>JAVJIX010000079.1:855000-1147500 GCA_036785185.1 Paratrypauchen microcephalus | reverse complement strand
TTCTTTAAAGGAAAAGTAATGTTTTTTACAATTTGAGCCTTATTTCGGTAATAAAACAAGTTGTTTTACTCACCCATATCACTTTGGTGTCATATGGAGCATTTCCGGAGATGTTTTAGATTAGCGTTAGGCTAACGATGCCTTAGTCTACGATTTAGTTTGAATCAAAAGTGGCCTGTAATCCGAGATTTATCCATAGTTTACAGCTTTGCGTTCCATGTTTGGGTCCCGGGAGCTGAGAGCACACTCCGCGCATGCGCCCTGGCGTCCTTATCTACTCGAAACTATGGATAAATCTCGGATTTTGGCCACTTTTGACCAAACGAAATCGTAGACTAAAGACATCGAGCTTCTATGATTTGAAAAGTGCTAAAGTTTGTGTTATTTGGAGCCCGCACGGGGCATATTACATGCTCGGGGAATGCCCCGAGCTATGGCTATAAGTCGCGCTAGGCTAACGGCGTTAGCCTAACGCTAATCTAAAACATCTCCGGAAATGCTCCATATGACACCAAAGTGATATGGGTGAGTAAAACAACTTGTTTTATTACCGAAATAAGGCTCAAATTGTAAAAATTTTTTTACTTTTCCTTTAAGTTATCATGTGATAACATGTGGTACCACGCTGGTGATGCTAAAGTTCAAAATTATTGACTGTTCATGAAAGGTCCAGTATTGTCATGTTTATGGGATTTTTTTCAGTATTGATACTTGTTAACTTGAGTATCTATTTGTGATACTGGTTTTATTATCAGTTAGTATCTGATTTTCAATAGTTTTGACAACCCTAGATCAGCAGGACATCAGCAGGTCTTTAATCCACCAAGTATTCCTTTAGTGGACTACAGCCCTGTTCTGAATGTGCTGTCCAGCCCCCTGTGCTCTCGCCCCCAGCTCTCCAGCCCCCTGTGCTCTCGCCCCCAGAGCAGCCCAGGCTCACCAGCAGCAGCAGCTTCTCTCGCAAACTCTTGATGTCGTCTTGCAGTTTCTGCTCTTTGACCCTCCATTCGGCTTTGCACATGTCACGCTCCTCCCGAGGCGGCCGGTGGGTCTCCAGTAAAAGCACCCGCAGCTCGTTCAGACTTCTACAAAGACAAAAAAGGACACGGAAACACAGTTAAAGGGTACATATTACACAGAATTCCCACCTGTTGTTTTCTCATCACAAACAGACCTGGACCTTTGTTTCATTGACACAAACTCTGCACATTTAGAGTGAATTCTTCTATCAAACAGAGAACACCCTTGTGATGTCATGCAGTAATACAAGCAAAGTGTTTTTTATACTCCACACACCTTCACTAGAATCATTTGGATAATTTCATCCCTGGAATTGCCAACTTCTACTGAACTAAAGGTTAAAGGAGCTGTTCACTTTGAAACTACCACTTCATGACATCACAAGGTGATCAACCCAAAACATGCAGCACAGGTTCAGTCCTCCAGCTAAGGCAGTCCTGACCAGTCCCATCATGGAGATCCTGAGGAGCCGCCCCAGCAGCACTGAAGGATGGGTCAAATGCAGGACAAATTTCCCTATGTGGAAAGTAAAAAGTATATTTCCTTTTTTTCTTTGTTCACGCTTTATCAAGGCCATTAAAAGTGTTTTCAGAACATCTCCTTTGTCTATGCCATCTGAATATTGAACTGTTTTCTATAACTGTAGTTGTGTTTTTAGGGACAACAGTTGAATTCAGGTACATTTAGAGAAATGTACATTCATGTACACTGTCCCTGGGACATAAACCAAATACATAATTGCAGTGTTGTCCATAAAAGGCATCTATCACCAACATGATTTTATCCATCGTGGATTCATAAAGGAAGGATGCTCCCATCAAGCCTTTTCTGTTGCAAAACCGATTTTAAAGGAAAAGTAAAGTTTTTTTTTACAATTTGAGCCTTATTTCAGTAATAAAACAAGTTGTTTTACTACAGACCTATGTCCAGCCACGCGCTCGGCTCACCAGCCGAGTGTTAAGGTCTGTTTCGAGGGGAGACTGCGATGTCCCAAAAAGGAGAACTGCCTTCTCCCAATCAGCCTTTTCTTATAAAGCTGTGACGGAGTGGAACAGACTCCCGAGTCATATAAAGGAAATGGCAGACTTTTTAACATTCTCTCGAGCCGTTAAAAGCTGGCTCCTGGACAGTCAGTCCTGCTCTCACTAATACCAGACGGTAGTTGGCCAACAGAGGTTACCCTCGTGGGTATCCTCTGTTGGCTAAGGCCCTATTTCTAAAGCTTCACCTCAAAATAATCGTACCAGTTAGGTAGGTGGCTGTCGGATGATACCCTCGTGGGTACCATTCGACAGCTGCTGCTCTTTATAAAAGTAATGAAAGGGGGTCATTATCATCAGCATTCACCTTTGCTCTCAATGACCCTGCTCCTAAATTATGCGTGTGATTTCTACCTGTATGCACTTATGAATATGCACGCACTTTTTAATATTGGATAATGTATAGAATTGTTTTGAGATTGTTTATTTTAGAAGTGCTTATATTTTAAGATTTTATCCTGCACTAGCCTGTTAAGATTGTACCTTGTATTTGATATGTGATTTCTTTTTATTATATTGTATTGTATTTTTATTGTATTTATAATTGCACTTTATCGTATTTTTGTATTGTATTTTATGATGTGAGGACTGCAGATGGAAATTAGCTTTGAGCTAAATCTGGTGCAGACATCTTTTTAATGAAACTGCACACTGTCCTTAATAAACTAAACTAAACTAAACTAAACTCACCCATAGCACTTTGGTGTCATATGGAGCACTTCCAGAGATGTTTTAGATTTGCGGTTAGCCTAGCGCGACTTCTAGCCATAGCTCAGGGCATATAATATATTCCCCGAGCATGTAATATGCCCCGTGCGGGCTCCAAATAACACAAACTTGAGCACTTTTCAAATCATAGAAGCTCGATGTCTTAGTCTACGATTTCGTTTGAGTCAAAAGTGGCCTGTAATCCGAGATTTATCCATAGTTTACAGCTTTGCGTTTCATGTTTGGGTCCCGGGAGCTGAGAGCACAGTCCGCACATGCGCACTGGCGTCCTCATCTACTCGAAACTATGGCTAAATCTCGGATTACAGGCCACTTTTGGCCAAATGAAATTGTAGGCTAAGACATCGGGCTTCTATGATTTGAAAAGTGCTAAAGTTTGTGTTCTGTTTTTTTTTGTTTTTTGTTTTTTTTTTATTTAACCTTTCTTTAACCAGGAAGTGGGCCCATTGAGTTACAATAACTCTTCTGCCAGGGAGTCCTGGCCAAGAAGGCGGCCAAAAGTTACATCTCAATAAAAACAACAAACACAAATGACAGGACAATCCCACAGCTACATCACCTCTAAACAGACAAAACACATAAATTCTGTTATCTAAAAAGCAACTAAAAAAGCAGACATCACAACAAAACATATAATTAAAAACAATTAAAAACAATTGCAGTGCTCAGTTACTGTTTCCCTTAACAGGTCTTTAAAAGAATTTATGGATGGAAGAATTGTGAGGTTTAAAGTGGCTTGAAGTTCATTCCAAAGCCTTGGTGCATATGAAGAGAATGCATTTTTACCAAGTTCTGTTCTTGTTTGTGGAGCATGTAAAAGTATTTTTTCTGATGACCTTGTGCAGTAACCACTGTTATGAAAAGAAAGCAAATTAAAAATGTACAGAGGTAGTTTACCCATTAGGGCTTTCGCAATAAAAATCAGTGCATGAATTTTTCTTCTGAGGGAGAGGGAGGGCCATTGTACAGTTTCATACAGAGTGCAGTGGTGAGTCCTAGCTGATGAACCTGTAATGAAACGCAGGGCTGAGTGGTACAACACATCCAGCTTTTTAAGCAGGAATAAACTGGAGTGCATATACAGTGTGTCCCCATAGTCAAGCACTGACAGGAATGTGCTCTGAACTAACCTTCTCCTTGCATAATAGGGAAAGCACTTCCCCATTCTAAAGAAGAAACCCAACTTTGGTCTCAATTTCTTACAGAGGCTTTCAATATGAATACTGAGAGACATCTTATCATCCAACCAAATTCCTAAATACTTATAGGATGATACTTTTTCTATTTCAGTGCCATCTAGTGTTGACACAGCAATGTTAGCAGAGGAGCGTGATTGTGTAAAGGACATTAGTTTTGTTTTTTTGGCATTCAGTACCAACTTTAACTCAATAAGAGCTGTTTGTACATGATTAAAAGCAGACCGCAGTTGTGCAAATGCATCATTCACTGATGAAGCCGTGGTGTACAAAATTGTGTCATCTGCATAGAGATGCACCTTTGCTTGTTTTAAATTCTTACCTAAATTTATATATTTATATAAATAGAAAATAAAATTGGGCCCAAAATAGACCCTTGTGGGACACCCATTGTGACTTCTAAAGATGATGAGGTATAGTTATCAATAACAATACATTGTGTTCTGGCACTGAGGTAATTTGAAAACCACCTTAATACAGTGTCACTAAAACCTATACTTTGCAATCGCTTCAGAAGAAGGTCATGGCTAACGGTGTCAAAGGCTTTAGAAAGATCAATGAATATTGCAGCACATGACTTCCTATTATCCAAAGCATTTAAAATGTCATTTGTAACTAAGGTTACCATACTGACTGTGCTATGGCCTTGTCGAAAGCCAGACTGCATAGGGTTTAAAATGGAATTCCCAGTTAAAAAATGTTTGAGATGCTCATTTATTAGAGATTCACAGCACAGCACAGATAATCTAGAGATTGGACGATAATTGTCCAGTACAGAGGGGTCTCCACTTTTTAAAAGTGGGAGGACAAATGCAGACTTCCATGCTTTAGGTATAAAACCACTGCTTAAACTAAGATTAAAAATGTAGGCAATATGACCAGCAATCACATTAGCGGCAATTTTAAGAAAATAAGGCTCAATCTGGTCAGGGCCAGCAGATTTTTTACAGTCCAATCCTAGCAAAGCCTTCTGAACTTCATAGTCAGATATAGAACTGAAAGTAAAAGTAGGCCTCTTTAAACTTTGGTTTAGATCTCTGGCAGTCAAGCTATTAGTAAGATTTGCTGGGAGAGTCGACTGAGTAGCAGTTCCAGCACTAATGAAGTGCAGATTAAATGTGTCTACCATATTTTGTTTGTCCCTAATTTCTCCTTGGCTAGTTACTAAATATTCAGGGATAGTGGGAGGTGGCACATCACCTGAGGATGATTTAATTGCTTTCCAAAATTTCTTGGGGTCATTGAGGTTTTCTTGTATTAAATTAAGATAATGTTCATTCTTTGTACTTTTAATTAATCTTGTGCATTTATTTCTTAAAACCCTATAATTTAGCCAGCATGCATCGCTATTGTGTTTTTTTGCTTCTACCCAAGCCTCATTACGCTTTCTTATGGCATTTCCAATACAGTCATTAAACCACGGGTTATCCCTGCCCCTCACTCTGTACCTTCGAAAAGGTGCGTGCTTATCAATTAAGGCTAAAAAGGTTTTCTTAAAATAATCCCAAGCTATTTCAACATCATCCATTAAGCAGACCAAGTTTAAATGGCTATGGAATACTTCATGTAAAAAAGCTTGCTCATTAAAACACTTAAAATTCCTTTTAAAAACAAAAGGTGGCCTGGTCTTAATCATTTTAGAATTTCTGACACAGGCAAGCATACAATGATCACTCACGTCATTACAAAAAACACCAGTCGCGGAATATAAGGAGCATTAGTCAAGATGACGTCAAGTAAAGTAGATTTGTCCATACATTTTATATTTAGGCGTGTAGGGGATTGAATTAGTTGGGTCAAGTGTAGTGCGTCGCATATGTCTCTTAAAGCAGACGTTGACGATAGCCAGTCCCAATTGAGATCCCCAAGAACGATGTATTCATTAGACAGTTTGTTAAGGAGGTCAGAAAGGAGTGCAGTTGTGCCAGCTGCTGCCGATGGTGGGCGATAGCATCCAACCACAGTCAAGGTAGAGCCATTAGGAAGATTAACTTTGATGGCACATAGCTCAAAAAACTTTGGTTTGGTTATTGCCTCGACGACACAACAGACCAATGATGATTTTACATATATAGCTACCCCCCCTCCTTTATTCACACGGTCCGTCCTAAAGATGTTATACTCATCGATGTGAATCATGTTGTTCGTAATAGAAGGTTTGAGCCAAGTCTCCGACAAGACGAGTATATCAGTGTCAGTCATTTTTGTCCATAAACGAATAGCGTCGATTTTATTAAACAGGCTGCGCACGTTGACGTGGATAAAACGCAAGCCATTGTTGTTTTTTAAAGCATCGGGGCTCGAAAGTTCAGGCAGTTGCGGGCCTGGGTTGGGATGTATGTTACCTGACAGACAGTAGAAGGATAATCCAAAAGCCAGGTGATGCCGCCGTGCGGGTGGTAGCTTCCCTGTTGCACCTGCGGCAGATGGACTGAAACTGACCGATTTCGGGCCAGCTGAGGAATTCATAGGACGTGCCCAGGGGCTCAACACAGCAAACATTAAAAAAGCCTACAAATCCGCTTGTGTCAGATAACAAAGTTCCAGAATTTGGGAGGGCAATCCGAGAGGAGGATGCGCATAATCCGTCGCTAATTCCAGCTCCCAGTGCGCCCATAATCAGTGAATGTAGCACAAACACAGACAGCAGGAAAACCGGCAGTCTCATGACGCTGTTGGAGCCAGACCTTCGTGATTGAGAAGGCCTAGGCTTACGTTGGTGTTTATAGCTACCCATCGCAGCAATGTCAATATTTTTTATAATCCTATGTGAGGAAATGTTCTTGGTGAGGATATATTCCAACATTCAGGTAGTTTAACCAAACCGATTCATATAAATAGACTGAAACAGATAAACGCAGACAAACAATGTCAAACATGAAACACCTATGCCGCCATCTTGGTGTTATTTGGAGACCGCAAACATATGCCCCGAGAACTCACATGATGGAGATCGCAAATCTAAAACATCTCCGGAAGTGCTCCATATGACACCAAAGGGCTGTGACCATGGCCCATATGGAGAGCACTGGGACTGGCACAGACTGTACAAAGCCTGTAGTTATGTTATTGGATCACATAGTATGGTAACACATTTATATCATTTAAGATCAGTCATGGAGGATTTTTTTGTTGTTGTTGTTGCATTATCATAATATTCTAAAACAGTAGAATTTTTGTTCTTTAACCCAGTGTTCTTTAACCCAGTTTAACTTGTGTACTCTGAACAGGGTGTGAGAGACAGTGGACCATGTTAGATCCTGAACAGTACCTCTCTTTCTTGAGCAGTTCTTGGCTGATGCTGACCAGCTGCCCAGATGCATCATGGGATTTCCTGCTCATGGAGTCCAGCTCCGCCTCTATGCGCATCTTTTCTTTCAGCAGTAGCTCCGTCTTCCTTTCTCCCGCACCCACCTTCCCCTCCAGCGCTGCCAAAACATGCAAAATGTCATGATCCAACCACAAACAAACAACTTGATTTTAAAGGGCCTTTCAGGTTTTATCTCTGCTCATATCAACAATAACATCATCAAAATCATGTACATACAACCACAAGATAGATTGTGTGTATTTTCATAAAGGGATGGTATGTTATTACTTCTGTGAAGTACTTCATACTCCAAACTGATCTACAATATATGTTTATTAATATATGTTTATAACAAGAATATAATTATATTTTCCTCATAAGAAAATAGCTTCTCTTTCTCGATTTTTTTTTCATAATGCTAAATCTTGGGCTGAGATTCACAAGGACACGAGTCACGATACATGGCTCATGATACAATAGCAGGATTTTACATTACATGCAATAAACAATGTGTCACACATTACACATTCATTGCTATTTTTTAAGATGCAAATATCGTGTAACAGTATGTCCTTGTTAAAGCTATACTTGTGCAAAAAATATCCATGTCGATATCTGGATACAGCAGCCACAGGAACCAAATCCACCCCTTTTGTGTAAGATCAGGAGAGCAAACATTTCTATAATGGACACATGGTATAATTATAGAATCTTAACAGCTTCACCCCTCTGTACCCACTGTGAATTTAGTAGACATCAAAATAAGGCTCTGACCTATTTCCTGTACATATAGATTACATATCATGGTAAATGTGGAATAGAGTCATGTTTAGGTCAGGAGCTTTTAAGTGTACAATCACAATGACAAACTACAGTACAGACATGGGAGTGTAAAATACAGGAGTCTTACTGGTGATCTGTGACTTGAGGGCTTCCACTTGTGCAGAGACCTCCTTCTCTCTTTTCATCAGTTTCTCTGTGGTTTCTATAACACACAAACAGTGTGTGAATGCAGAGGACATTCACTAGACACACAGGAGGATGGGAATACAAGGATTTTCAAAACAACAATAATACAGTGAAGAAACTCACTTTGATCAAACTGTGAAGTCCTTATTTTGAGAACTTTGTAAGAAACTTCAAGTATGAAAGGTGTCCCCTTGAGTGAGCACCCTCAGAGTGTAACAGTCACTTACTTTACCTTGAATATTGTGTTTGGGGTTCATCTGCTCCTCTGATGTCTCATGATCTTCTATCACCTGCAGCAGACACACAGCACAACAGGATATTACAAAATCAAAAGAGAACAATTAGTGCTAAACTATTTTGTCCAAATATCTCATTTCAGTTTGTCCTGACAGTCATTGACAGTCTTTGCAATTACAATTAAAGGAACTGTATGCATTAGATTTTAAATGTCATAAACATGACCTCTTTGTGTCCCGAGATGTGAGGTAAACATGTTCAAATTAGGGCTGTCAGTTTAACGCGTTAATTACATTAATTAATTACACTGCTAATTAACACGTTACAAAAATTAACACAATTAATTATGAGCGGCAATTCAATGCACGCGCATTTTAAATTTGGCGTGCAGGGCCTTTGAACGGCGAGTTTATTTATAAAAATGTGACGGAGTAGTAAGAGCGTTGCCCCCAGGGAGAGCACGTGAAGATGCCCGTTTCCTTATCTGCTGCACTCCGCGCGCCCAACCCTTTTCATTATCAACCATAAACTAACTCCCCATAACCTCTCCAGCGAGTTCTGCCGTGGTTAAGGGTGCACACTTAGAAGCGCCTGTTTTACCCATCCAAATTGCGCTAAACTCGATCATTTACTCACCCGCACGCTGCTGCCTTCTCAGGCAAACCCAGACACATCCACACCGGGAGTTTAAATCCTTCAGTTTCGCGGGTTCCGGGGGTGATGTGAGCCATGAGTAATTTACACGGGCAATTATTTGTATAAGACGGTGTTTTTTGCATTGAAATAAGACTGAAAAAGTAGGGGTCGTCTTACATTCGGGGTCTAGACATTATACCCATTCACAACGCTAGATGGCGCCAGATATCTGAACTCCCTGAGGCCAAAGCGAACCCCTGTCACGAAGAAGAAAAATAAAAAATAGCGGTAAAAAAGAAAAGAGACGAAAATAAGAGAAGAGATAACAGAAAATGGAGAAACGTAGCAACAATCTGGAGAAAAGTGGGTCGAAGATCGGCCAGATTAACCGGCAGCTGAGGAGAAGTTATGATGCAAACTTCAAGATGATGGTGATAAATGAGGCAGAGTCTTCAAACAATTGCAAAGCGGCTGTGAAATATGGTGTCACAGAGTGTAATGTACGGAGATGGAGAGCTCAAAAAGATCGCCTAAAAAATGCTCATAGTCAGAGAGAAGCTGTATATATAAATATAAAAAAAAAGCTTTAAAAAAAAGCTGTAAATATAAATCTATATATATGTATAAAAAAAAGCTGTATATATAAATAGCTGCTATTTTCTGTATAAAAATTAAATTTGGTGTTCAAAAAGTCTTTTTTCAAACTTGAGTCTTGAAAAAGAGGGGGTCGTCTTATATTCAGGCCAATACGGTATTTATTGACGCTGCATGAAAGCTACTGCACGTGCTCACCTTTTA
This sequence comes from Paratrypauchen microcephalus, assembly GCA_036785185.1. Taxonomy (NCBI): domain Eukaryota; kingdom Metazoa; phylum Chordata; class Actinopteri; order Gobiiformes; family Gobiidae; genus Paratrypauchen; species Paratrypauchen microcephalus. The sequence goes on along the minus strand of JAVJIX010000079.1, from coordinate 1,137,565 downwards.
GCACCAGAAATATTCACCATTTAACAGTGGAATGGTGTAAATGAGCTTTTGAATGAGTGTTCTGTAATGTGGGAGGGGGAATGGGGGTATACAGGTGCACTCTGCAGGTCTCAGTCTTGTCTTGGTTACAGTGGAGGTAACGTGCACGGAGAGAAAGAGAGCGAAAGACTGAAAGACTGAAAGGGGAAGTCTGCACTCTTTTCACTGCGCCACTATAAATTGCATGTTTGACACCTTTTTTGCACTGTGGGAGAGCACAATAAACCACCTAAAATTTTAACTAAAATGTGATTAATTAGATTAATTTTTTTAATTGCCTGACAGCACTAGTTCAAATCAAATACATATTTTACTGAGAACAGCTGCAGCGCTGATTTACTGTTCATTACAAAAATGGACATGATAGACAAGTCGTTTATGTTATATTTAGGGCATAACTTGAATAAATGATCTGCAGCCAATCATGACTCAGTGCTAGTGCGGCCTCTGCAGCTTAGTGAGGGAATTCTGGAGGAAACGTGTATGTGTCCTCGATCTGCAGTTTGTGTCACAAAACAGGTCAGTTGTGACTGTGTTTGTTTAAAACAGTAAGAGCTCAGACTACATGCAGTTCCTTTAAAGGAGAATTTTTTTTTACAATTTGAGCCTTATTTCGGTAATACAAGTTGTTTTACTCACCCATAGCACTTTGGTGTCATTTGGAGCATTTCTGGAGATGTTTTAGATTAGCGATAACCGTAAAGTGAGTTCTCAGGGCACGACGCTGCAGTCACCAAAATAATACAAACTTTAGCACTTTTCAAATCATAGAAGCTCAGTGTCTTCGTTTGAGTCAAAAGTGGCCTGTAATCTGAGATTTATCCATAATTTACAGCTTTGCATTTCATGTTTGGGTCCCGAGAGCGAAATCAGCTGTGACTCCGCACATGCGCACTGTCCTCCTCATCTACTCGAAACTATGGATAAATCTCAGATTACAGGCCACTTTTGACTCAAACAAAAGTGTAGACTAAGACATTGAGCTTCTATGATTTGAGAAGTTCTAAAGTTTGTGTTATTTGGAGACCGCAAACATATGCCCCGAGAACTCACGTTACGGAGATCGCTAAACTAAAACATCTCCGGAAATGCTCCAAATGACACCAAAGTGCTATGGGTGAGTAAAACAACTTGTTTTAGAAGTGAACTTTATTATTGATCTCACACTGGAGAAATTCTTCTCTGCATTTTAACCCATCCTATATATATATACATATATTAGGAGCAGTGGGCAGCACACATTAGGGCGCCCGGGGACCATCTCCATGATCTTCTTGCTTCGGTTTGGTCAGGACCTAAGCTGGAGGTACCTATGGTGCATGTTTTGGGTTGGTGGGGGAAACCGGAGTGCCCGGAGGAAACCCACCCAGACACGGGGAGAACATGCAAACTCCACACAGAAAGGCTCGGGCGACCCGGGGATCGAACCCAGACCATGCATGCAAACTCCACACAGAACACACATGGAAAGGTCTGGGCGACCCGGGGATCGAACCCGGAACCTTCTTGCTGTGAAGCAAGAGCGCTAACCACTCAGCTACCGTGCCGCCACGGTATCGAAATAAGGCTCAGATTGTAAACAACGTTAATTCTCCTTTCATGATAAGAAAGCATTCTCACGTTTGCTTCCTGGGAGGTGTGGTGTTGGGCTTGCAGGGCCTGGAGCTGGTTGGTGGTCACTCTCAGTTCCTCCTCTAGTCTGTGGATTGTGTTCCTGCTGTGGTTGTAGTCCTCAGGAAGGACCTGACTCTCCAGCCGCTCCCTTAGCTCCTGCTCCAGGCGGTGCACACTGTCCAGACTGAGGGTGTGCGCCTGCTGCAGGGCCTCCAGCTCCGAGCTCCTCTGGTCTAGACTCCTCTTGAGCATGGCCTCACTCCTGTCCTTCTCCTCCTGTAGTCTCTTCCTCTCCTCCTGCAGCTCCTCCTGGGTTCTCTCTTTCTCCTGGAGCTGCTGCTCGGCTTTCTGCAGCCGCTCACGAGTGTGGCTCAGGACCTGCTGCAAGGCTTCACACACAACCACAGGACACATTAGACTTTAAAGCACACCTACAGACATAGATGTTTTCCCTTCTCATTGACTCTCTGAACTTCTATTTTTGAACATTCATTGAACAAACATTGAACATGTTTGAACATTCTGTAATCACTTATTTTCAAGGCACCATTTTCACCTTCACCAGTACACAGCTCTGTACTCATTTGTTCTCCAGTTTTATTTTCTTAATCGTCATTTTGGTACAAATGTTCTAGTTTGATGTGCAGCTATCCACAGGAGGGGCCCACAGCATGCAGTGCTTTGTTGTGATGACGTTTATGGTGGCATCAGCTCCCACTGGCTCAAATGACATGTTTTTTATGGAGTTGTTTTAGATTAATTTGTAATGTAATAATGTAATAACAGGCCAATAATGTAATAACTATGGTGAGCCAATAATGGAACAACATCTTGCAAATAATGACTACACTATTGGCTGCAGTTATTATATTATCAGAGGAAATGTTCTTTGGTGGGCCAAAAATATAAAGCAGCCAATAATGTCACGTCAAACATCAAAAATATTGCGATATTATTGAATATCGACCGTCACCGATACCGGGACTGATAATGCCCATCCTTAGAGGTCATACAAACTCCTTCAGGTGGTGCTTGGAGCTCTTCAGTTTGTGGGTTTGCCTCATTTAGAGTTAATTTTATCTACTTTCTGTCCTCCTTTGGATCATTTCTTGTTTAGAACTACAGTATAAATGCTGTAGGCCACTTTTAAACCTGGTTTAGCCCTAGATAAGACCTACAATAGTCCTGTTATAGTCCTGGTTTAGATTTGGAGGTACTCAGAAAGCCAAATCTTTTCTTTGGTGGCACTTTGTGTGAGAGCCACTGACTTATTACATTATTGGCAAGATGTTATTACATTATTGGCTCACCACAGTTATTACATTATCAGCCTGTTATTACATTATGGGCTTATTACATTGACCTGGGTCAAAATGATTACATTATTGTCTGTTATTACATTATTAGTTGCTACAAGGCTCCTTCTCAGTTTGCCATTTCGAAGTTCTTTATTATTATTATTATTATTTTTTTTTTTTTTTTTTAATGCAATAATGTGTAAAATGTCTGGACATTATTTATGCACGTAGCATGAGCATGATTTGATGGCAGAAATGCTTCAAACGAGTCTTCAGATGATTTATGGATATATCTGTGACATCACATCCTGGTGTGTCTGGTGAGGCTCAGAGGGAAATGACTTTTTACAGAGGATTACTGAAATTAGTGTGAATTAGGGAAAATACAACGTGCTATATAGTTCAAATGTACAACACCCCTGGATCATTATGTTATTATTTACACATGTGAAATGGCAATAGTCACCTAAAATCATTTCATTAAAAACGTAGTCCGCAGACTACTGCTTTAGAAAGATGAAGTTCCCAATGGGAGCTCACATCACAGTAAAACTCACCACGACACAGAGACGGTGTTACGGATCTGTGGGGGCCGGTGTGTAAATGTAAACATTCTTATGTAGCTTCCTTTCTGTCCTGTCTGAAGTGGAGATGTGGATTTACGTACTAGTCCACACTAAAGGAAAACAGTGACAGTTTGTATCTGTGACACATGTAATCAGTGCAAACGGGCTGTGTGAGTCTGGGGAAATGCACTTATTATATTCACGTTCAAACAGGCTGGAATGATTTAAGAAAATGATTGCACTTAAAATAAACATGGATACAGTGTTTAAAACGAAATATTACGTTTAATAAACCTGGGTCCTTGCAAGGCACGCCCACATCACCACATGTTAACATGTCGCCACCAACAGATCCTTAACACCAGCAACTCCTGTGGATATCTGCACATCACTCTAACAAGCATCAGATTTTTTTTCATTTGTACCAAAATGACTACACTATGCTGCCGAATGCTACGCGTATCACTGACTGACAAAATAAACAAAGTTAGTACAAGCTCCTCGGTGGCTTCAGGGGTGGATGAGATCCGTCCTGATCTTAAGTCTCTGGAAGTTGTGGGTCTTGGCTGACACGTCTCTGCAAGATCGCGTGGCGGTTGGGGACAGTACCTCTGGACAGGCAGACCGAGGTGGTGGTCCCTCTGAAGAAGGGGGGGGGGGACTGGAGGGAATCACACTCCTCAGCCTCCCCGGTAAGGTCTGGAGAATCTGACCAATAGTCGAACCTCGGGTCCAAGAGGAGCAGTGTGGTTTTCGTCCCGGCCGGGGAACACTGGACCAGCTCTATACTCTCCATCGGGTGCTCGAGGGTGCATGGGAGTTTGCTCAACCAGTCAACATGTGCTTTGTAGATCTGGAGAAGATCGACCGTGTCCCTCGTAGGGTCCTGTGGAGAGTGCTCTGGGGGTTTGGGGTCCGGGGCTCTTTGCTTAGGGCTGTCCAGTCCCTGTATGACCGGAGCAGGAGCTGTGTTCGCATTGCTCGTAGTAAGTCGGACCTGTTTCCGGTGCATGTTGGACTCCAGGGCTGCCCTTTGTCACTGGTTCTGTTCATTATATTTATGGACAGAATTTCTAGGCGCAGTCAGGGGCCGGAGGGGATCCGGTTTGGGAACCACAGGATCTCATCTCTGCTGTTTGCAGATGATGTTGTCCTGATGGCTTCATCAAACCGGGACCTCCAATGTGCACTGGGGCGGTTTGCAGCCAAGTGTGAAGTGGCTGGGATGAGGATCAGCTCTTCCAAATCCGAGGCCATGGTTCTCGACCGGATAAAGGTGTCTTGCCCTCTCCGGGTGGGTGGAGAGTCCTCCTCAGGTGGAGGAGTTCAAGTATCTCGGAGTCTTGTTCACGAGTGAGGGGAGGATGGAGCGTGAGATTGACAGGCGGATCGGTGCAGCGTCGGCAGTGATGGGGTCGCTGTACCGGACCATTGTGGTGAAGAGGGAGCTGAGCCGAAAGGCAAAGCTCTTGATTTACCGTCGATCTAGATTCCTCCCCTCACCTATGGTCATGAGCTCTGGGTAATGACCGAAAGGACGAGATTGCGGATACAAGTGGACGAAATGAGTTTCCTCCGCAGAGTGGCTGGACGCTCCCTTAGAGATAGGGTGAGGAGCTCAGTCACACGGGAGGAGCTCGGAGTAGAGCCACTGCTCCTCTACGTGGCTCGGGCATCTGTTTCGGATGCCTCCTGGACTCCTCCCTCAGGAGGTGTTCCGGGCACGTCCCACCGAGAGGAGGCCCCAGGGAAGACCCAGGACACGCTGGAGGGACCATGTCTCCCGGCTGGCCTGGGAGCACCTTGGGGTCCTCCTGGAGGAGCTGGAGGAAGTGTCCGGGGTGATGGAGATCTGGGAGTCCCTGCTTAGACTGTTGCCCCCGCGACCCAGCCCCGGATAAGAGGAAGAAAATGGATGGATGGATAGTACAGACGGGTGGGCGTATGTTGGTGGCGGTGAACATGATCGGCAAAATGGCATCTTCAAAATAAGTGATTAAAGATTACTCAAACATGCACAAATTAAACCAAGCTATAACATGATTAAAAGCTCTGAAAAGTCATAATAGGTTTCCTTTAATGAGAGAACAATAGTCTAACATGGTTCAAATCCAAAAAATCTATTTTGTATAATATGTGTCTTTAAAGTAAATATTGAATTTTGAAATAACTGTTGATGTTTAGTCCACCCACTGTATTGTCCTGTGTGCTCCTCCTCTGTTCCCTCTGTGGTCCTTTTCTCCAGCTGCTTCCGGGCCTCCTGCAGTCGAAGGCACAGGTCGTCACGTTCCTTGCTCAGAATGGCAGCTTCAATCTTGTGTTTGGCCTTGAGGTTCTCCATCTCCAGCTGGTGCTCCATCTTCATGCTCTCCACACACACCAGCAGCTCCTGGGCATCTGGCTCCTGCCCTGATGGAGCACTGGCAGAACTTCTCAGAGAGGCTTTCAGCTCCTCCAAAGACTTCTCATGGTCAGTGACCAATGCATTAAACTTGGCCTGAAATCAAACAACACAGAGGATTTATTTATTTAGGACAGTGCATATTAAGTAAATATGTCAGAATTAGCTCTAGAGCTAAATTGCATCTCTAGTCCTAAGGCACAGAGCACAAACATTTACAATCACAAATATAAAAGATATACAATATTTACATTAAACATTAACACGGTTCGTAACAAGTCAAACATGAGTACAGGACTAGTTTTACATTTGAAATGCCATTTCTGAAGAAACCAAGATAGTTCATCTGATCTTGTTAGATTTGACACTAGAATTCCATGCTCATGGTCATTTTGTCTGGCTGTGTCCATCCAACATTCAGAGCTCAAATTTCCATGGCAACACTTGAAGTTCACCATCTTCCCCAAGCTGGACTCCAGTCTGGGCCTTTAACACCGTCTAACCCTGAACAACTGACCAAGCATTTACATTAGTGAGCTGATGTTTGCCCTTGAACAAGTAGCACGGTGGTTAGCACTAACACTTCACAGCAATAAGGCTGTGGGTTCCAAAGAATACCACACCCTTAACCTCTTAACCTTAAAGGTCCCATGACATGGTACTTCTTGATGCTTTTATATGGCTCCTTAATGGTTCCCTAATACTGTAAATGAATCCTTCTTCAAAATCAACACTTAGTGCATGGGAAAGACACATGTACAGAGTCAGAGTCAAAAAATAACTCTCTGAACGACTCATTCTGGGCCTTGTTGCTTGAATGCAAATGAGAAGAACACAGATTGGTAAGAGGAAGGGGGGGGGGCGGGCAAATGTGCCGCTGGTTCCTTGTTTTAGCGGTGCGCTGTGTGCTGGCCCCACTTCCGCGTGTGTAAGCACGAAGGAGGAGAGGACAGCCTTTTCAATGAAAAAAAACACATTTGTACAGAAAATAAAATCAAACCACTGCTGTTTCAGAGGTCCAAAGGGTCAGGTAAAGGACTTCCAAGCCTAGAAACACTCGCACGTGCCTCCAGGCAAATAAAAAAACGCATTTTGCATTGCGTAGCTCCTCCGCGGTCCAAACTCTCTGGGTGTGATTTCCAGAGACAGGGGGTGGAGATCCAGACGATGGTGGAACTGCATTTGCATTTCTTTTTTCGATCTGACGTCAATAAGGTGCCTTGTCCAGAATCGCCCATTTGAGCTGTGTTTTTTTCAAACGCAGAAAAGGATCGCAAATGCTCAGTTTAGACATTACGCAACTTTTAGCCATTGGGGGGGGCTAAACAGGGTAGGGAAGCTCACATTAACGTTCAAAAACCTCAGAAAGTGAAAATTTCATGCCATGGGACCTTTAAGTCCTTCTGAAACTGTTAAATCTGTAAATTAGGGCAAAGTTCAGTCATTAATGCAATAAAGAACCACTCTGAGGGAACATTGTTTATCAAGCAAAGTAGAATGTGTGAAGAATCCCTCAGTCGTCCAGGTAGAATCCATGATAAAAGGAGAAATTCAATTTGTCAACTGGACAAAGTTTATTTGGTCGAAAACGTTTCGCCGCTCATCCGAGAGGCTTCGTCAGTTCTGGTTAGAGTGCTGATGGACACTGCTTATATCTCGCTGCAGGGAGGAGCTAACTACACTGAAATTATTCTGAAACTATCTCACCTATTTGTTTTTGAGTTTCTGTCTTTGTTTCTCTGGCGTCTAGTTTAGCATACCTATTCAACCCCTAAACAATCCTAAAAGCAAAGGAGAAATTCTACATTCCCACCATGAGGCAGCTTGGGACAGTATCTTACAAATAATTTCACTTGTGGGTCAATAAAGTTTGTCTAAATCATTCAATTATGGAACAGCGAGCTAAAACAAGCTAAGATACTTTTAAAGAAAATAGTAATGGGAAAGTATCTGAAAGAATAAAAATAGTAAGGATGGTTAATAAACTGTCCGATACAATGTGTTCATTTGTACATGAATCTCCACCAGTATGCTGTCACTGGAGATTAGGATCGGCACAACATGTGTGTGTGTAATAATAATAATAATAATAATAATAATAATAATAATCGTAGAGGGAAAACAACAGCTCCATGTTATAGTTCATTTACCTGGCCAGCCAAATGATATCTCTCTGTATTTGCTATACAGCGAGATACCATTTGGACACCCTCGCTCCACCCTCGCTCCCCCGGTTAACAACGGACTCCGCGATTCTGATTCGTTCAAAGATGGTGACGTCAGTGCACCCGCCTTTGCCCGCAACGTCACTCTTAGGCAGCGGAAGTTCCTCCTCAGTTTTGAATCAAGATGGCGCATCGGAGAACTGAACGTCCCTTCCATTCAGCTGTAAAATTGGTCTTTAATGACCTAAAACACATCGATTCCTTAAAACCACAGCAGCTGACAGCTCTAGAGGCCTTTCTTTTCAAAAAATATGTTTTTGCATTGCTTCCTACCGGCTTGGTTCACGTCGCTGTCCGTTAACTGTTCTCTGATTGGTTCACTTAGCTGTCTGTCTACGCGCAACGGCAGCGCATTCTGGACCAAGCATTACCAGACTCGCCGCTGGTACAGCGATGAGTCATGGATTCTTCCAGGCAAATAGTTCATAGTTCTGCCTCAGACACTCCGGCAGAATGTCGAGGATCATTTTTCAAATAAAATGACATCAGTGCATAACCTCTGTTGACTTTATATTAAAGGTCTTATATTACACAATATTGACTCTCTAAACCAGATTATAACTGTTACCTCCTCAAAAACATACATTGTGTTTTGTTTCATTCACACATGTTTGAGTAAACCTTTATTCTTAGCCTGTCTACAGCTCCAGAGCTCAAAATGCTCTGTTCCACCATGTGATCTCATCAAGTAATTCTTACCTTTTGTTCAGTGACATGGGCAATTCTAGGGCTGAAATGATCCAAAGGATTCTACTGAAGATATGGAGTTTAAAACACAGTGAAGCTCTTCCTGTATTACCACACAACATCACAAGGTTTGTGTTTGAGAGAAGAACTCAGGGTTTGTGTTAAACACGTGTGAATGAAACAAAACACAACTCCAGGGAGGTTTGGGATGAGGAAACGACATTATAATGTAGATCACAAAATAGCCTAATATCGGCTCTTTGACTAATAATAAATGAAAATGACATCCATCTGCACTATTTCACTTTAAAGGTCCAAAACCAGCTCCTGAACAGGACAATCTTTTCACTCATGTTATGGTTTGAACTGCAGAAATGAATGCATATTTTTCCAATACCAGAACCAACTGAACCTATTTAGACGGTGCTATTGACCTGAGCCCACCCCGGGGCAGAGCTAAAGAGAGAGAGTGACACTCTGTACCTTCCAGGTGTCCATCATGTCCATGTTCTCTTTGTTAACCTGCTGGATCTCCTGCTTCAGGTCACTGAGTTCCTGGTTCTGTCTGCCCACCAGCTCCCGCAGGCTGACCAGCTCCTCTGTGTCCGTCTTGGGGCTGCTGGCTCTCGGCTCTTCCTGCTCACTCTGCTCCCCCTGGTCACTGGGCTCCTGGTCGGTGCCTTTAAGCTGAGCCTGAAGACGCTTCAGCTCGGCCTTCTTCAGACTTAGCTCCTTCTCAAGCTGCATGATGCGACTCTGCTCCTCCACTGTGGTTTGCTAATGAGAGAAACACAATCCATTACTGTTTTACCAAGTTGCTCTGTGCACAATGACAACTGGCTCATCCCACTTCCTTAAACAGTATTCATGAGCACTTCTGCTCCACTCATATTTTCATCAGGTTTTTGCAGAGATCCATTACAATTAAACACTGACAGATCAGGCGGTGGGCAGGGAGCTGCTGTCACTGACATCAAGTAAAACACTTGGAGGACATTTCTGTGATTAGAAGAGTAGGACTGTGTATTGATACATATGTAGGTAGTCAAATGTGTGTTTTGACTGTGAGTGTTATTTCATTGAGTGGCCGCAATAAACTTGATTGGTTATTTATTTAGGTTGTATGGTATTCTCCGCAGATAGCCTGACGAAACGAATGAAGCACAAAGGGCCCATGCAGCCTCCGTTTTGTGTAATCCTGCTGCAGCAGTGTGCAGCAGGATGCAGGATTACACAAATGTGCAGAGGAAAAACAGAACACAATCTAAAGCATTATGTTTTAAGTTATTATATTCAAACTCAAAAGTCTCAGTGTAACATATTATGAAGGACACACAAGAGAATGATAAAAGGAGAAGTTCAATTTGTCAACTGGACAAAGTTTGTTTGGTCGAAAACAAACCCTCATGAGAATGAATGAGAGTGTGTTTACAGCCTGTATATCATGTATGTTTTCGACCAAACAAACTTTGTCCAGTTGACAAATTGAACTTCTCCTTTTATCATGGATTCTACCTGGACGACTGAGGGACTTTTCACGTACACAAGAGAATGATATTTACTTTACATTTCTCAGTTCAGAATAGTTACCTCCAGGTCTCCTTTGAAGATGCACTCCTCTTCCACTCTGAACTGCAGGTCCTCCACTTTCCTAACAGGAACAAAACAAAAGGATGCTAACATTGGTTCATTGTACCAAGTTAGATTTCTTCTAACTCTAACATAGAAGGGGGATATAAATGAACACTTCTAAAGCTGAGGAGTCTGTGGCAGCACTGCACTCAGCTGCCACCAGGGAACCAAAACAACTGGTCACTGGAAATCGCTGCATCTTAAATTTCTGATTAGTTTTACAGAGATTGACTCTACCGTCAACAGCGAGCTGATGTGGGCCTGCTCATTGCCCCACAGCTCATCCGCTGTGTGTTGGAGTTCACCCCAGAACAAGAGGGTGACGTCCCTGCACCTTTGGGTCGGGGACAGGTCTCTCACTGCTGTGCAGAGTACCCGGCAGGCGTACTAGACAGTGCACCGACCGGAGACTCCATTGTTCTACTGGGGCACTTCAACGCCCACGTGGGCAACGACAGTGACACCTGGAGAGGGGTGATCAGGAGGAACGGCCTCGCTGATCTGAACCTGAGTAGTGTTCTGTTATTGGACGTCTGTGCTAGTCACAGTTTCTCCATAACGAACACCATGTTCGAGCACAAGGGTGTCCATCAGTGCACGTGGCAGCAGGACACCCTAGGCCGGAGGTCAATGATTTGTTATCACGATCTTGAACGTGCAACGTGCACTGGGGCGCTTAGCAGCCGAGTGTGAGGCTGGGATGAAGATCAGCTCCTCCAAATCCGTGGCCATGGTTCTCAACCAGTAAAAGGTGACTTGCCCTCTCCAGGTGGGTGGAAAGTCCCTGCCTCAAGTGGAGGAGTTCAAGTATCTCAGAGTCTTGTTCACGAGTGAGGGGAGGATGGAGCGTGAGATTGACAGGCGGATCGGTGCAGAATCAGCAGTGATGCGGTCGCTGTATCGGACCGTTGTGGTGAAGGGGGAGCTAAAAGGCAAAGCTCTTGATTTACCCGTCAATCTACATTCCTATGTCTCTATGTCTCTCGGCTGGCCTGGGAACACCTTGGGTCCCCCTGGAGGAGCTGGAGGAAGTATCTGGGGTGAAGGAAGTCAGGGAGTCCCTGCTTAGACTGCTGCAGTTTAAGCGGAAGAAAATGGATGGATGGACTCTACTCTAATTTTCAACTCATTCTAAAAGATGGAGATATGGAGATCATATTTGCATAAATCAAGACATTATTTATCTTAAGGGTAAACAGCACACAGAACTATAATCATAACAGAACATTATATATGACTCTAACAGTGGGTCTATGGCCCTCTGGCACAGGAGGTGAGCCCATTCACAGGAGGAGAATAAACTCCTTCTTTATTGTCCATATATTCTGATTGAATTTATTCAAGGTATTCAATACTGCCTACAAATATATATGATGTGGGGGGGGTACCTTTTCTCCTCTTCGAGCTGATTGATGAGTTCCTGTTTGTCCTTCTGTGTACTGGCCAGAAGAGTTTGGACCTGCAGCAGGTTCCTTTCATTGTCTGAGACATACTGGAAAACACACAGATACAGAAGAGCTTTTGATATACAGTGATACTCTCTCAGGTCAATGTGAATACCACCTTGACAACGCATCATCTCGTCTGATGTCAGAAGCTAAGACGCTGGGCCAGACCACTGGGAATACCAGGTGCTACAGTGGGCAGCAGGATATTTCTGCCATTGTGTCCTTGGGCAAGACACATCACCTACTTTATCTCCAGTGTACACATGTGTGTGAATGAGAGTGTGTTTACAGCCTGTATATCATGTATGTTCTTTAACTCATAATAATATTCCTCTTTGACACAAGAGTGACATGCAGAGTGACAGGAGACACATCCAGAGGAGCAGGGCTCTTCTCTGAGTGACACCCAAAGGTGACCTCCTGTGCAGGCTCATGTCTCTCTCTCTCTGTCATATGGCTATGGGGCATGTTGGTGTGACAGAAGCTTGTTGATGTATGTGTGTGAGTGACTGACCCTCGTAGAGGTCAGCACACAGCTGTGCTGAGTGCTTAGTTTGGGACAGTATGGTGCAGGTGTAGTACCTGCATGTGTGACGTTTTGAGCGCACTCATTTCTTTCTCCACTTCACAAATGTGACTGGTCGCCCTAGCGACCTCGGCTCTCTCCAGGTCCCTCTCGGCCAGCAGCTGCTCAATGTGCTGCTGCTTCTCCTTCAGAGCCTCCTGGAGGGCTGTGGTGCCGGAGATCTTCCGAGCATACCGGGATGAGGTCTCCGTGAGCTGAGGCACAGGCAGAGACACAGTGAGCTCTAGGTTCAGTACCACATCTCTCCATGATTCTCCTAAACATTTTATTTAGATTATATGGATTTAAATAAAATTATATGGATATAAATAAGACAACAGCACAAAGGAGAAGGATTAGTAGGACATGTCAGTGTCAATGAATTTCTTTCTTTACTCCAAGAATGTCTTTGATTGTGTACAGCCCTATACAAACCTTGCCTGCCGGGATCATATACACATCATACATTATCACTGCATTTACATACTGTAAGTGTAACAGAGTCATACCAGCCCCGCTCTGCTGGGTCTGCCCCCCACAGACGAGGCCACAGAGCTGACGGAGCTGATAGAGGAGCTGCTGGGGCTGTGGGCCAGAGAGGACACGCCCATGGCCATGCGCTTGCTCTTCTTAACCTTGGCCGGGCTGGTGGATGGGAAGCCAATACGGATCACTTTGTGGATCGGAGCGAACAGGCCAAACTTTGGAAGACACTGGAAATACCTGGAAACAGTAAAGGGAAGGATTATTAAGACTCTCTGTGTGGGGAGAGGACAGAGGAAGAGAGCTGAGGAGGGAGGAGACAGAGCTCCCTCTGTCAGGTAAAGAGAGAGGACTGAGGGAGACAGCTGAGGAGAGGCAGGTGAGGAGAAAGAACAGAGGAGAGACAGTGATAGATGAGGACTTATTCAGTTTTCATTTCAATATTTTAACATTTTACAATCACACTTCAATGTACTCTTTTTCAAACTTTTATTTGTAGAGACCCACTGTTGAAATGTGCACGTGTGTTTGATGAGGTCAGGTCCACAACTATTCACATGTGAAACCAAACGGCTCCTACCACATGTGTCCGGCCTGTGCTCACCTGGTCCCTGCCACAGCTCCGTCGTTCTTGCCCAGAGGCTCGTCCAGCTCCACTCCGCACCACTCTCCTTTGGCGAAGTCCGTCTCACCCATGTATCTGATGACTCCCATTTTAGAGCCGCCCACCTGACGCACAAAAGCCTGTATATTAACACAACCTTAACGCCACTTGTGTACTATATGCAAAATTTAGGATTACTGGTCAAAAAGGTGGCAGCTGTCAGTCATTTTAGCAGTGAAGTATACTATATACATACTCTAAATTCTACATACTATTTATTTTAAAAGGTTAAATATTACTACTAGGGATGTCAACAATTAATCGATTAACGATTAATTGTCGATTAAGACGTTGGTCGAACAAAATGCATTAATTGTAATTAATCGCTAATCGCGGACACGCGGACACGCGCACCCGCGTGGTCACGAAACAAGGCAACCGCGCACCGCGCTGCGCCAAGCTCGACTCACAGCCGGCCGCAGGCGCCAACGGCACTGCTCAGCAGCCCCGGGTGTAAGCGCGAGGCAAGATCGAACCGCGGCGCCCGGAATGCGTGCCGCTGCTGGTTTCGTGCGGCTGGTTTGTGGCTCGGGGCCCGAGCCACAAACCAGCTGCACGAAACCAGCAGCGGCACGTGGTGGTTTAATCCTGGTTTAGTCCAGGTCTAGACCTGGTCGAGTCCTGGTTTAGTCCAGGTCCAGGTGATCTTGAGGTCTAGTCTCTTAGCCAATCAGGACAGAACACAATGTTACACTATAAAAAAAATGTTACACTATAAAAAAAAAAATTGAAAAAAATAAATAAATAAATCTGCAAACCGCGATAGAGCGAAGGATTACTGTATTTTGTTATTCAGCATCAATACATTTGTCTGCTTTTTACTAAGGAATAATTAATTGAGGAATATACAATATAATAAAACTATGATATATTTTTGACTCAGTGTTATGTTACTATAGCTTATATTCTTAAAGACCCTATTGAAACACTAAAATTCAGGTGAAAAACGCTGTTTATCAGTTAATCGTAAGTCGATCGATAAGGTCAATCAACTATCAATTAATGAATTAATCGATAATTTGCATCCCTAATTACTACTGTTACTAATATACAATCTCAAGCATGAGGAAGTAGGGGTGTAAAGAAAAAATCGGTTCAGTGTTACATGTCAATACTTCATGGCACGATTCAAATATCAATTTCATGAAAAATGTATAAGTTCCATTGTTCTCATGATTTTAAAAATGTGTTCTCGACCATAATATTAAATTATTTATAAATTATTCATAAATCACAATATATGGCCCTTTGGTTTAGGTGACATATCTATATAGACTGTATACAGATGTAGAGACACATGGTGCCCTGTGGCTGGATGTAAAAACAACCTGTCGACAATAAACTGTGACTAATAAATAAAGAAACAATCACTGTGGACAGTTAAATAACGAGGCTTAAAGGGATAGTTCGGGTTTTTTAATGTGAATCTGTATGTCGTCCCCTTCAGCAGTGTCGTGCATTAACACTGACTTACCCCTGACAGTGTCCTCTGAGCCGAGTTCTGCCCCGGTTCTGGAGCTGACGAACGTAGGTCCGGCAAGTTATCGGGGACAGTTAATACAGCTTGTTTTTCTTCTCAAAACAATATTTGTCCAAAAAGTGATATTTGCATCAGAAAACAGTTGCACACGAAAAAGACAGAAATCTAAAGCTATTTTCATATTATTAGCCTGTTCACTTGTAAACATCGCCACTTACAAGTGAACAGGCTAATAATAATAATAATAATAATAATAATAATAATAACAGACGTGCAGTGATACGACTCGAGAGAAAATAGCACCAAGCGATTTAGACTGCTGACTTTTTCGTGTGTATTTTGGACAAATATTGTTTTGAGAAGAAAAACAAGCTTTATTGCTGGTCCTACTTTCGTCAGCTCCAGAACCAGGGCAGAACTCGGCTCAGAGGACACTGTCAGGGGTAAGTCAGTGTTAATGCACGACACTGCTGAAGGGGACGCCATACAGATTCACATTTTAAAAAAAAAAGAAAGAAAAAAAGACCTATCCCTTTAAGTGTAGGTTAAGGGCCTGTACACATTTTTGAGGAATGCACAGTTAGCATGCTAACAACAACAAGTATGCTAACTGCGTACTTCTGATTATCAGACAATAAAAAGCTTTATAATTAGATGCAGATACAGTAGCTCTGTGCTGGGGTAAGACACATTCTGCTCAGGTACAGGCCGCTCATCCCTGTCACGGACTACAGAATACAGCTGAGGGAGTAAACAAAGCACCAGGAGGAGAACTAGAACTGTACCAAAACTCGGTCTCCCACGCGCAGGTCCTTCTCTCCTCCTTTCTTGGCAGATCCGCTGTCGGACATATTGGAGCCCGATTCATTGCCCGTCTTGACCGCACTGTTGAGGAGCCCCTCTCGGAGCGGCACCACCACGCGCTGACCTGAGGGGGCGCCGCTGGTGTCGTGCTGGGACTGGGTGGGGTCGGGGCAGTGGGCGTCTAACCCCTCGGCCGCGGGCTGGCGGGTCAGCTTGGAGGGCCGGGTGAAGATGCCCTGGAGAGCCGGACACTCAAAGTAGCGCACGCCACCTACAGAGCCATCGTTTTTGCCCACAGGATCACTGAGGATGACCCCTGCCCACTGCCCCGGAGCAAACTGGGTCTCTCCAAGGTAGGCGATGGTGCCAGCTTTGACTCCATTCACCCACACCGACTCACCCATGGTGTAGTCCCCCAGAACATCATCTCCCTCCTCTGAGAACTTCGGAGGTGTGAGAGGCTTCAGAGGAACACCTGTGGGCAGAGTCAGATGCCCTTTCAGTTAGTAACAAAGCAAGCTGAAAAGGTCTATCACAATAACTTTGCTAAAACCCTAATTCATTCTATTTAAGATCTGACCAAAAGAAATTATACAAATTACCTCAGTTTTGTCATTTTTTTTAATGACTGTAAAACTTGATGAACATGGTATAATCTCTATTCTCTGTTTACCACTTGTGGCCACACCATCCTGTCCAAGCCTGATCTCGTCAGATCTCAGAAGCTCAGCAGGGTTGGGCCTGGAGACTGTTGGGAACACCGGGTGGCACAGTGGGGTGCCAGTGTAAAAAAACTGTTGTTGTGATCTTAGGCAAGACACTTCACCTACATTGCCTATAGGGTGACCATTCGTCTGGATTTCAGTCCGGTTTTAGAGCCTTTTCTCCGGACCTCTGTTATTTTATGTAATTTTTGTCATTTTGTCCTCATTTTGGACCCTCCACCATTGTGTGCTGCATCACCACAAATCCCTGCCCATTATTGCACTTGTGATGCTGTGATAGCAATGTTTGAAAGTGTCTGTTGTTGAACAAAAACAAAAGTCAAAAAGGAAGACATCCTTCAAACATGCTTGTTGCTCAGATCATCGTTTTGCCAGTAAGAGCCCCAAAGGAGAACAATATATAATAATAATAATGATAATAATAATAAAAATAATTATAATAGTGATAAACAGTTGTATAGGGTTGTTTTTAACCATATTGTTGGGCTCTGTGATTTGAATATTTGTCTTGCAGCTCCTTCAGATATGATTTAGTTTGTCTAATTTTTGTGTCTGTCCTTTGAAAATACTAGATTTTGAACAATATTGTTGTTTTGCCCTTCAAATTCCAGAAATGTTTTAATGTTAAATCAGACAGTTTGTACTCAGTTAAACTTGAGAAGTCATGTTAGACTTCCTCTCTGTACCTGAGAATAACCGGGCATTAACAGTTCACACACACTTACTGTCCTTGGGAAACACAGGACTGGATGAGCCCCCTGTGGCGCTGCGTCCCACTGAACCCGAGTGTTTGGGCGCTCGGCCGGGCATTCTCAGACCACTGGACTTCACCGTGTTCATCATCATAGGTCAGAGGTCAGAGGAAGGACTGAAGGCTCACTGACCTAGGCACTAGATTAAACCGTGACAGAAGCAATCCATGTTCATCTGCAAGAAAGAGGAGTTCATGGTCAATAAGAATAATAAAGAAGAAAGAAAACACGACTATCATTTACACACTAGTGTTGCCAAAAGTATCGAAAATCTGATGCTTATTGATAAAACTAGTATCGACACTAGATACTCATTTGAGCAGGTATCAATACTAGAGAGGACAAAATGAACCTTTCCTGAATAGCTTTAAAATGATCTGGAGCTGTATCAGAACAAGTAAGCTGGTCCCTCAACACAACTGGCACACTTTTTCATGGAGGAGCCGGTCCGCAGAGCCGGACAGTCCCGATGGAACTCACTGCCGGATACACAAGGGACGCTTGAGACAAGTGGAATGTTGTGCCTGGCACCACTGTTCCTACATGTGCTAGACGGCAGTCTGCTGCCATCAGGAAGGAGACTGAGGAGCCTCAGGGCCAAGACCAGCAGACTGAAAGACAGCTTCATCCACCAAGCTGTCAGGATGCTCAACTCGCTCCCAATCACACTGCTGCTTAAATGACACTGACACTGCTGCTTAAATGACACTGACACTGCTGCTTAAATGACACAATTTGAGCTTTATTACGCCACACATTGTGTGTTTTACCTGTATGTATTATATACAAGTTTACTGTACTTTTGCTATGGGTATATGTTAGGGGTGGGCGATATCTCGATCTTTAAAATATATCGAGATATTTTTTAAACTCGATATAGATTTTGACATATCGTATATATTGATATGTTTATATTTCATTCTGATTTCGCTGCTTCGCTTGTTTGCCTTCTCTGTGCTGTGTGCGCTCCCGCTCGCCCCCAACCTCCCCCTTGCGTGCGGCGCCACAACATCCCGGAGGATACAGCACTCCTCTCAAAAAAAAAAGGACAACTCTCTCCATATTTTGGGTTTAAGGCGCCCAGGAGCTGACTGCACTGGGTTTTTTTCGGTTTATAGTTTATGCAAATGAGCCATGTGGTGGTAAGTTTCATTTCTATAAAACGTTAAAAAAAAATGTGAGCAAAGCGGCATTAAACACATTATAATCTAATTAAACACATTATCTCAGACGGGCTGAAGTGGCTCTATAGTAGTTATGGTTTATATATTGTAAAGTTTATTTATGCAGAAGATTTTAAATTAATCTGCTGCAGTTTAAAACAATTGTATTTGGAAACATTTAGTTTGATCTGCACAGTGGGAAACATCAGAACTCCTGACCACTGGTGAGGAACATGGATCTATTAAAATTAATTTTTCTATACAGGGATTTTTTTTTATGTCACAGAAGCACATTGTTCCTACATGACCTGCACTTCAATTGCACTTCAATAAAAAAAGACCTTGTGGAATTTGGCATATTTGTTTTTGCAGTAGTTTTTGAAGGGTTATTTTTCCTGTACAGATATCGAGATATATAAGATAAGATAAGACTTCGAAATTCACTTGCCACATTAGCTCCAGGCAGTTTAGTGCAAAAGAAAGTTTGAACAGAGAGTGCATGCAGACAAATAGTAATAATAATAAAATAAGTAAATAAGAGAGTATAGAAAATATTTCCCGTCTGGACTATATAGTAGAATTATACAGTCTGATGGTGGTGGGGATGAAGGATCTGCAGTAGCGCTCCTTCTTGCACTGGAGGTGCCTCAGTCGGCTGCTGAAGGAGCTGCTCAGCTCCTCTACAGTCCGGTGCAGAGGGTGAGAGGTGTCGTCCATGATGGACGCGAGTTTGTCCAGCACCCTCCTCTCAGCCACCTCCTCTACAGAGTCCAGAGGACAGCCCAGGACAGAGCTGGCCCTCCTGACCAGCTTATTAAGTCTCTTCCTGTCCCACTCTGTGCTGCTCGGGGCCCAGCAGACGACAGCGTAGAGGAGAGCAGAGGCCACCACAGTTCCACCTTGTGATGTCATGTAGTGGTAGTTTTCAATCAATAGCTACGTTTTACATTTTGTTCTGTAGAAATTGGCAATTCCAGGGATGAAATTATCCAAATGATTCTAGTGAAGGTGTATGAAGTTTAAAAACACAATGGAGCACTTGCCACTCACAAGATGGAACAGAGCATTTTGAGTTTTCTCTTCAAGCGTACGCAGCCTAAATATCAGACAATAAAATGCTTTATAATGAATTTTACAATTCAGTCTAAATATTAAACATTATAACACAGATCAGAAAATTGAGTAAATGAGCCATTTAATGTGATGCGTTCAGATGCGCCCCCTCCAGGAGAGCTGTGGTACTACACTGAGATCTCACATCTCCATAAACCAATCATACTTAGCCGATAATGCACCAGAGCTCACGTCTATCAAATGAAATATGAAGGGCCCTTAAGGCATCAGGACACTGCATCTGCTCTGACCACACCTGCTCTGACCGCACCTGCCCTGACCGCACCTGCTCTGACCACACCTGCTCTGACCGCACCTGCTCTGACCACACCTGCTCTGACCGCACCTGCCCTGACCGCACCTGCTCTGGCCACACCTGCTCTGACCGCACCTGCACTGACCGCACCTCCCCTGACCACACGTGCTCTGACCACACCTGCTCTGACCACACCTGCCCTCAGGAGATCGTAGTCTTCAGACTAAGGTTGTCCAAAGTATTGAAAATCTCATGTTAATCAATACAAATAAAATATAAATAAAATCTAGCTAGTATCGAAACTAGATACTCATTTGAGCAGTTATTGATACTACAGAAGTCCCATTCACAGGACAGAAATGAACCTTTCCTGAATGTCTTTAGAATGATCTTGAGCTGTTAGGGGGTAGAGAAAGAAAGGGATACAGATACTTTATTGATCCCAATGGAAATTCAAGTTTTGTTTCACCAAACTGTTACTGCTGATGTTGCTGCAACATTTCCAGTGTGTGTCTCATTGTCCTTTGTGTTTCAGTCAAAGGTCTCAGTGCAGTTTAACAGGAGGACTGGTCAGGGAGGGTCAGCAGATCCTGCGGAAGATCCAAAAGTGTCCCTCCTCCTGCAGCATCACAGCAGTGTCCAGGGGGAGAACACAACCGGAAAGGCCTCCCTCTTATTCCGCTCTGGTGTTTGGTGGGTCAAAGTGTTTCCTCTGAAAGATCTTCTCCCACATTTCTTGGCACGTATGGTTTAAAAAGCCTGTAGCATCTCAAATGCCCTTAGCACGCCCCTTAAAGGGATATGCCACCCCCAGGTCAAATTTGGGCATCTCCCCACAGTCCAGAGACTAAAATAAGTGGTGGAAAGCGTTTTCCTGGTGACCCAGCCATTGTCCGAGTCTGTCAGCACTGACCGCCGCGGTATCTGCAGCTCCTCCGCCTTGGACTGGAGTCTAACGTCGCCAGAGAAAGATTTCGGCCAAAAGGAATTAATTTGCTCGATGCGTTTCCCAATTACTTTCTGTGTAGTGCGCATTCATATCGAGTGCAAATAAATGTGCAAATCAACACGGAGAGCTTGCCTTGGTCATTTTGGGTGGGAACTATTTTCCAGTGCGGAAGAATAAAGCCGAATCACGCACCACGTTGTGCAACAGGGGAACTCCCTTCCTGGTGCGTAACTGGGATTCCCCTGGCAGCGTGCTGCGTGGGTTCCCACCCAAAATGACCAAGTCAAGCTCTCCGTGTTGATTTGCACATTTATTTGCACTCGATATGAATGCGCACTACACAGAAAGTAATTGGGAAACACATCGAGCAAATTAATTCCTTTTGGCCGAAATCTTTCTCTGGCGACGTTAAACTCCAGTCTAAGGCGGAGGAGCTGCAGATACCGCGGCGGTCAGTGGTGACAGACTCGGACAATGGCTGGGTGAGCAGGAAAACGCTTTCCACCACTTATTTTAGTCTCTGGACTGTGGGGAGATGCCCAAATTTGACCTGGGGGTGGCATATCCCTTTAAACAGTATCTATGGATTCGACAGTGTTCATTCCCTCAGTGTATTTCCTCTCTCCGTTTCCTCTTCAGAAACATTAACTGCCACATATGGTATAAAAAACTTGTAGCAACTCAAATGCACATAATTAGATTCTCATCTAGCTCCTCAGCTAGCCTATTGCATGGATACGGGACAGTCCCTTACATGTGTCCTTTGAACTGCGCATGTTGCACTTTTTCGTTGGTTAAAATCACATATGTTAAAAAAAAAAAGTTTCAAAAACTGCTCGGTGTGTGAGACAGGTAGCCACAAAAGTATAAGAGCACATAGACTAGTATACAACCACGGACCATTGTGGAACCTACAGGACCACTGAGAGAGTACACACATATAAGGACACATTAGGCTTAGGCTTAGGCTTAAGCCTTTATTGGTCTCACACACAATGACACACAGTGACACACGGGAGAAATTTGACTTCTGCATTTGACCCATCCTTTTCAGGAGCAGTGAGCAGCCATCTTTTTTGGCGCCCGGGGGGCAGTACCGTGAAGGGTCTTGCCCAAGGACCCACACTGGTTAGCTCATTGCCCGGGGGGGATTTGAACCCACAACCCCCAGGGGGAAAGTCCATGACTTACCAGTTGAGCTAACCAGCCAGTACATGGGAACAGGAAAGAAACAGGAAATAAAAATTACTACTATTTAATGTTGCAAATCACATTCTATTGTCTAAATAAAGAGTTTTGTTTAGTTTTTTTTCATAATTGTGGTACCCTTCCTTAGTATCCAAATCGGATTTGACATGTTAGTATTGTGACAACACTAGATCATAGTACCTCTGAAAAGGAAATCATTGAGTTAAAGGGATAAAATAGACTAAGCCTGGTCTCCTGGGCTTATAGGCCACAAGGTGAACCCCATTTTCGTTTCATGTCGCTCCGCGGTCTCCGAACTACACAAACTGTAGTTTTAAAAAAAAGAATGAATCATGCTAAGCTTACAACAAAAAGTTCTCGCCTCAAAATCCTGTCAATTTTTAACGCCGAGACATTTCATGGGGAACTAGATTCTTCAGAGCGGAATAACAATTTGACGTCACTAAGCGTCACGTGACGGAGCTGATTCTTGTCAACAAACCGGTGTCATGGCCGCCTCCATGTTATTGTTTATGTTACGGATACAGAGGATTTCTCCCCAAAAAACCTTCTGAAGTAGGTCAAAAGGATTCTAAACAGTGCTTTATTCATAGCACGAAGAACAATGATGCAAATAAACGATAAGGTGAACGTTTTTATGTTGTCATTTCGATAAATAAAAGGATATAATCGTAGTTCAATGACCAGGACCATTCGTATTCATTCATTTATTTATTGACTCCTAACTATACACACAGAGCAGACATAGTGTAAAAACAAATAGCATGAAACACATATGTACATATATACAATATAAACTGCACCATAAAATGAATGGTAATGTTATTGGAACAGAATATTGACTCCTATATACACAACATAGATCATCAATTTGCATGAAAAACATATATGGCCCTATATACAATGTAAAAGGCATAATAAAATAAATGGTAATGTTAGAATTATGAGGCAGTTCCACACGCCATGCTTCCTTCTCCCCGGTTTCTTATATCCTGTCTGTAACAAAACAAAACAGCAACAATTAGGTGTCACAGGAGTACCATCAAAAGCACAGGGTAAAGGTGGATTCATTACGATTGTGGCTGGTATAGTCACTCTCAAAAATCAACACAGAAAGTGGAAGAGAGAATACAAAACATTACAGGGTGGAGTCTGTATGCTAAACAACAGATGTAATAAGTCAAAGTCAGTTGTATTTGTCAGTTCCTCACATGCACTGGACATACAAAGGAATTGAAATGATGTTTCTCACTATCCCACACAGAGACAGGTCAGGACAGAGGACAGATACGGGACAACATATAGGCAGGACAGGACAGACATTAAGATGCAAGACAGGAAAACATAGTAATTTCAGACCCTCCAGGAATTCGCGATGTTGCGATTTGCAACTTCAACGCAACTTCAGCCAATCCCCGCGAATTCAGGGCGGTGTTGCAATTTTGACCAATCACCGCAACTTTTCCGCAATTTTTACTAATACGTCATCGGTGACGTATTGAACGCCGACCAACTTCCTTCTGTGTAGGAGACATAACTGAGATGAGGTGCACGGTGCGTTTGTGTGTGTGTGTGCGGCAGAGGCGGTGGGTCACGTGAGTGTGGGTGTGTGCACGTACGGAAGTGTGTGCGTGTAAAAGCGCGCGCTCACCTGTCACACAGAGGAGAGAGTCAGGGTTGGGGTGTAGCCGTATTTTTTGTTGAATGCAAACCATTCATTCATCTTTCACGTTAATCTGTTCATCCTGCTGGTTTTCATGAGTTCCATTTCATCCTACTGCGCTGTCATAGCTGTGTGCGCTCTTTTTGTAATAAATGCACAAAACGCATATCTGGATCTCAGCGTATCTGTCACCATAGCCTCCTCTTTGCGCGTCACAAATCTGCGAGCCATAGGACCCAACCTCATATTCTCGGTGGCTAAAAGGTTTGAGTTTGGAAGCCGCAACATTCTGCTTTACTTCCGTGTGACAAAACGAAACTGGCCGTGTCCCAGTTCCCAGAGCGCACAGCTCGGAGCGCGGCCCGAAGGGGGCTCAGACTGCAGTCAAGGCGGTGCACACTTGCTCAGCCCCAACTGCGGTCTTCGGACTGCGTGTTAAAGGAAAATTAACATTTTTTTTACAATCTGGGCCTTCTTTCGGCAATAAAACAAGTAGTTTTACTCAGGCCGTTTTGGAATCCACTAAAAGTCTACGCTGACGACGACGCAATCTTCTGTGATTTGAAAAGTGCTAAAGTTTGTGTTATTTGGAGACCGCAAAGTAATGCCCCGAGCACTCACATTAATGGATACGGGATCATAAGTAGAACAGAACGGTTACAACATAACTTCTAACAAACTGCTCCAAATGACACCAAAGTGCTATGGGTGAGTAAAACTACTTGTTTTATTGCCAAAAAAAGGCTCAGATTGTAAAAAAACGTAAATTTTCCTTTAACTGCACATGGGACAAAAAAGAAGTGGGACAGCAGTCGTCGCGCCGGTGTACTGTCGAAATGTGTGACGCACATGCCCTTCGGGCCACGCTCCGAGCCGCGCGCTCTGGGAATTGGGACACGGCTTCTAATGGCAAAGAAACATGTCTGCGGCGCCATTTGCCCACAAAAATAACAGCAAAAGACAGTTCCCCTCCTAGTAGTAATTTATTTTCGATGTTGTTAAGGTTGTTTTAGGACCATATCTGTGATCTCTGTGTCTTTGTATTATTCTTTGTCAGTAATAACTAAGTATTCAAAATATTACTCAATTTTAATTACAAAAAGCGAAAATCGCAACTATTTATCGCAACTTTCACTTCCTCCTGCAACAAAATCGCAGCAAAAACCTTAAAAGCACCGCAACTTTCATCACAACTTTTTGGAAAAGCTCCTGCAAATTCAGGCATTTTAGCCCGCAACAATCACAAAAAATGCCCGCGAAATCCTGGGGGGTCTGAGTAATGAGAGGTATTGTGTTGTAACCTATCCTAAGTGTAACAAAAGTGTAGCAAGATAAGATAAGATAAGATAAGACTTTATTGATCTCACATAGGAGAAATTTACTTGCCACAGTAGCTCCAGGCAGAGACAGTTTGAACAAGAAAGAAAGTGCATGCAGGCAAGAATAAAATAAAAATAAGTAATAATAAAATAAGCAATAATAATAAAAAAAACAGTAACTAGGAGAGTATGGAAAAAATATTGCAGGTTTGTATAGAATTATACAGTCTAATGGCGGTGGGGATGAAGGATCTGCGGTAGCGCTCCTTCTTGCACTGGGGGTGCCTCAGTCGGCTGCTGAAGGAGCTGCTCAGCTCCTCTACAGTCCGGTGCAGAGGGTGAGAGGTGTCGTCCATGATGGATGTGGATTTGGCCAGTACCCTCCTCTCAGCCACCTCCTCTACAGAGTCCAGAGGACAGCCCAGGACAGAGCTGGCCCTCCTGACCAGCTTATTAAGTCTCTTCCTGTGTGACCAGTGTAATAAATAACTTTTATACCTCTACAGTAACTATAAGATAGTGTGCAACACAGTACAGTCAAGTAAGTTGAGGCATCAACATCAGCCCAAGACAGTTCCTTATGGGGTGTTTAGTGCAAGGTAATAACAAATATGCCCAAAACCACACGTCACAAACCGCACAGCATCAGCTGTTTTCCTTGTTAAATAGTACATGTCTTTGCGGACAGCAAGCTGAGTGTGCCATGTGAAACTGTCCTTGCATGTGAGAAATAATAAATTGTCTTGCAATTACCTGTATTTTGAAGCATCAAGATCTTCACTTGTCTTCACCACTTCTACGAAGGCCTTCCTCAGCTGTCCCATTCTCAGCACCTCCTGGAGCCTTTGACGGATGATCCTCTCACAGAAGACGTCAAATGTTGGCTCATTCCTAAAAAAAGTGTTGTGATTGTGTCTTACATTGTACTGTATGTTTATTTATGTAAAGATAACATATGACTTACTGTTCTTTCTCTGGTCGGACAGGTTTTTGTCTTTGATATGTATAAGAATGCCACGGTCGTCCTTCTACTCAGCAGATATATAGACATACAGACAGGCTTTATTCACCACAAAGAAAATGAAGGTTCCCAGTAGCATTTTAACATCAAGGCACACAGACATGGCATGCATACAAACATACTACCCTCTGCCATACATACTACATAAATAAAAGGGAGATACAACTGTGTGGAGTGTAGTTTGTAGTACAGTTCAGTTTGATTAGTGTAGTTTAGTTTGGTTATGACATGTTACATGTTCATTAGCAGTGAGATGAATGGTCATTAGTGATACGTATGTGTGTGTGTGTGTGTGTGTTGAGATGTATTTTTGCTTACCTGCTGTTAATGTTTCTGGGATGTGGGAGGGAAACCAGCGGGATGTTGTTAAAATCCACATCGAGACAGTGTTTGTAGTTTTCGGCTACGGATCGAGACCGTTTCGATAGGTATTCCATCGTGTGAGTGTAAAATCCAGAGTTTTTCCATGCTTCACAGACGCAATGTGCATACAGCAGTGCTTACGTCCCGAAAATTTAGTCTTTTTTGCGCTTTTTTGGTGAGTACAGGCTCTTCATCAGTACTGCTATGTCTCGCGTAGCTGTCATGCGTCTGTGTTTATCAAATGCAGCAACCCTATTGGTGTAGCCGGATCACGTGTAGACCGTGGCACCTTGCGCAAACCAAAATATTACTACGCCCTGAAGAAACTAGTTCTTTATAAAATACCTTGGCATGAAAAAATGTACAGGATTTTGTGACGAGAACTTTTTGCTGTAAGTTTAACATAACTCTTTCGTTTTTATGATGTGGAGATTGTGTAGATCGGAGACGGCGGAGCAGAATTCAATTTCTAAAAGTCTTTTTGTGGCTCACCTTACGGCCTATTAGCTCAGTCAAGCCTGACTGTTGTGAGCTTCTTTTCTGACAGCCTGGCCCTGTGTGGTGCAGCCTCGGCAGGAACAGGATCCCTCTCAGAACTGGGACTGGTCCTTTTCACATTCTGCCAGTAGAATGTGATAATGTCATACTCCCAGAGGGGTAAGAGACAACTCCCCCTACAGATGATGCTGTATGTTGTCATGCAATATCTACGGTCAATTAATACATAAATGTTGAGCACAGCTATTTGTATTTGTGATTAGACCCTATAATTATTACAACATAAATCTGTGTTTCACAGTATCGTACAGTATAGTACACGAAATAGACTCTTGTGAGCTTTAAGCCATGTTAAAGTTATTACCTCATCAAAAACAGATCTGGAGTTGTGTTTCCATTCACCCTTTATCATTAGTCTCCAAAGCTCATAACACTCTGTTCCACCTTGTGATGACATGAAGTGGTAGTTTTCAAGTTTACAACCACCATTCACTTTTAGTTCAGTCGAGACTGGCTGAAATGATCCAAATGATTCCAATGAAGGTTTATGGAGTTTAAAAACACAGTGGAGCACTTCCTGTATGTGACATGATGAAGAACTCAGCCTAAATCTGTAGCATTTGTTTGTTAAACATGTGTGAATGAAACAAAACACAGCTCCAGGCCTGTTTGTGATGAGGAAACTAAACTCTAATAACAGATCGGAAATGTAATATGGGCCCTTTAAAGAATGTTGTGATGTCATTTGAAAACCACAAATATGCCAAAGAAGGACACTACGTACAGAACTCATCTCTGCATTTCAAACTGTTTCTTTTTGGTAGCGAGCAGAGAGTACAGGGGGTCCTCGGGTTACGACGTTGATCCGTTCTTAAGTCGTAAGTCGTAAGTAAGAATTTCGTCGTAAGTCGGATTTTGACTTTGATCTTCCAACCAAAGCACCAATAACCTTTCCATCTCAATAATTAGACCACTACGCTGCTTGGTTATCACTGCTGCTTTCATAGGAGCAGATCAGAGCCCACATCAGGTACTTCCGCCCACATTGGGCACGCACACGAGGCCGTCTTCTCCGCCCTACAACCACAACAGAGCGTATTCTTCCGCCGTGCGCCGTTCGCGTTTGTTTACGTCGCTTACCATGCTAAACTGCGTAATTTTTTTTTTTTTTTTATGGGGGCGCGTTCGTAACCACGAAACGTCGTAAGTCGAGACCGTCGTAACCCGAGGACCCCCTGTAGTGTTGTTTGTAAGACATTGGAGAATTTAAACATTACTAGCCCCATATTGTAGACAAAACTGCTTTATTTGTACAAAGGTTCCAAAAGAGCTCATTCACTTCAATTCAATTCATTAAAAAAAGAGGCTTAAAGTCATATACCATTGTGCTTCATTTACTTCCATACACATCTGTGCCCAGTTCTACCTAAGGTTTACTGTCACATCTACAATGTGAAATTGGATTTTGATACTAAGGAATAGACTCAATACTCAATAGTGATTCTGATGTCACGATGATAATAAAAAAAACACTCTTCATGCAGACAAAAGAGTGATTTTTTTACATAAAAATATATACTAATAAAAATAATATTCCCATGTGATCTTATATCTGTGTAATCCCTCCGTGGTCCAGGTGTACTAGTCCATGTGCTCTTATACTCGGATCAATACCTGCTCAAATGACTATCTAGGTTCAACGTTTGTCAGTTTACATTTCAGATATTTCATGGTCTAGGAGTACGACATCATCACGTTCTAGAATCTGAAAACCACCCACAGTTTCCTTCATGTTCTAGAATGTGATGATGTCGTAGTTTGAGACGGAGTGCAGGGCCTTTATAGATGACATCACATCATTCTATAGGCCACTTATATGTAATACAGATGGAGGCAGCTCAAATGTAAAATGTAATCAATAAGATTATGACATCATCACATTGTAGACTCTGAAAACCGCCAATGGGAGATTCACTGTTTTTGAAAGAAATCTTCAAACTTCTGATGCACAAATGTTGAACCTTTTCATTATTTTGGGGGGATCGGGTCCTCGTATTCAACGTTTGACTTAAATTCCTTTTAACTGACAACGATCATGTCTTTGGGCTCCACTTTCTGAAGCGACTGTGAAGAAATCATTTCACTTTTGGTGATACTGACAGAGCTGAACTTTGTGCCAGTTTTTGTTTCATGTGGACAAGTAATTAGAGTAATTACAGAGAAACAGTATGAACCATAAACCAGGTCATCAAATCTGCAATCTGACAGTTCCACAGCAAACTGACCTTATACTGACCTGTGTCCAGCTCACTTTAAACCACAGGGACTATACAAGGTTGTGATGTCACAAGCAGTGACGTTTTGAATACAGGAGAATAAAGATTAGTTAAACCTGCACGAATCACTCAAAATACGACTTCAGAGGGTCAATGAGAAGAACATAAAAACTGTTATTTTATATAAGCGCACACACATCGGCTATTTACAAAGAAAAGCACACACACACTTGTGTTGTGTGTGAGTCTGTGCAGTCTAGATCTACTATGATTATTGATTAGGCCTAAACAAGGTTTCCTTCAATATTTCTACACCAAATAGGACAAATAAGACGTGAAGATGTGTCCTGCAGAGCCTGCACGGGTCAGGTGAATAACAGAGGTTATATCTTTAAACAATAGTGATTCCCAAAACCCAATCCCACAGAAGAGTCACATTCTCCCTGCAGCAGCACCAGACCCGTGTTCATACGACATGAGCACAAGCTAAGCACAGGCTCATACAAAGGAATGAGCTCAGCTCCAGCAGACCTCAGACCTCAGACCTGAGACCTCAGACTTCAGACCTGAGACCTGAGACCTCAGACCTGAGACCTGAGACCTGAGACCTGAGACCTGAGAACCGAGACCTGAGACCTGAGACCTCAGACCTGAGACCTCAGACCTGAGACCTCAGACTTCAGACCTGAGACCTCAGACCTGAGAGCTGAGACCTCAGACCTGAGACCTCAGACCTGAGAGCTGAGACCTCAGACCTGAGACCTCAGACCTGAGAGCTGAGACCTCAGACCTCAGACCTGAGAGCTGAGACCTCAGACCTGAGAGCCGAGACCTCAGACCTGAGAGCTGAGAGCTGAGACCTCAGACCTCAGACCTGAGAGCTGAGACCTCAGACCTGAGAGCCGAGACCTCAGACCTGAGAGCTGAGAGCTGAGACCTCAGACCTCAGACCTGAGACCTCAGACCTGAGACCTGAGAGCCGAGACCTCAGACCTGAGACCTGAGAGCCAAGACCTGGGCTTTCAGGTCTCCCTCCAGAACACCCCCCCCCCCCCCCACACACACACACACACACACACACACACATATATACACATACATATATATACACATACACATATACATGTGCCTCGGGACTGCGGCAGTGGGCTGCACAGTGTGCCCTTCACTCCAACACAAAGTTGCACATTCAGAGTCTGTGCTTTAGCTCCAAACGCGTCGCCTTTGGAGCTTTTGCGCTTTACGCAGATCTGACCGAGCCACGGCCTCAACTTTCTCTGTCTCTGCCTCTTCGGAGAGACGCGGATGCCACACCCTGAGATGCAAATATGGATACTTAAAAGTGAGGATAACCAGCGCACAGAGCCGACATGGGCCAGTGTCGGAGCGGAGGCGGATGCGCACGATCCTCCGGGACACCGGCTCGCGGGGATGCGCTAAAACTGAAAGGCGTGGCCCGTAAATCCGCTATTCTAGAGCACAAACAAACATGTATTTACCTTACGATGAAGAAACGTGATTCACCGGGACGTGAACATGCTAATGTGGTTAGCTTGGTCCTGCTGTGTGGATGAGTCCGGCTGAACAAAGGACAGAGCAGGAAGCGGCGCAGCGCATGCGGTTTACGCAGAGCCAGGCCCCAAACACTCCTCCTCCTCCTCCTCCTCCTCCTGCGCCTCCCTCTGCTCCTCACCGACACCAAACACTCCTCCTGTGCCTCCCTCTGCTCCTCACCGACACCAAATACTCCTCCTGTGCCTCCCTCTGCTCCTCACCGACACCAAACACTCCTCCTCCTGCTCCTCCTCCTGCTCCTCACCGACACCAAACACTCCTCCTCCTCCTCCTGTGCCTCCCTCTGCTCCTCACGAACACCAAACACTCCTCCTCCTCCTGCGCCTCCCTCTGCTCCTCACCGACACCAAACACTCCTCCTGTGCCTCCCTCTGCTCCTCATGAATACCAAACACTCCTCCTCCTCCTGCTCCTCCTCCTGTGCCTCCCTCTGCTCCTCACCGACACCAAACACTCCTCCTGTGCCTCCTTCTGCTCCTCATGAACACCAAACACTCCTCCTGCTCCTCCTCCTGTGCCTCCCTCTGCTCCTCACCGACACCAAACACTCCTCCTGCTCCTCCTCCTGTGCCTCTCTCTGCTCCTCACCGACACCAAACACTCCTCCTCCTCCTCCCTCTGCTCCTCACCAACACCAAACACTCCTCCTCCTCCTCCTGCTCCTCACCAACCCCAAACACTCCTCCTCCTCCTCCTGCTCCTCACCGACACCAAACACTCCTCCTCCTGCGCCTCCCTCTGCTCCTCACCAACACCAAACACTCCTCCTGCGCCTCCCTCTGCTCCTCACCGACACCAAACACTCCTCCTCCTGCGACTCCCTCTGCTCCTCACCAACACCAAACACTCCTCCTTCTCCTCCTGTGCCTCCCTCTGCTCCTCAGCAACACCAAACACTCCTCCTGCGCCTCCCTCTGCCCCTCACCGACACCAGACACTCCTCCTCCTCCTCCCTCTGCTCCTCACCAACCCCAAACACTCCTCCTCCTCCTCCTGCTCCTCACCGACACCAAACACTCCTCCTGTGCCTCCCTCTGCTCCTCACGAACACCAAACACTCCTCCTCCTGCGCCTCCCTCTGCTCCTCACGAACACCAAACACTCCTCCTCCTGCGCCTCCCTCTGCTCCTCACCAACACCAAACACTCCTGTGCCTCCCTCTGCTCCTCACCGACACTACATCCTCTCTGTTTCTATCACGATATAGACATACAGTACTTACAAAGGTTCATTTCACACACAGTCCACAGTATCATGAACAGTGTCCACACACACTCCACACATGAACAGTGTCCACACACAGTCCACACATGAACAGTGTCCACACATGAACAGTGTCCACTCACAGTCCACACATGAACAGTGTCCACACATGAACAGTGTCCACTCACAGTCCACACATGAACAGTGTCCACACATGAACAGTGTCCACACACAGTCCACAGTATCATGAACAGTGTCCACACACACTCCACACATGAACAGTGTCCACACACAGTCCACACATGAACAGTGTCCACACATGAACAGTGTCCACTCACAGTCCACACATGAACAGTGTCCACACATGAACAGTGTCCACACACAGTCCACAGTATCATGAACAGTGTCCACACACAGTCCACACATGAACAGTGTCCACACACAATCCACACATGAACAGTGTCCACACATGAACAGTGTCCACACACAGTCCACAGTATCATGAACAGTGTCCACACACAGTCCACGCATGAACAGTGTCCACACATGAACAGTGTCCACGCACAATCCACACATGAACAGTGTCCACACATGAACAGTGTCCACACAGTCCACACATGAACAGTGTCCACTCACAGTCCACACATGAACAGTGTCCACACATGAACAGTGTCCACACAGTCCACACATGAACAGTGTCCACTCACAGTCCACAGTATCATGAACAGTGTCCACACATGAACAGTGTCCACACACAGTCCACACATGAACAGTGTCCACACATGAACAGTGTCCACACACAGTCCACACATGAACAGTGTCCACTCACAGTCCACACATGAACAGTGTCCACACATGAACAGTGTCCACGCACAATCCACACATGAACAGTGTCCACACATGAACAGTGTCCACACAGTCCACACATGAACAGTGTCCACTCACAGTCCACACATGAACAGTGTCCACACATGAACAGTGTCCACACACAGTCCACACATGAACAGTGTCCACACATGAACAGTGTCCACACACAGTCCACACATGAACAGTGTCCACACATGAACAGTGTCCACTCACAGTCCACACATGAACAGTGTCCACACATGAACAGTGTCCACACACAGTCCACAGTATCATGAACAGTGTCCACACACAGTCCACACATGAACAGTGTCCACACACAATCCACACATGAACAGTGTCCACACATGAACAGTGTCCACACACAGTCCACACATGAACAGTGTCCACACACAATCCACACATGAACAGTGTCCACACACAGTCCACAGTATCATGAACAGTGTCCACACACAGTCCACGCATGAACAGTGTCCACTCACAGTCCACACATGAACAGTGTCCACACATGAACAGTGTCCACGCACAATCCACACATGAACAGTGTCCACACATGAACAGTGTCCACACAGTCCACACATGAACAGTGTCCACTCACAGTCCACACATGAACAGTGTCCACACATGAACAGTGTCCACACAGTCCACACATGAACAGTGTCCACTCACAGTCCACAGTATCATGAACAGTGTCCACACATGAACAGTGTCCACACACAGTCCACACATGAACAGTGTCCACTCACAGTCCACACATGAACAGTGTCCACACATGAACAGTGTCCACGCACAATCCACACATGAACAGTGTCCACACATGAACAGTGTCCACACAGTCCACACATGAACAGTGTCCACTCACAGTCCACACATGAACAGTGTCCACACATGAACAGTGTCCACACAGTCCACACATGAACAGTGTCCACTCACAGTCCACAGTATCATGAACAGTGTCCACACATGAACAGTGTCCACTCACAGTCCACAGTATCATGAACAGTGTCCACACATGAACAGTGTCCACACACAGTCCACACATGAACAGTGTTCACTCACAGTCCACCGTATCATGAACAGTGTCCACACACAGTCCACACATGAAGTGTCCACACACAGTCCACACACGAAGTGTCCACACACAGTCCACAGTATCATGAACAGTGTCCACACACAGTCCACACATGAACAGTGTCCACACACAGTCCACACACGAAGTGTCCACACACAGTCCACACATGAACAGTGTCCACACACAGTCCACACACGAAGTGTCCACACACAGTCCACACATGAACAGTGTCCACACACAGTCCACACATGAACAGTGTCCACCCACAGTCCACACATGAACAGTGTCCACACACACTCCACACATGAACAGTGTCCACTCACACTCCACACATGAACAGTGTCCACCCACAGTCCACACATGAACATTGTCCACACACAGTCCACAGTATCATGAACAGTGTCCACACACAGTCCACACATGAACAGTGTCCACCCACAGTCCACACATGAACAGTGTCCACCCACAGTCCACACATGAACATTGTCCACACACAGTCCACAGTATCATGAACAGTGTCCACACACAGTCCACACATGAACAGTGTCCACACACAGTCCACACATGAACATTGTCCACACACAGTCCACACATGAACAGTGTCCACCCACAGTCCACACATGAACATTGTCCACACACAGTCCACAGTATCATGAACATTGTCCACACACAGTCCACACATGAACAGTGTCCACACACAGTCCACACATGAACAGTGTCCACTCACAGTCCACACATGAACAGTGTCCACGCACAGTCCACACATGAACAGTGTCCACTCACAGTCCACACATGAACAGTGTCCACGCACAGTCCACAGTATCATGAACAGTGTCCACTCACAGTCCACACATGAACAGTGTCCACGCACAGTCCACACATGAACAGTGTCCACTCACAGTCCACACATGAACAGTGTCCACGCACAGTCCACACATGAACATTGTCCACACACAGTCCACAGTATCATGAACAGTGTCCACACACAGTCCACAGTATCATGAACATTGTCCACCCACAGTCCACACATGAACAGTGTCCACCCACAGTCCACACATGAACATTGTCCACCCACAGTCCACACATGAACATTGTCCACACACAGTCCACAGTATCATGAACAGTGTCCACACACAGTCCACAGTATCATGAACATTGTCCACCCACAGTCCACACATGAACAGTGTCCACTCACAGTCCACACATGAACAGTGTCCACTCACAGTCCACACATGAACATTGTCCACACACAGTCCACAGTATCATGAACAGTGTCCACACACAGTCCACACATGAACAGTGTCCACCCACAGTCCACACATGAACAGTGTCCACACACAGTCCACACATGAACAGTGTCCACCCACAGTCCACACATGAACAGTGTCCACTCACAGTCCACAGTATCATGAACAGTGTCCACCCACAGTCCACACATAAACAGTGTCCACACACAGTCCACACATGAACAGTGTCCACGCACAGTCCACACATGAACAGTGTCCACGCACAGTCCACACATGAACAGTGTCCACGCACAGTCCACACATGAACAGTGTCCACACACAGTCCACACATGAACAGTGTCCACACACAGTCCACACATAAACAGTGTCCACACACAGTCCACACATGAACAGTGTCCACACACAGTCCACACATGAACAGTGTCCACGCACAGTCCACACATAAACAGTGTCCACTCACAGTCCACAGTATCATGAACAGTGTCCACCCACAGTCCACACATAAACAGTGTCCACACACAGTCCACACATGAACAGTGTCCACGCACAGTCCACACATGAACAGTGTCCACACACAGTCCACACATGAACAGTGTCCACTCACAGTCCACAGTATCATGAACAGTGTCCACCCACAGTCCACACATAAACAGTGTCCACTCACAGTCCACACATGAACAGCGTCCACTCACAGTCCACAGTATCATGAACAGTGTCCACCCACAGTCCACACATAAACAGTGTCCACACACAGTCCACACATGAACAGTGTCCACGCACAGTCCACACATAAACAGTGTCCACTCACAGTCCACACATGAACAGCGTCCACTCACAGTCCACAGTATCATGAACAGTGTCCACCCACAGTCCACACATAAACAGTGTCCACACACAGTCCACACATGAACAGTGTCCACGCACAGTCCACACATGAACAGTGTCCACACACAGTCCACACATGAACAGTGTCCACGCACAGTCCACACATAAACAGTGTCCACACACAGTCCACACATAAACAGTGTCCACACACAGTCCACACATGAACAGTGTCCACACACAGTCCACACATGAACAGTGTCCACGCACAGTCCACACATGAACAGTGTCCACACACAGTCCACACATGAACAGTGTCCACGCACAGTCCACACATAAACAGTGTCCACACACAGTCCACACATGAACAGCGTCCACTCACAGTCCACACATGAACAGCGTCCACTCACAGTCCACACATGAACAGTGTCCACGCACAGTCCACACTATCATGAACAGTGTCCACACACAGTCCACACATGAACATTGTCCACCCACAGTCCACACATGAACATTGTCCACACACAGTCCACAGTATCATGAACAGTGTCCACACACAGTCCACAGTATCATGAACATTGTCCACCCACAGTCCACACATGAACAGTGTCCACTCACAGTCCACACATGAACATTGTCCACACACAGTCCACACATGAACAGTGTCCACGCACAGTCCACACATGAACAGTGTCCACCCACAGTCCACACATGAACAGTGTCCACGCACAGTCCACACATGAACAGTGTCCACGCACAGTCCACACATAAACAGTGTCCACACACAGTCCACACATGAACAGTGTCCACCCACAGTCCACACATGAACAGTGTCCACGCACAGTCCACACATAAACAGTGTCCACACACAGTCCACACATGAACAGTGTCCACTCACAGTCCACACATGAACAGTGTCCACGCACAGTCCACACATGAACAGTGTCCACTCACAGTCCACACATGAACAGTGTCCACTCTCTTGAAACGTGTTTTGACATCATTTAAAGTTTTCTGCCGCCTGTGGTGAGATGTGACTGGATCAGGGGACGCTTGGTATAATAACTCTGGATATTTGACACTCTCGTGGCCATTTCATTGTTTGATGATTTATTTCTGCATTGAAACACGATTAAACTGTATAATTCCAGTGTCTTTGGTTGTTTGAAAAAGGGTTTCACTTCCTTAACCCTAGAGAAACAATGACACCATTCACTTCCAGAACGTTTAAACTCTATCTAGAAGGTTCTAATATGTTTGATGTCATTATTATTATTCTATTTATTATGATTAAAGTACCAATATTACACAATTTTATAATGTCATTTACTCATCACAAACAGACCATTCACACACAAACCCTGCATATTTAGTGATTCTCTCAAACAGAAAACACTCTTCTCTACCTACAGATGTCATGTGATAATACAGGAAGTGCTCCACTGTGTTTTTAAACTCCACAGACCTTCATGATTAGGCTAGTTCGTTTGTATAGCACAAGTTATATAAAGTTCATCCTTCCATCCATTTTCCTCCGCTTTATCCTGGGCCGGGTCATGGAGGCCTGAGCAGGGAGGCCCAGCTCTTCCTGGGGGATCCCGGGGTGTTCCCAAGAGACAGTCCTGGGTCTTCCCCGGGGCCTCCTCCTGGAGGGACACGAACACCTCAGGGTCCAAGAGGCTCCCAGATCACATTCCTCTCCGCTGCTCCTCTCTATGTGGACCAGTGTTTAATTGGATGGAAAAAGTAAAAGAAAAAAAAAATCTTAAGGTGCTCAGGTCAGAATTGACCTGGTAGGTAGCTTTTAACTAAACTACCACTTCATGACATCACAAGGTGGAACAGAGCATTTTGAGCTTTGGAGATGTAAACAGACAAATAATAAAGGTTCAAACAGTGTGAATGAAACAAAACACAACTCCACAGATTTGTGGCATGATTACTCGGGAAAGTTCTCTATTGTACATGTTCATAGTGCGAGGGGAACCGGAGAAACCCGGGAGTCAAACCTAGGACCTTCTTACTGTGAGGTGACAGCACTAACTGCTGTGCCACTCTCAATGTAAAATTCTAGAATAGCTAATAAATGAGCTGGAGGACCCGTACGTGCACCTCTGGACTATTTTCAGTTCCAAAACCTGGACCCAGTGGACATGTCACAGTGTCACCAGAGTGCAAGGCCTTCTCTGTGTCAGCACGAAGAAAAACAAAAGTGAAATCCCTCTACAACAGCAGCTTCTCAAAGTGGTGCCATTATTCACCCCCAAAGACGCGATTGTTGTCAGGTGAAAGGACTTTAAGACATAAGATTAATATGACACGTTTGTAGAGCAAATAATAAACAATAAAAAGTGACCCTCCCATAGAGTTATAGAGGCCCTCCTCATCATATTCTACAACATGAACACAAACTATTACCTATAGGAAACCAAATCATGAACCAAATCATGTAAATGGGTGATAATGTTGATGAGCTCACTGTACCACACAAAAACCATATTTACTAATTGTATAAACTGTCATTTTACAATATTTTGCCCAAGGTTTTAGTCAATCAAGCTTTGGTTTGAAATAGTTAAAGTCTCTGTACTAATGTTTGAATCATAAAAGACTCCGTTCTGAACCAGGACAGAGGAGATCAGGAGAGTCACAGACAGTTCAGACACATGATTCTCATAAAACAGCTCTGAAAATGCAGAGGTGACATCACTTTGTCTCATGTAAATAAATAAATATAAAAAGGTTTAAAAGGGACACCAAAGTTAAAGGCTGAACAAGCCTTTGGTCACTTGCACTCTTGACCGTAGTAAATGAAAGATACTTTTGCTTTTATTTAAAATGTGAGATTTGTGTGATACCTCAACTTGCTTGGACTACAGTAAATATCAGACCCTGGTTAGAAGCAGGTTACAACCTGATTAGAACTTGGTTAGGACCTAGTTAGGATCTGGGGTATTCTTTCTCTCTAGCTCAGCTTGCAGCTCCTCCATTTGGACCTTCACCTGCTGCAGCTGATCTTCAGACTCTTTGAGTGAAACTTCCAGAGCTCCACATCTGAGGAGCAGCAATGTTCTCTCTTCCTTTCTGCTCTGTAAGGCTGTGCTTAGCTTCTTGATCTCCTCTGTATGGTGTGTGTTGACCTCGATCTGGGCCATGGAACATACTATCTTCACCGTGGCCAGGTGTTCTTTGAGAGCTTGGATGTTACCTCTTTGGACTCTTCTCCAGTTCCTCCTCTCTGACCTTCCCTTGCTTTAGTTGATCTTGAGAAGCTTGCAGTGAAGCCTCCAGATCTCCATATCTGAGGAGGATCAACTTCTCCTCCTCACTGCTCTTTAAGGCAGCAGTCAGCTTCTTGATTTTCTCCTGATGGCCCTCATACTCCCCCAGAGTTTGTCATAGGCAGCAGTCCACTGTCTGTGATCTGAACTTATGTGTCTAGTATGAGATCTTGGACATTGTTTTGCTGTGTGCTCAGGTTCCTCTCCAGCTCCTGTGCTTTGCTTTGAGCCTCTGTAGACTTCTGCCTGTCAGAGTTCAGGGTGCAGAGCTGTTTCTGGAGGGCCTGGTTCTCCTCATCTTTCAGAAGCATCCATCTGCTTTTGGCCTCCTCGGTGGCCTCTTTCAGCTGGAGGGGCTTCAGGGTTCTTGTCTCTTGCCTGTGGTGTTGAAGTTGCTGGTTCATTTTCTCCATGGCAGCATCTCTGTTGTTGATCATGTCTTTGGGCTACAGAAGTTTGTCTTTGGTTTTAATGATGGTGTTAGCTTCTTGGATCTGAGGATTAGCCTTGAGC
The DNA here is from genome assembly GCA_036785185.1 of Paratrypauchen microcephalus. NCBI lineage: Eukaryota > Metazoa > Chordata > Actinopteri > Gobiiformes > Gobiidae > Paratrypauchen > Paratrypauchen microcephalus. Next base: position 1,097,775 of record JAVJIX010000079.1, on the reverse strand, counting down.
CTCCCCACTTGTCCACTTAGAAACTGTGCTGCCACCTCGTCCTCCTGTTCCTTCTGCAGCTCAGCGTAGTTGGTCCTTTCTGCTCTCACCCTCTTAAGCTGGAGCCTCAGGACAGTTATCTTATGTCTGGAGTGTTGGAGTTCCTGGTTCCATGGTGATGTCTCTTTTGGATCTGTCCTTGGCCCACTGCTGCTGCTGCTGTCTGTCCCTCCTCAAAAGCCTCCTCCAGCTGCAGCCTCAGGGCCATTATGTTCTGCTCCAGATCTTGGATCTTGTCATCATTCTTCTGATGAAGGTCATTGTGAACTTCCACCTGTATATGGAGAAACTCTATGACATTCTTCTTCTGCTGCAGCTGAGCTGGAGGTTTTCAGACCACGTTCATGCTCCTGTCTGCCAGTACAGATCCCCACATGCTCACTGCCCATGTCTCTGCCGATGTTAGCCAGGCCTGTATCTGCTTATAGTCTTGTTGGAGCTTTCTGGAAAACTCCACATACAGTAGGTCTACCACCTGTAACCACGGTGACAGGGAACCGGCCAAGTAGATGTGGTTGCTATGGATATGTTTTAAATATTCCTGTTCAATATTTATTAATTTGATCTTTTCTGGTACTAATTATTCTTATAAACATTATCCACCCCAGAAAAGTAGAGCAGTGTTCATATATTCCATTCAGTTCTTTTTATTACTTTTTTTTTTTTTTTTTTTTTTTGAATGTGTTTTGTGAGTGAGTGAATGGTGAAGTTTGTAGGCTACAAGTTAGCAGCCACATTTCCTTCAGTTTGCCTCAGGGCAGCAACAGCTAAAATGTACCAACATAAAGTGATGTGAAGCACTTCACATAAAGCCAAGGTGGGTGCGAGTGCGGACTCCCCTCCAGACTCACCTGCTCCTCCACACTCACCTGCTCCTCCAGCTTTACCTGCTCCTCCACACTCACCTGCTCCTCCACACTCACCTGCTCCTTCAGACTCACCTGCTCCTCCAGACTCACCTGCTCCTCCAGACTCTCCTGTTCCTCCAGACTCACCTGCTCCTCCACACTCACCTGCTCCTCCAGACTCACCTGCTCCTCCAGACTCTCCTGCTCCTCCAGACTCACCTGCTCCTCCAGACTCACCTGCTCCTCCAGATTCACCTGCTCCTCCAGACTCACCTGCTCCTCCAGACTCTCCTGCTCCTCCAGACTCACCTGCTCCTCCAGACTCACCTGCTCCTCCAGTCTCACCTGCTCCTCCAGCTTTACCTGCTCCTCCAGCTTTACCTGCTGCTCCAGACTCACCTGCTCCTCCAGACTCACCTGCTCCTCCAGATTCACCTGCTCCTCCAGACTCACCTGCTCCTCCAGACTCACCTGCTCCTCCAGATTCACCTGCTCCTCCAGACTCACCTGCTCCTCCAGACTCACCTGCTCCTCCAGACTCACCTGCTCCTCCAGATTCACCTGCTCCTCCAGACTCTCCTGCTCCTCCAGACTCACCTGCTCCTCCACACTCACCTGCTCCTCCAGACTCACCTGCTCCTCCAGCTTTACCTGCTCCTCCAGACCCACCTGCTCCTCCACACTCACCTGCTCCTCCAGACTCACCTGCTCCTCCAGACTCACCTGCTCCTCCAGACTCACCTGCTCCTCCAGACTCACCTGCTCCTCCACACTCACCTGCTCCTCCAGTCTCACCTGCTCCTCCAGACTCACCTGCTCCTCCAGACTCACCTGCTCCTCCACACTCACCTGCTCCTCCACACTCACCTGCTCCTCCAGGCTGCTGCCCTCAGTCTGGAGCATCTGCTGCAGTCTGCTCCCTGTGATGCCCCCAGTCGTGTCGATGAAGATGACGGTGTGTTTCAGATGTAGGGCGATGTGCACGGCCACTCCGAAGCACACCTACGGCACAGAGAATACTCCCACTGAGACACCTCACACTTCACACATACAAAAGTCACAGACGTTTTAGAATAGTTTAATGTCTTCAGACCATTTATTACTTCAAAAAAAAAAAAAAAGAGAGAGAAACAATACACATCTTCTAGTCAATACTAAAACTGATATAGAAATATACTCATTTGAACAAGTATGGATGCTGAAACAAATCAGATAATAAAGACCAAACTGGACTGTATCAAAACTATACTCAACAAAAATATAAACGCAACACTTTTGTTTTTGCTCCCATTTTTCCTGAGATGGACCCAAAGATCCAAAATTCACTCCAGATACACAACACTACCATTTCTCTCAAACATTGTTCACAAATCTGTCCAAATGTGTGACAGCGAGCACCTCTGCCCCGCCGAGACATTCCACCCCACCTCACAGGTGCGCCACATCAAGATGCCGATCCGACATCATGACCAGTGCACAGGTGCGCCCCAGACTGCTCACAATAAAAGGTCACCCCGAAATGTGCTTTTTTTTGTTGCTTTATTGGGGGTCTGGGGACTCAGAACCAGTCAGTATCTGGTGTGACCACCATTTGCCTCATGCAGTGCAACACTTCTTCACATAGAGTTTATCAGATTGTCAGTTGTGGCCTGTGGAATGTTGGTCCACTCCTCTTCAATGGCTGTGTGAAGTTGCTGGATATTAGTGGGAGCTGGTACACGCTGTCGTATACGCCGGTCAAGCACATCCCAAACATGCTCAATGGGTGACATGTCCGGTGAGTATGCTGGCCATGCAAGAACTGGGACATTTTCAGCTTCCAAGAATTGTGTACAGATCCTTGTAACATGGGGCCGTGCATTATCTTGCTGAAACATGAGGTGATGTTCATGGATGTATGGCACAACAATGGGCCTCAGGATCTCATCACGGTATCTCTGTGCATTCAAAATGCCATCAATAAAATGCACCTGTGTTCTTTGTCCATAACAGCCTTTGAAGAGGAGTGGACCAACATTCCACAGGCCACAACTGACAATCTGATAAACTCTATGCGACAAAGATGTGTTGCACTGCATGAGGCAAATGGTGGTCACACCAGATACTGACTGGTTCTGAGTCCCCAGACCCCCAATAAAGCAAAAAAAAAAAAAGCACATTTCGGGGTGGCCTTTTATTGTGGGCAGTCTGGGGCGCACCTGTGCACTGGTCATGATGTCGGATCGGCATCTTGATGTGGCGCACCTGTGAGGTGGGGTGGATTGTCTCGGCGGGGCAGAGGTGCTCGCTGTCACACATTTGGACAGATTTGTGAACAATGTTTGAGAGAAATGGTAGTGTTGTGTATCTGGAGTGAATTTTGGGTCTTTGGGTCCATCTCATGAAAAATGGCAGCAAAAACAAAAGTGTTGCATTTATATTTTTGTTGAGTGTATGTAAAGCACAGAAATATTAAAGGACATATTAAGTAAAAAGACTTTTATGAGCATTTAACCCTGTTACAGCAGTTTCCTTTCATCATTAACAAAGTTTGAATTATTATCAAAACATGTAAACTAAAATCTGTACGATACAATGAAATGGACTTTGAGGAGGCGGCTCCTATCAGCTCTGCAGTTTTGAACATATTTAGATTACATATATATTATTATTTAGATACAGATTAACACGCAAAAAACAAGGTAGAATTCTACTGTAGTTAACTATGGGAATGATTACCAAAACATGCACCAGGTAAAATCCTCCAGCTGAGGTCCTGACCAAACCGAAGCAAGAAGATCATGGAGATGGTCTCCGGGTGCAGTAATGTGCTGCCCACTGCTCCTGATAACAGGATGGGTCAAATGCAGAGAAGAATTTCTCCAGTGTGAGATCAATAAAGTCACTTCTTCTTCTTCTTCTTCTTCTTCCCCAGTTGTCCAGCAGAGGGAGCTCTCAGAGTGTTCTCCTCAGCTCATGGACATCTGACAGGACAAGTGACTGATGTGTGGAGGAAGAGGAGCAGCAGGAGTAGGAGGAGCAGGGAAAGAAGGAGGAGCTGTAAACACGTAAGCCTGGTGGAGCACTTCAGAGGCACACATCACTTTCTGACCACTGACTGAAGCGCAACCTCGGTAAGTTCTATTCTCCACCTGTGCAGCATTTTAGTCAGAACTTTGTAGTTGCTACATTTGGACATTTACAATTGTGCAAAGGGTGTCTAATTATAATTATCTTGAGAATATTGCTTTGTTTAATTCCATAAAGAGACAGATGTGGATATGGTAGACTAACACGACACACACAAACACACTTTATGATTAATGTAAAGGTAAATGGATTATATATTTATATATTTTTCCACTGTATAGTCCAGATGTGCAATACTTTATATACTCTCTTATTTACTTATTTTTATTATTATTATTATTACTATTTGTCTGCTCCACTTTCTGTTCAAACTTTCCTTTTCACTGGAGCTAATGTAACAAGTGAATTTCTCCTGTGAGAGATCAATAAAGTCTGATCTTATCTTATCTTTTATATTTATATTTACTTATATATTTGCATTTTACGATATATCTATCTGTTTATTTTTATTTTTTTATAAACACATAGTTTACATTGTATGTCTTTTCCACTGTAGGTTCTTTGATAAATGCATGTGAGCGTATTGCTCTTTGGGCTTGGGGTTCAGAGAGTGATTCACAGAGGCTCTGTGAACCAAGTGACATTCTCACAGCAGATGGAGCACTTAGCAAGACACATTTGAGCTCTCAAAATGCATTTGAAGAGCCACTACCCTGATCGTTACAGACAATCGCGTAAGTAGTGATCGGATTGCTTTACACGTCAAATATTTCTTCTGTAATCTTCACCAAAATGTACTTCATAGTGGATAGCCCTGTACTTTTATATTACAGGAAAGAAAAGGACAAATACAATTAGTGTGGTCAGTGTGAATAAACGTAAATGGACCAGGAGATGTTTTAGTTTTTGCTCCTTGATTAAAAAAAAAAATTCTCAATGGGATAAGAGGAGAAGGGAGTGAACTGGAGAGTGAACAGAAGAGGAGGGGGAGTGAACTGGAGAGTGAACTAGAGAGGAGGGGGAGTGAACTGGAGAGTGAACAGAAGAGTGAACTGGAGAGTGAACAGAAGAGGAGAGGGAGTGAACAGGAGAGTGAACTGGGGAGTGAACAGAAGAGGAGGGGGAGTGAACAGGAGAGTGAACTAGAGAGGAGGGGGAGTGAACTGGAGAGTGAACTAGAGAGGAGGGGGAGTGAACTGGAGAGTGAACTGGAGAGGAGGGGGAGTGAACTGGAGAGTGAACAGAAGAGGAGAGGGGAGTGAACTGGAGAGTGAACTGGAGAGTGAACAGAAGAGGGGAGTGAACTGGAGAGTGAACAGAAGAGGAGAGGGGAGTGAACAGGGGAGTGAACTGGAGAGTGAACTGGAGAGTGAACTGGAGAGTGAACAGAAGAGGAGGGGGAGTGAACTAGAGAGTGAACTAGAGAGGAGGGGGAGTGAACTGGAGAGTGAACAGAAGAGGAGGGGGAGTGAACTGGAGAGTGAACTGGAGAGTGAACTGGAGAGTGAACTAGAGAGGAGTGGGAGTGAACTGGAGAGTGAACAGAAGAGTGAACTGGAGAGTGAACTAGAGAGGAGGGGGAGTGAACTGGAGAGTGAACAGAAGAGGAGAGGGGAGTGAACTGGAGAGTGAACAGAAGAGAAGGGGGAGTGAACTGGAGAGTGAACAGAAGAGGAGGGGGAGTGAACTGGAGAGTGAACAGAAGAGGAGAGGGGAGTGAACAGGGGAGTGAACTGGAGAGTGAACAGAAGAGGAGGGGGAGTGAACTGGAGAGTGAACTAGAGAGGAGGGGGAGTGAACTGGAGAGTGAACAGAAGAGGAGGGGGAGTGAACTGGAGAGTGAACTGGAGAGGAGGGGGAGTGAACAGGAGAGTGAACAGAAGAGGAGGGGGAGTGAACTGGAGAGTGAACAGAAGAGGAGGGGGAGTGAACTGGAGAGTGAACAGAAGAGGAGGGGGAGTGAACTGGAGAGTGAACTGGAGAGGAGGGGGAGTGAACTGGAGAGGAGGGGGAGTGAACTGGAGAGTGAACAGAAGAGGAGAGGGAGTGAACTGGAGAGTGAACAGAAGAGGAGAGGGGAGTGAACAGGGGAGTGAACAGAAGAGGAGAGGGGAGTGAACAGGGGAGTGAACAGAAGAGGAGGGGGAGTGAACTGGAGAGTGAACAGAAGAGGAGGGGGAGTGAACTGGAGAGTGAACAGAAGAGGAGGGGGAGTGAACTGGAGAGTGAACTGGAGAGGAGGGGGAGTGAACTGGAGAGGAGGGGGAGTGAACTGGAGAGTGAACAGAAGAGGAGAGGGAGTGAACTGGAGAGTGAACAGAAGAGGAGAGGGGAGTGAACAGGGGAGTGAACAGAAGAGGAGAGGGGAGTGAACAGGGGAGTGAACAGAAGAGGAGGGGGAGTGAACTGGAGAGTGAACTGGAGAGTGAACTGGAGAGTGAACTGGAGAGTGAACTAGAGAGGAGTGGGAGTGAACTGGAAAGTGAATAGAAGAGTGAACTGGAGAGTGAACTAGAGAGGAGGGGGAGTGAACTGGAGAGTGAACAGAAGAGGAGGGGGAGTGAACTGGAGAGTGAACAGAAGAGGAGGGGGAGTGAACAGGAGAGTGAACTGGAGAGTGAACTGGAGAGTGAAATGGAGAGTGAAATGGAGAGTGAACTGGAGAGTGAACAGAAGAGGAGAGGGGAGTGAACAGGGGAGTGAACTGGAGAGTAAAATGGAGAGTGAACTGGAGAGTGAACTGGAGAGTGAACTGAAGATTGAACAGAAGAGGAGGGGGAGTGAACTGGAGAGTGAACAGAAGAGGGGAGTGAACAGGGGAGTGAATTGGAGAGTGAACAGAAGAGGAGGGGGAGTGAACTGGAGAGTGAACTGGAGAGTAAACTGGAGAGTGAACTGGAGAGTGAACTAGAGAGGAGGGGGAGTGAACTGGAGAGTGAACAGGAGAGTAGGAGGGAGTGAGCACCACATCACGATCCATCCAGCCCTCTGTGGCAAAAATATGAAAGGATTATATTTTCCACAGAGGTTTCAGTGTAGGCCATAAGGTGAGCCACGAAACGTCTTTTAGAAATTGAATTCCGCTCCACCGTCTCCGAACTACACAATCTCCACATCATAAAAACGGAAGAGTTATGTTAAACTTACAGCAAAAAGTTCTCGTCACAAAATCCTGTACATTTTTTCATGCCAAGGTATTTTATAAAGAACTACTTTGTTCAGGGCGTAGTAATATTTTGGTTTGCGCGAGGTGCCACGGTCTACACGTGATCCGGCTACACCAATAGGGTTGCTGTATTTCATAAACACAGACGTATAATGGCAGCTACGCGAGTCATAGCAGTACTGATGAAGAGCCTGTACTCACCAAAAAAGCGCAAAAAAGACTAAATTTTCGGGACGTAAGCACTGCTGTATGCACATTGCGTCTGTGAAGCATGGAAAAACTCTGGATTTTACACTCACACGATGGAATACCTATCGAAACGGTCTCGATCCGTAGCCGAAAACTACAAACACTGTCTAGATGTGGATTTTAACAACATCCCGCTGGTTTCCCTCCCACATCCCAGAAACATTAACAGCAGGTAAGCAAAAATACATCTCAACACACACACACACACACACACGTATCACTAATGACCATTCATCTCACTGCTAATGAACATGTAACATGTCATAACCAAACTAAACTACACTAATCAAACTGAACTGTACTACAAACTACACTCCACACAGTTGTATCTCCCTTTCATTTATGTAGTATGTATGGCAGAGGGTAGTATGTTTGTATGCATGCCATGTCTGTGTGCCTTGATGTTAATATGCTACTGGGAACCTTCATTTTCTTTGTGGTAAATAAAGCCTGTCTGTATGTCTATATATCTGCTGAGTAATAATAATAATAATAATACATTTTATTTGTTAGGCGCCTTTCAAGGCTCTCAAGGTCGCCGTACATCAAAATATTAAATACATTAATTAAATAATACAGTACATAAAAACAAGATAAAACAAAATAAAAACAGTGTAAAAATACATTATAAAAAACAAATACAGATTAAAAGACAGTGCAGTTATGGTCAGAGTGGTCAGAGTGAGAAGGCCTCTCTAAACAGATGAGTTTTGAGTTGAGATTTGAAGTGTGAGAGTGAGTGTGTGTCGCGGAGAGCATGGGGGAGGGAGTTCCAGAGCTGGGGAGCAGAGCGGCTGAAGGCTCTGCTCCCCATAGTGACGAGACGGGCAGGAGGGACAGTGAGGTGCAGGGAGGAGGAGGAGCGGAGGGAGCGGGCAGGTGTGGAGATGTGAATGAGGTTAGACAGGTATGGAGGGGCGAGGTTGTGGATGGCTTTGTAGGTGAGGAGTATGATTTTGTAGTGTATGCGGTGTGTGATGGGGAGCCAGTGGAGCTGTTGCAGGACAGGTGTGATGTGGTGATGGGAGGGTGTGTGTGTGATAATGCGGGCGGCTGAGTTTTGGACCAGTTGGAGTTTATGGAGTGATTTTTGTGGGAGACCAAACAGGAGAGAGTTACAGTAGTCTATACGGGAAGTGACCAGGCTATGGATGAGGATGGCGGTGGTGTGTGGAGTGAGTGAGGGACGGAGGCGGTGGATGTTTCTGAGGTGGAAGTAGGCGGACCGGGTGGTGTTGTTGATATGGGAGGTGAAGGAAAGTGTGCTGTCGAGGATGACACCCAGACTCTTTACCTGAGGGGAGGGGGAGATAGAGGAGCCGTCGCTTGATATGGAGAAAGGGTTTATTTTGCTTAGGGTGGATTTGGTGCCGATGAGGAGAAGTTCTGTTTTATTGCCGTTAAGTTTGAGGAAGTTTGAGGTGAACCAGGTTTGTATTTCTGTTAGACAGCTTGTCAGGGAGGAGGGTGGAAGTGTGGAGTTGGGTTTAGTGGAGATGTAGAGCTGGGTGTCATCCGCGTAGCAGTGAAAGTGGATGTGGTGTTTTCTAAAGATGGAACCAAGGGGGAGAAGATAGATTAAAAATAGAAGAGGACCGAGGACAGAACCCTGAGGAACACCTGACGTGACAGGGGAGGGGTGTGAGGTGAATGACTTGACCTGAATAAACTGGGAGCGGTGTGAGAGGTAGGAGTGGAACCAGGAGAGGGGAGTACCAGAGATGCCGATGGAGGAAAGTCTGTCAAGGAGGATGGAGTGTGAAATGGTGTCAAATGCTGCACTGAGGTCTAGCAGGAGGAGGATGGAGAGTGAACCAGAGTCAGCAGAGAGGAGGAGGTCATTAGTGATTTTCAGAAGGGCAGTTTCAGTGCTATGGAGGGGACGGAAGCCAGATTGAAATTGTTCGTAGATGTTATTGGAGGAAAGATGGGTGTGGAGTTGGGCAGCAACAGTTTTCTCAAGAAGTTTGGAAATGAAGGGTAGGTTTGAAATAGGATGGAAGTTATTGAGGTCAGAGGGATCAGAACCGGGTTTTTTGAGTATTGGAGTGACTGCAGCGGTTTTGAGAGTGGAGGGAACAGTACCGGAAATGAGAGAGGAGTGAATGATATTAGTTATGAGGGGGGACAGTGCAGGGATGGAGGTTTTGATGAGGACTGTAGGGAGAGGATCTAGTTGACAGGTGGAGGATTTGGAGTTCTGAATGAGAGTGGAGATTTGGGAGACGGAGGGCAGGGTGAAAGAAGAAAGCAGATGTGTTGGGGATACGGAAGATGAAACAGGTGGGTTTGAAACAGAGGGGTTAAGTTGCAGGTGGATCAGTTGAATTTTGGAGGTAAAGAAAGCAGCCAGGTTATTGCAGAATTCGGAGGAATAGAGGTGAGGTGGAAGTGAGTCCGGGGGTTTTGTGATCTGTGAGAGGAGTGAGAATAGTGGAGACAGTGGTGGGTGTGCAGGAGGATTTTGTATTCTATACGGAGGTGCACGGGGAGCCAGTGGAGGGTTTGGAGGATGGGGGTAGAGTAGAAGGACGACCGTGGCATTCTTATACATATCAAACACAAAAACCTGTCCGACCAGAGAAAGAACAGTAAGTCATATGTTATCTTTACATAAATGAACATACAGTACAATATATGTTATTTCTTTTGTATGTGAACACAATCACAACACTTATTTATGTTCTTATGAATCTTTTTTTAGGAATGAGCCAACATTTGACGGCTTCTGTGAGAGGGTCATCCGTCAAAGGCTCCAGGAGGTGCTGAGAATGGGACAGCTGAGGAAGGCCTTTGTAGAAGTGGTGAAGACAAGTGAAGATCTTGGTGCTTCAAACTAGAGGTAATTGCAAGACAATTTATTATTTCTCACATGCAAGGACAGTTTCACATGGCACACTCAGCTTGCTGTCCGCAAAGACATGTACTATTTGACAACAAGGAAAACAGCTGATAGTGCGGTTTGTGACGTGTGGTTTTGGGCATATTTGTTATTATCTTGCACTAAACACCCCATAAGGAACTGTCTTGGGCTGATGTTGATGCCTCATCTTACTTGACTGTACTGTGTTGCACACTATCTTATAGTTACTGTAGAGGTATAAAAGTTATTTATTACACTGGTCACACTTGCTACACTTTTGTTACACTTAGGACAGGTTACAACACAATACCTCTCATTACTATGTTGTCCTGTCTTGCATCTTAATGTCTGTCCTGTCCTGCCTATATGTTGTCCCTTATCTGTCCTCTGTCCTGACCTGTCTCTGTGTGGGATAGTGAGAAACATCATTTCAATTCCTTTGTATGTCCAGTGCATGTGAGGATCTGACAAATAAAACTGACTTTGACTTATTACATCTGTTGTTTAGTATAGACTCAACCCTGTAATGTTTTGTATTCTCTCTTATAATAATAATAATAATAATAATAAATTTTATTTATAATGCACTTTACATTTGACCTCAAATCTCAAAGTGCTACACTTGCAACAATAAAAGAACATTAAAAACATCATAAAAACAATTAAAAATATCATAAAATATTGTATGCTTTTCTAAAAAGATGAGTTTTGAGTCCTTTTTTAAAAGCTTCCACCGTCTGTGGGGCCCTGAGGTGGTCAGGTAGGGCATTCCACAGACGGGGAGCAGCGGCTTCAAAGGCTCGGTCCCCCATGGTCTTGAGCCGTGTCCTGGGCGGGAGCAGGCGGTGCTGTTGGCCTGACCGGGTCCTGGCTGAGGTGTGCAGTGTGAGCAGGTCTGTGAGGTAGGTGGGGGCATCACCGTGGAGACAGTGGTGGGTGTGCAGGAGGATTTTGTATTCTATACGGAGGTGCACGGGGAGCCAGTGGAGGGTTTGGAGGATGGGGGTAATGTGCTCATGTTTCCGCACCCTCATCAGGACCCTGGCAGCGCTGTTTTGGACATACTGGAGCTTTTGGATGCTCCTGCCAGGGATCCCGATGAGGAGTGCGTTGCAATAGTCCAACCTGGAGGAGATAAAGGCATGGACGAGCTTCTCTGCAGCCGGGAGGGACAGTGAAGAGCGAAGTTTAGAGATATTACGGAGGTGGAAGAAGGAAGTTTTGCAGATGTGGGTGACATGATTGTCGAAGGAGAGGTGGGGGTCAAACTTGACCCCAAGGTTTGTAACAGAGGGAGAGAGGGGAATGCTGTGGCCAAAGAGTGAAACAGAGGTGACGGGAGAAGAGTGAAGTTGATGAGAGGTACCGATTTGAATGGCTTCAGTTTTTGAGCCATTCAGCTGCAGGAAGTTTTGGCTCATCCATGCCCCCATCTCCTCCAGGCAGGCCTCTTCCACTTTCTGTGTTGATTTGTGAGAGTGACTATACCAGCCACAATCGTAATGAATCCACCTTTACCCTGTGCTTTTGATGGTACTCCTGTGACACCTAATTGTTTCTGTTTTGTTTTGTTACAGACAGGATATAAGAAATCGGGGAGAAGGAAGCATGGCGTGTGGAACTGCCTCATCATTCTAACATTACCATTTATGTTATGCCTTTTACATTGTATATAGGGCCATATATGTTTTTCAGGCAAATTGACGATCTATGTTGTTTATATAGGAGTCAATATTCTGTTCCAATAACATTACCATTCATTTTATGGTGCAGTTTATATTGTATATATGTACATATGTGTTTCATGCTATTTGTTTTTACACTATGTCTGCTCTGTGTGTATAGTTAGGAGTCAATAAATAAATGAATGAATATGAATGGTCCTGAGGGGTATTCCACGAAAGCTACTAAGCGCAAAGCCCGGCTTTATTCGTCAGTTGGCTTTAGTTTAAGTGAGAGTTCGGTTCCACGACGCTCGCTAAACTTAGTTCCCGCTGAGTTACTGGGGCAACATGGTCTTAGCAGATAGTCTGGTCGCGGGCAGGCTAAAGTTGTGGCTTAGTCAAAGTTGTGTCAAACAAACAGTTCCGCACACCTCCCGCATGAGTATCTGTGTTGTCCGAAAACAATATCAGCAAAAAAATAAATTACCTTACGTTCTTGGTTCTTGACAATTCTACGGTAATCTAAACATATGCTTTTGAACCGCTGTCTTTACGACATTAACATATAGAAGAATTCCAGAGGTATCTCAGAGAAAGGTTTTGGTCGAGTGGTTATGTGCTTTGACTCTCATACGGGCGGGCCGGGTTCAATTCCCGCTATTGACCTATTGATGGCCAAGTCAAAGTTGAGTTAAAGGAAAAGTAACGTTTTTTTACAATCTGAGCCTTCTTTCGGCAATAAAACAAGTAGTTTTACTCACCCATAGCAGTTTGGTGTCAATTGGAGTGGTATCGCAGAAGTTATGTTGTAGCCGTTCTGTTCTACTAATGATCCTGTATCCGTTAGCGTGAGTGCTCGGGGCATTACTTTGCGCTCTCCAAATAACACAAACTTTAGCACTTTTCAAATCACAGAAGATCGCTGTGTCAGGGTAGACTTTTAGTGGATTCCAAAACGGCCTGAAACCCGATATGCAGCTATAGTTTCATTTGATGACGTCATCAGAGAGGACAGTGCGCATGCGTGAACTCAGCTGTTTTGTAAACACCGCTAGTCCGAAAGAAGCTAACACTGCTCTGAACTTTACTTTTCTGTTGCGATATCGGGTTTCAGGCAGTTTTGGAATCTACTAAAAGTCTACCCTGACACAGCGATCTGTGATTTGAAAAGTGCTAAAGTTTGTGTTATTTGGACACCGCAAAGTAATGCCCCGAGCGCTCACGCCAACGGATACGGGATCATTAGTAGAACAGAACGGCTCAGAAAGTTCTGCGATACTGCTCCAATTGACAGCAAACTGCTATGGGTGAGTAAAATTACTTGTTTTATTGCCGAAAGAAGGCTCAGATTGTAAAAAAAAATGTTAATTTTCCTTTAAATTTTCACGCATTTATATTTGCAACATATTACAGAAATGGAAATGAATTTAACCTACAATTATTGTTATCATCACATAAATTACATCAGTTAGTCCTAACATCACTCTCACTTGACGACATTGACACTTTATATTTTATGTGACATCTCTATCAAAGAATACAGTTAAAGGTAAACCTTTACTTTTAAAACAAAATGTAGCCAAATAACAGGCACACTCCATGATGCAACATTTCAATGATTCAACAAATTTGCTTCAGAGATGCTGTGCAAGCCTCTTTAATGAAATCCTATTTATCAATTTCCATCAAGGCATAAAACAATAAAAGACATTAGGTATGACATTCTGGTGTGAGGCCCCTGCTGCTGGAGGACTGCTGAGGGTCAGGCAAGGCACTGCTGGAGGACTGCTGAGGGTCAGGTAAGGCGCTGCTGGAGGACTGCTGAGGGTCAGGTAAGGCGCTGCTGGAGGACTGCTGAGGGTCAGGCAAGGCACTGCTGGAGGACTGCTGAGGGTCAGGCAAGGCACTGCTGGAGGACTGCTGAGGGTCAGGTAAGGCGCTGCTGGAGGACTGCTGAGGGTCAGGCAAGGCACTGCTGGAGGACTGCTGAGGGTCAGGCAAGGCACTGCTGGAGGACTGCTGAGGGTCAGGCAAGGCACTGCTGGAGGACTGCTGAGGAGGGTCCAAGTGTACGCCATCTTCAGTAACTAGAACACAAGCATACTATTAAAATACACAAATGCTTGGATCACAGCTGAGGCAAGCATTAGTCTAGAGAATACCTTGAATATACTCTTCACGAGAACTCGCAGGAAGGATCTTTGATGGGGTCCCTCCTTCAATTACCTCCACCAGTGGATGACCCCGGTTTAGGGCCAGTGCCAGCTCCTCTGCAGGTGAAAGGTTTTGAGGGGGGCTCCCACCTCCTGTGGCTTGGTAGCTACAGTTCATTTTAAATTAAATTAAGGTACCATTTCAACAGTATTACTAATTTCACTGAATAATAATATTAATATTAGCCTACTTACCACTCTGCAAAATGTTTTTATGCTTTGTCTTTACCTGCAAAACAGTCCTCTTCACATTATTCCTGCTCAAAGACAAGATAACAGAATTTAACGTATTAGTTAGAGCAAATACTTTTACACAGTAAAAATAAATTACAACTGACAAGACTGCTCTACAAAAACATAATATTTATGACATCAACTGTCCTCTCTGAGAATCAAACTCACAATCTCCCGCACCCCTGACCGTAACTTTTCCCCTGCGCCACAGATCAGCATTGACATCAGTGGTGAAAAACATACTTAAAAAACTCAACCTCCAGCACTGTTATAGGACTTAACTTACCTATTTAAGCGCTCGGCGATCTTCTGCCACGCCATGTCTCTCGCCTTGGTTATTGCAAATGCGTTGTAAAGTTCCAAAAGCAATTTCTGTTCTGATGCGCTGAAATAATCGGCCCGAATCTTCGACATGATCGCGTTTTCGACAGTCGCTTGTTCAGGGCTTCTTATTTACCCCGTGCACGCGCGGAGGCCCGGCCTGATTAGGCCAGACTGAGCTTAGCTCTGATTAGGCACAGCTGAAATGCGTTAGTGGAACGGCTTCAGGCTTTTGTCTAAGTTGTGTCTCAGCCAGGCGAGAACTTAGCACTTAGTCGCCGCTAAGTTTAGCCACGTTCGTGAAATACCCCTCTGGTCATTGAATTACGATTATATGCTTTTATTTATCGAAATGACAACATAAAAACGTTCACCTTATCGTTTATTTGCATCATTGTTCTTCGTGCTATGAATAAAGCACTGTTTAGAATCCTTTTGACCTACTTCAGAAGGTTTTTTGGGGAGAAATCCTCTGTATCCGTAACATAAACAATAACATGGAGGCGGCCATGACACCGGTTTGTTGACAAGAATCAGCTCCTCTATTGGCCCAGCACGGTCACGTGACGTCTAGTGACGTCAAATTCTTATTCCACTCTGAAGAATCTAGTTCCCCATGAAATGTCTTGGCGTTAAAAATTGACAGGATTTTGAGGCGAGAACTTTTTGTTGTTGTTGTGCTTAGCACGATTCATTCTTTTTTTTAAACTACAGTTTGTGTAGTTCGGAGACCGCGGAGCGACATGAAACGAAAACAGAGTTCACCTTGTGGCCTAGTGGTAATAAAAGGTAATAAAAGGTTTGTAATAAATCACTAAAACCAGACAGAAGATAAACACGAGAAAACTGTTTTCAATGGCACTTTGCCGTCCATGTGGAACCTTTTATTCCCAAAAACAGTTGGAAATCTACACCGACCAAATGATTCTTCAAAACATCATTTACAGGTAGACTTCAATTTTTTCTTTTTTGTTCAGGAGTTTTTGCGGTGGGATGTATCCAACACAACTTTTTACTTCCACTTCTTGGCCTTATGGATGCACTTAAGGGAAAATCTATAAAGGCTTTATAGATTTACACACACATTTCACCATGGTGTTACCCTATGAAACAATTAGTAAAATATGCTCTCCTGTGCATATACTTATAAACAATATAAGTGTCATTGCTTAATGTTGATTTTTGAAAAATCTATGAATTGTATGAATTCCCTGACAGCTCACATACTTAATGTAAATTGGAGTGTATGAAATGACCAAATGGCACGTGTCTCTGATGGGACCACTCAGTGTACATGAGACGCAAATCATTTCATAATATTGTTTGTTATGTACTATGAGAAAATGATTGTTCCTTATGATATTTGGATTTTGAATTTAGTATGAGGACAACCTTCTGTGAGACTGACTTTTCCTGTGTTATTTTCATTCTTTTCACAGATCCTACTCTGGACCGGCTCTGTGTTCAGTGCGAGCTTCTTCAGCGTGTGATCTCTGGTGTAATCACAGGCCTGTCTCACTGTGGAGCTGTGCCCTCAGTATGAAGCTGCTGTCGGGCTGTACTCTAAACGTAGGCGGCAGGCGCTTCCCCTTCACCTCAGACTTAGTGACCCACCTGCCTCTGAGCCGCCTGAGCCGCTTAAACCGCTGTGTGTCAGAGAGTGAACTCTTACAGTTCTGTGACGACTACGACCGAGAAACCAATGAGCTGTTTTTTGACCGACATTCAGACGCCTTTAGTTTCATTGTTACATATGCCCAGCACGGGGCCCTGCGGCTGGCCCCCAGCATGTGTGAACTGTCCTTTCTCAACGAGCTGCTGTACTGGGGTCTGGACTCTGCAGAGCTGCAGATGTGCTGCCAGAGACGCCTGGACCAGCGCATGAGTGACTGCTGTGTGGACTTCTTCCCCGAGTGTCGCTTCAGTGACTACGGACTCTATTACCAGAGTGATGGCCACAGTGGGCGGGGCTATGGCAGCAGGTGGCGGGGCTGGATTGAGGCTGTCCGCAGAACCTTTGAAGAACCCACGTCCTCACTGGCTGCTCAGATCCTGGCCTCCTTATCAGTATTGTTTGTACTCATTTCAATGGTGATGCTGTGTGCCAGCACTCTGCCTGACTGGTCCAGGGATGAGACCATGGAAACACACAGGTCATTCTTATTCACAAACACATTCTCCACATAGAATTCAATACAAATACAGTGGTACCTCACCTTACGAAATTAATTCGTTCCAGAAGTGGTTTCGTAACGTGAAAAATTTGTAAGTTGAGTAACTTTTTTTTAGTGTAACATTTGTGTTCTGCGTCCTAATTGGAATAAACCAGGTCTAGACCAGAACTAAACCAGGTCTAAACCTGGACTGGACCTGGACTAAACCAGGATTATCCCGGGACATGGCAGTGCCGTTGGAGGAGCGCGGTACTCCTGTCTCCTTGCACGTTCCGCGCTAGAGCTAAGAGGCCGAGAAAGAAAGAAAGAAAGCTATGCCTTTATTAGTCCCACAGTGGGGAAATTCCAGTTCTGCATTTAACCCATCCTGTTATCAGGAGCAGTGGGCAGCACATTACTGCGCCCGGGGGCCGTCGTGAGGCAGGTGAGTTTTACCATACTGATGATGTGTTGTGTCTCCGCTCCCATATATTGAGCCGCGCCCCCCCCCCCCCCCCCCCTTACGCATGAAAGTTCGAGTGTTTAAACGAGAGAGAAATACGAGAAAAGTGTAGAATGTGTGGTGAGGCATTTACAGCCCTAAAACATGTAGAACAATTGCAAAATACAGTACAAAGTTCTCCTACCTCGTGGACCTCTCCCACCGTGGGCCACCTCTGGAACCTAACCCCGTGTGTGTTGATAAAGTGTATTTATGTTTCGGGACGTGCATATGAGCGCGCATTAATTGAATTTTTGAGATTTGTTGTTTTTAAAGTGCTTTATAAATAAAGTTGGATTGGATTAGAGATTTCGCGTTTCATAACTTGAAATTTCATTTGTATCTAGAGACCAAAATTTACCGTGAAGGCGTTTCATAACTTGAAATTTTCGTTTGTTGGGTCATTCGTAAGGTGAGGTACCACTGTATATATTTTAACAGCATATGTCTACCAAATAAACAATAAGATGATGTAAATAAATAACCTGTGTTTGTCTTTGTTCAGGCTGGTGGAGTCCATCTGTATTGGCTGGTTCACGGCTGAGTGCACTCTTCGTTTTTTGGTCTCTCAGGACAAGTGTGAGTTTGTGCGTCGGCCGCTGAATGTAATCGACATCCTGGCCATCATGCCGTACTACGGCTCAGTGCTTGTGTCCTTCCTGACCGGGGAGGACTCAGAGCTGCAGAGGGCTGGGGTCATGCTGCGCGTGTTACGGATGATGCGGATCTTTTGGCTCATCAAATTGGCTCGGCACTTCCTGGGTCTGCAGACTTTGGGACTGACCTTGCGGCGCTGTTACAGGGAGATGCTAACGCTGCTGGTCTTTGTGGGCGTGGCCATGGCCATCTTCAGCGCCTGGGCTCAGCTGCTTGAGTACGGCCTGGACCCCACCCCAGATCACATTCTGAACCGGGGCTTCAATAAGGTCTACAGCCTCCCACACCAGGACTACATCGCCCAGACCCTCAACAAAGATTTACTCCGAGCACGAAACCAAGACTATGCCAGCATCCCAGCGGCCTGCTGGTGGGTGATCATCTCCATGACGACGGTTGGGTATGGGGACATGTACCCAGTTACAGTGGCTGGACGAGTGCTAGGGGGCGTCTGTGTGGTGAGCGGGATTGTGTTGCTAGCTCTGCCAATCACTTTCATTTACCACAGCTTTGTCCAGTGTTACCATGAGCTCAAAATCCAGTCAAGTCGAGACCAGTACATGCTGGAATCTGCCCGAGATGCTTAACACAGCCCAAAGCCAGCCAACGGTGTGAATGTCTCTGAACCAAAACATATGCCTGACAGGAGTTCATTGCCCATGTGCAACAATAGTGTTTAGTGTTTTGCCAGAAGTACATAAAAGTGGTCCCAGGTCCAAACCTCCTTTCAGTCTGGTCCCATGCCCTCCGTCACATCTCGAGCCATCCGATCAATGTGTGAAACAAAGGAGCTCATGGGTCTCCCACTGTTTCCAAACAAAATTACATTTCTCTCCCCTCAGATGAACAGAGTTTAGTGCTTCACTCATTCTGTACAAATTTGCTGTGTGCGTATTCTGGATCCTTATCACTGTCTTTACAAAGTAAAGCATATTTATTTTTCAGATATCCAGTTTGAATTCACATAATAGGCTATACTTGAGACTAGTATTCGTCCCTCTGTCAATATTGTAAATAAATGTACTGCCTTCTTTCAAATGCTTTTAAAATTTAGATGAAGATAGACACCTTAGTCTTGGTATTTCATGTAGTATTATTGATTATGAATTTGTTAAAATGCTTCAAGGTCTTAGTTAAATGTTAAAGGGGACATATTATGTAAAATAAACTTTTTTTATATTTGATTTATGTACACTATTGCCAAAAGTATTCGTTCACCTGCCTTGACTCGCATATGAACTTAAATGACATCCCATTCTTAATCGATAAGGTTTAATATGATGTCGGTCCACCCTTTGCAGCTATAACAGCTTCAACTCTTCTGGGAAGCCTGTCCACAAGGTTTAGGAGTGTCTTTATGGGAATTTTTGACCACTCTTGCAGAAGTGCATTTGTGAGGTCACATACTGATGTTGGATGAGAAGGTCTGGCTCTCAGTCTTCACCCCCGAGGTGTTCTGTTGGGTTGAGGTCAGGACTCTGTGCAGGCCAGTCAAGTTCATCCACACCAAACTCTCTCATCCATGTTTTTATGGATCTCGCTTTGTGCACTAGTGCACAGTCATGTTGATGAGGAAGGGGCCATCTCCAAACTGTTCCCACAAAGTTGGGAACATGGAATTGTCCAAAATCTTTTGGTATGCAGAAGCATTCAGAGTTCCTTTCACTGGAACTAAGGGTCCAAGCCCAGCTCCATAACCCCCCCACCAAACTTTACACTTGGCACAATGCAGTCAGACAAGTAAGGTTCTCCTGGCAACTGCCAAACCCAGACTCGTCCATCAGATTGCCAGATGGAGAAGCATGATTCGTCACTCCAGAGAACGTGTCTCCACTGCTCTAGAGGCCAGTGATGGTGTGCTTTACACCACTGCATCCGGCGCTTTGCATTGCACTTGGTGATGTACGGTTTGGATGCAGCTCCTCGGCTATCGAATCCCATTCCATTAAAACTCTCTACGCCCTGTTCTTGAGCTAATCTGAAGGCCACATGAAGTTTGGAGGTCTGTAGTGATTGACTCTGAAGAAAGTTGGCGACCTCTGCGCACTATGCACCTCATCATCCACTGACCCCACCCCGTCAGTTTACGTGGCCTATCACTTTGTGGCTGAGTTGGTGTCATTCCCAATCACTTCTACTTTGTTATAATCCCACTGACAGTTGACTGTGGAATATTTAGGAGCAAGCAAATTTCACAACTGGACTTATTACACAGGTGGCATCCTGTCACAGCACCACACTGGAATTCACTAAGCTCCTGAGAGTGACCCATTCTTTCTCAAATGTTTGTAGAAACAGTCTGCAGGCCCAGATGCTTGATTTTATACACCTGTGGCCATGGAAGTGATTGGAACACCTGATTTTATTATTTAGATTGGTGAGTGAATACTTTTGACAATATAGTGTTATATAGTGTATATGTTTGAGTCATCTCCACACAGGACACATCAACATTTTCAATAATGAAAACATATAAATATAACATATAAATACAACTCTACTGCTGCTACAGTGAAATTCCACTATGAAGAGGCAGCTCAGTGTTAGAGTGAGCTCACAGATCAGTATTGGGCTTTACATTGATATGTGCTTTACACCTGTAACACTTGTCATCAAATAAAGAAGCTTCAAAAATACTTTATATTCTGTTCCATTTATATGTTCTGAAATGCAATACACATCTATGAGCACCACTATGAGCACATCTATGATTAAAACTACGAGCATGACTGTGATCGTGACTATGAACACATCTATGAGCCCGACTATTAGAACGACTATGAGCACGATTTTGAGTATATCTATCAGCCCAACTAGGTGCACATCTATGAGCACATCTATGAGCACCTGTGGATCATTATTTTATAATTATGAATAAATATATATATTTAAAAAAACCAAATAGATACCACCTGCAACTTTACAGTACGTCACTGTAAACGTAAACGTCATGACAACAAAGTGCCACATGTTGTGGGCCCCTCCTGTGCACAGCTGCACATCACACTAGAGAGCTTTTTTTTTTTCTTTTCTTCCCATTTAGGCCAAAGTGGCTATACAACAATGATAGATTATTTTAGAATTATGCTCAATTTTATTCTACAGTATTTCTACACCTTCTTAGATGTGGGGAATACTCTTGATGTCAAAGTAAAGCACTTTGGGTTACGTGCCTGAAATCTCCTGAAAAGGTTTGTGCAGAAATGCAGGAAATGCTCAAAATCAAAGGGTAAAAGCTATTTTTCAAAATGAAAAAAGTTTAGAGTTATTTTGAATTTATTATTATTATTATTATTATTATTATTATTATTATTATTATTATTATTATTATTATTATTAATATTATTAATATTATTAAAATCAATTATGAACATCAACATCAAAAAGTGTGTCCAAATGTTTGACTGTACTTGTGATCAGACATGAAAATAAAGACAAAATGGAAACTATGGAAACCAAGGAGAAAGTGTGTAACTATTCCTTACCTGGCCGGCGTTTCTGGAAATCTACAGAGGATTTTCAGACAACATGAAATCCCAGTCTATTTCAAACCCACAAACACTTTAAGACAGAAACTGGTCCATCCAAAGGACAAAACACCGAGCCACAAACAAAGCAATGTGGTCTACTCCATTCAGTGTAGTGAAGACTGCAGTGAGCGCTACACTGGAGAAACAAAACAGCCACTTCACAAGAGGATGTACCAACACAGACGGGAGAGCCAGAGTGGACCTTCATCTGCCGAACATCTACACCTAAAGGCTACAGGCCATTCTTTTGAGGACAGTGAGGTACAGATCTTGGCCAGAGAAAAGAACAAGAAAGGGAATCCTTCCTTCAACACAAATGGAGGTCTCAGACATAATTTGTCTCCCATTTATACTCTATCTTCAAACCTAAATCAAAACAAACAAAGAAAAACAATAGTGCAGCAGGTCAGGTCCAGAGGTGTGAAAACACCATTATTGTCCTGAATGGTTCTGCTAACAAGACCCACACTCCACTCCCACTGCAGATCTAACAGGCCCACCTAACTAACACAAACTGTACACAAATAGGTGTGGTAGTTTCAGAGTAATTCCATTGTAGTTAGCTCTTCCCTTCAGGCAGATATAGGCAGTGTCCACCAGCGTCTGACCAGAACTGAAGAAGCACCTTGGATGAGCTGTGAAACAGATTCAACCACATAAACTTTTGTTCAGTTGACAATTTTAATTTCTCCTTTTGCCGTGGATTCTACCTGGACGACTGAGGGATTCTACACACATCTTATGATTGACAGACATCTACAGGCACAGAGCTCCTCCACTTGAACATAGACACATCCAAATGTGTCATGTGCATGATTCTATATTAGCACTAAACCTCATATCAGACCTGTCCTAAGGGAGAAGGAAACACAATATGGACACCACATGTTACAGGTCCCTGGGGAAATTCACTTATGAATGCTTCATAAATGTGCTGAAAAACAGTCTATTTTTAGCATTGGGTTCTATGATCAGGGTGATACTTGACAATAATAACAATAATCATACATTTTAGATAGTGCTTTCCAGTAAAGCCGCAGACACTTTACAGGGAAACCAAACTGACAACAGAATATTTGAAATGCCCTTTATATGTACGGTTCATATTTATCGTCCATTTCAACTGAACAAGAGTATTTTTGTAGAACCCAAAATCACAGCAGCGGTCGGCTCTTTGGGCTTAACAAGATCACTGATTTAACCAACAGAAAGTTTGAGAATCCAACAGTGAAACAGGCATTGGTCAATAACAGACAGATGTGACCCAACAAGTGCAGCCATAGAGGGGCCCGTTGGCTTCAAAGGCACAGAACAGGCCAATATCCTCATGTTTAAGGATCTTATTCATGCTCAAAGGGGTTGGATGGTTTTCAGAGACTCAAACATATTAAGTAGCCTACAAACTTTTGACACGACACACTCTAAAACAAAACCAGTGTGGCACATTAAACTGTGCTGCCACCTGCTGTTGAGTGGACACATGTGCAGCAGTGGATCACCCAGAGGTTCACCCATCTCCCAGTGGATCACCCAGAGGTTCACCCATCTCCCAGTGGATCACCCAGAGGTTCACCCATCTCCCAGTGGATCACCCAGAGGTTCACCCATCTCCCACAATGCACCAGTTCAACCCCTGTGTAGGACTGCAATGACTACAAAAGAATCCTGGTCACATTTTCACAATATATCAGGACTGAACAGAACATAAAATATTGAAATAAGGCCTTCTATTAGAAAAAAAAAGAAAAGACACTGGCAATATTAAACCAGAAAGGGTCAAACTAAATACAGCGTATGTTATTTGTATACTCACATAACAGTTAGTTGCTGCCCTTATAGTCTGTAGTAGTGTATGATTTGAGAAGACCCCACACCCCACACATGTGCTGTGTGATCTGTTGTGGTGATCAGAGGCTGTTGGTTGAAAGGTTGTTTTTAAAGGAAAAGTAACGTTTTTTTACAATCTGAGCCTTCTTTCGGCAATAAAACAAGTAGTTTTACTCACCCATAGCAGTTTGGTGTCAATTGGAGTGGTATCGCAGAAGTTATGTTGGAGCCGTTCTGTTCTACCAATGATCCCGTATCCGTTAACATGGTGCTCGTATCATATGCTCGGGGCATTACTTTGCGCTCTCCAAATAACACAAACTTTAGCACTTTTCAAATCACAGAAGATCGCTGTGTCAGGGTAGACTTTTAGTGGATTCCAAAACGGCCTGAAACCCGATATCCAGCTATAGTTTCATTTGATGACGTCATCAGAGAGGACAGTGCGCATGCGTGAACTCAGCTGTTTTGTAAACACCGCTAGTCCGAAAGAAGCTAACACCGCTCTGAACTTTACTTTTCTGTTGCGATATCAGGTTTCAGGCCGTTTTGGAATCTACTAAAAGTCTACCCTGACACAGCGATCTTCTGTGATTTGAAAAGTGCTAAAGTTTGTGTTATTTGGAGACCGCAAATCAGTGCCCCGAGCACTCACGCTAACGGATACGGGATAATTAGTACAACAGAACGGCTCGACATAAGTTCTGCGATATTGCTCCAATTGACACCAAACTGCTATGGGTGAGTAAAACTACTTGTTTTATTGCCGAAAGAAGGCTCAGATTGTAAAAAAAAAACGTTAATTTTCCTTTAAGTTTCAGTTTTTTTGTTACTGCATTGGTAGAAAAACGTCACATAGGACCCTGAGGACATAAATGTGGAAAATCATCATAGATTAATATTTTTTCATACATAGATATAGCCCTGCTCTAATCAAAAATGCATACTAAAATGTCATATATATTTAACCCTTCAAATAGCAGTTTGAAAATGGTGTAGATTGAACATATGACCTCTCAAATTGAGATATCTTGCAGAAAAGTGTAGCTCTGTGGAGAGACAAGCAGGACTGTGTGTATGTCCTCAGAGTCCTAAATGTGAGCATGTGTGGACAGTGAGACATATGGGACTGGCAGAACAGTGGGGGACATGTGTGGACAGTGAGACATATGGGACTGGCGGAACAGTGGGAGACATGTGTGGACAGTGAGACATATGGGACTGGCGGAACAGTGGGGGACATGTGTGGACAGTGAGACATAGGGACTGGCGGAACAGTGGGGGACATGTGTGGACAGTGAGACATATGGGACTGGCAGAACAGTGGGGGACATGTATGGACAGTGAGACATATGGGACTGGCAGAACAGTGGGGGACATGTATGGACAGTGAGACATATGGGACTGGCGGAACAGTAGGGGACATGTGTAGACAGTGAGACATATGGGACTGGCAGAACAGTGGGGGACATGTGTGGACAGTGAGACATGTGGGACTGGCGGAACAGTGGGGGACATGTGTGGACAGTGAGACATGTGGGACTGGCGGAACAGTAGGGGACATGTGTGGACAGTGAGACATATGGGACTGGCAGAACAGTGGGGGACATGTATGGACAGTGAGACATATGGGACTGGCAGAACAGTGGGGGACATGTATGGACAGTGAGACATATGGGACTGGCAGAACAGTGGGGGACATGTATGGACAGTGAGACATATGGGACTGGCAGAACAGTGGGGGACATGTATGGACAGTGAGACATATGAGACTGGCGGAACAGTGGGGGACATGTATGGACAGTGAGACATGTGGGACTGGCGGAACAGTGGGGGACATGTATGGACAGTGAGACATGTGGGACTGGCAGAACAGTAGGGGACATGTGTGGACAGTGAGACATATGGGACTGGCGGAACAGTGGGGGACATGTGTGGACAGTGAGACATGTGGGACTGGCGGAACAGTGGGGGACATGTATGGACAGTGAGACATGTGGGACTGGCATTTCTTTAGTGGAGTTTTGGAGCTGTGTCTGACTGCTCATGATCTTTGGTTTGGGCACAAGTCCAGCGCCTTAAACCATGTTAGAATGTTGTTATCAGGTCAAAAACATCCACTCCACATCCACTCATCCAGTTTCTTCCTCTTTCTCCATATTTCAGACACTGGGGGTGAGGTCTATTTTTATTTAACCTTTATTTATCCAGGTAAACCAATTGAGAACCAGTTCTCATTTACAATGGCGACCTGGCCAAGAGGTGGGGTTAAAGGAAAAGTAACGTTTTTTACAATCTGAGCCTTATTTCGGTAATAAAAAAAGTTGTTTTACTCACCCATAGCACTTTGGTGTCATATGGAGCATTTCCGGAGATGTTT
Source organism: Paratrypauchen microcephalus (assembly GCA_036785185.1). Classification (NCBI taxonomy): domain Eukaryota; kingdom Metazoa; phylum Chordata; class Actinopteri; order Gobiiformes; family Gobiidae; genus Paratrypauchen; species Paratrypauchen microcephalus. The sequence continues at coordinate 1,072,060 of JAVJIX010000079.1, read as the reverse complement.
TAGATTAGGGTTAGGCTAACGCCGTTAGCCTAGCCCGACTTATAGCCATAACTCGGGGCATTCCCCGAGCATGTAATATGCCCCATGCAGGCTCCAAATAACACAAACTTTAGCACTTTTCAAATCATAGAAGCTGGATGTCTTTAGTCTACGATTTTGTTTGAATCAAAATTAGCCTGTAATCCGAGATTTAGCCATAGTTTACAGCTTTGCGCTCCATGTTTGGGTCCCGGGAGCTGAGAGCACAGTCCGCGCATGCCACTGGCCTCCTCATCTACTCAAAACTATGGCTAAATCTCGGATTACAGGCCACTTTTGACCAAACGAAATCGTAGACTAAAGACATCGAGCTTCTATGATTTGAAAAGTGCTAAAGTTTGTGTTATTTGGAGCCCGCACGGGGCATATTACATGCTCGGGGAATGCCCCAAGCTATGGCTATAAGTCGCGCTAGGCTAACGGTGTTAGCCTAACGCTAATATAAAACATCTCCGGAAATGCTCCATATAACACCAAAGTGCTATGGGTGAGTAAAACAACTTGTTTTATTACCAAAATAAGGCTCAAATTGTAAAAAATGTTACTTTTCCTTTAAGTGTCTGTAGGAGGTTGGGAGCACAGGTCAGTGGATCCGACTGCTCAACCAACGAGCGGGACTTGAACCGCCAACCCCTAGAACGGGCTACCAACTGAGCTAAGGATGAAATTATCCAAATAATTCTGGTGAAGGTGTAAAGGTTTTAAAAACACAGCAGAGCACTTCCTGTGTTATCCCATGACATCCCAAGGTGGAATGGAATGTTTTCAGTTTGAGAGAAAAACTGAGCGTAAATCTGCAAGGTTTGTGTGTTAAATGTGTGTGAATAAAACAAAACACAACACAACTCCAGGTGTGTTTGTGATGAGGAAACTACATTATAAAAGAGATGAAAAACTGTACACTATAGGCTCTTCAATAATCACAATTTAAATTTAAATTTAATCCAAAACATATAATACACAATTTCTTCAAGTCGAGTTGTAAAAAAGTTGGTCAATATTAGGGATGCACCAACGCAATACTGGTATCTGATATCTGTGTTGATACCGAAAAAACAGATATCAGCTTCCAAATATCAGTTCAGCCGATATCCTGGTTGATTTGGTTGATTATGGGATGCCTCGTAGCTCCTTACCGCTGGCTATGCTAAAGGAGATATGATCCTCCTCTTTATCCAGGACCTGGTCGTGGAGTCAGCAGTTTAATCACACACACACTTTATCCAGCTCTTCCAGGGGAATCCCGAGGTGTTCCCAGGCCCAGCCCAGAGACTCAGTCCCTCCGGGGAGTCCTAGGTCTTCCCCGAGGCCTCTGGTACAGCTGCCCTCCCCTCAGCGGCTGTTCTCCAATGTATGACTCCAGTGTACTCCTGTATGACTTATCTAACCCAAACTCTATCTCTAAGGGAGCGCTCAGCCGTTCAGTGCAGGAAACTCATTTAACCACTTGTATCCACAATCTTGTCCTTTCAGTCATTACCCAAAGCTCAGGACCAGAGGCGAGGATAGGAACATAGACTGAGCGATAAATCAATAAATGAGAGCGATGAGATTTTGAAATTCTGGTCCCCCAGTTTCAGTATTACAGTAGCAAAAGCAATTTATCTATGGACAAAATAGCAAAAATAAAAACCCCAGGATCATGTAGAGAAGGGGTGTCAAACATGCGGCCCGGGGGCCAGATCCGGCCCTCCAAGACCTTTAATCTGGCCCTCTGATGATTTTCTATTAAAATATTTTAATTATATTTTAATTTTCTATTAAAATATTGGTAATTTTCTGCCGCTTTTCTGCGGAGCTTAGCATAGCAGTGTCTCCAGCGCCTCTGTACGTGGCCCCTCCCACCAGAGCAGCACAAATGAAGACTCGCCTCTTTCCAAACACTCTTAAAGGACCATCGTTTTGACTGTTGATTGTGACACCAAAAGGAAAATGTCAAAAATGAGAAAAGAGGACGCCGAGTGCAGGATTTTCCAAGAAAAATTGACTAATTCCTATTTGTTGATGGAGGTGAATGAGAAACCTGTACACTCAGTATGTTTGCAACAGGTGCTCGAGGAATATAATCTTAAACGCCACTATGTTTAAGATTATATATATATATATATATATATATATATATATATATATATATATATAAATAAATAAATAAATAAATATATATATATATATATATATATATATATATATATATATATATATATATATATATATATATATATTTATTTATATATATATATATATATATATATATATATATATCCTCTGGCAGCACAGTGGCTGAGTGGCTAGCACCCATGCTTCACAGCAAGAAGGTTCGGGTCGCCCGGGCCTTTCTGTGTGGAGTTTGCATGTTCTTCCCGTGTCTGGGTGGGTTTCCGCCGGTCACTCCGGTTTCCCCCACCAACCCAAACATGCGCCATAGGTAAAATCCTCCAGCTTAGGCCCTGACCAAGACTAAATAACAAAACAAATTATGAGGATGGTCCCTGGGTCAAATGTAGAAACAACTTCTCCTGTGCGAGATCAATAGGTCAATCTTCTAATCCTTAACCACTGTAAGGCGCTTTGTGCTACAATTTTGTATGAAAAGTGCTTTATAAATATTGTTTGATTTGATTTGATTGACAATAACGTGAACGGAGAATTGAGAAGACAGAAGATAAACGAATTATTGCTGGACTAAAGAAACAGCAGTCTGTAATAGATTTGTGTTTCTCTGGACAAATATTTGGACTCATTGCTATTTTTGGGGTATATTTGCCATGAGTTTTCTGATCCGGCCCCTTTGGAATCAAAGTCGGTTGAATACGGCCCCCGGACCAGAATGAGTTTGACACCCCTGATGTGGAGTGAGTTAAGACCAAAAAGCTTTCTGTAGCTGTTACAGAGAAAGGGTGACAATTTTCAATGTAAAGTCAATAAGAACCAGAGTCAGTGGAGCCGGAAGCGCCCCATGTTCACTTCCCATTGAGTTGTGTGCTTTTATTGTGACGGTCCGGCCCGGGCGGAGGGCGGATGTCCGGTGTTAGTGTTAGTGCTGCTCGGTGCTCTGTCCATGGAGACAGCGCTGCCAGAGGCTGCCTGGCCCCGGGATTAGCCTGCTTGTTGCGGGCTGTTGTGCGGGCACTGCAGCCCCCGTCGTGGAACGCGAAGCTCGGAGCCGGGACAAAGCACCGGAGCTCCGCATCGCCCCGCTACACCGAGCCGCCTCCTCTCCGGTAGCCTGGTAGCCGTTAGCTTGTGTGTTGTTGATGTACGTGACGAGACTCGGATCTGGTTTTACGCTGTTGGTCAGACTCGGTGTAAAACCCGTGTGTGGTGCTCTGAGCTGAGCTCCGGGGCTTCTCTCTCTGCCATGGCCGGAAACCCGCGGAGAGGCGCCGGGCTGATCGGGCTGATGAAGGACGCCTTTCAGCCGCAGCAGCAGCCCCAGCAGCCGCACCAGCCCGCCGCCGTGGACAAGAAAATGGTGGAGAAATGCTGGAAGCTCATGGACAAGGTGGGCTCTGTCTGTACTGATGTGTGACATGTCCGGCCACGGAATGTCTGTGAGCAGAGTGGTCTAGTTACTCTCTGTGTGTGTCCTGTCTCACCCCTCTGTGTGTCCTACTCCCCCTGTCTCTGTCCTATCATCCCTTCTCTCTGTCCTATCATCCCTTCTCTCTGTCCTGTGTCACCCCTCTGTCCTGTGTCACCCCTCTGTTCTGTCTCACCCCCTCTCTCTGTCCTGTCTCACCCCCCTCTCTCTGTCCTGTCTCACCCCTCTCTCTCTGTCCTGTCTCACCCCTCTCTCTCTGTCCTGTCTCACCCCTCTCTCTCTGTCCTGTCTCACCCCTCTCTGTCCTGTCTCACCTCTCTCTGTCCTGTCTCACCTCTCTCTGTCCTGTCTCACCCCTCTCTGTCCTGTCTCACCCCTCTCTGTCCTGTCTCACCCCTCTCTGTCCTGTCTCACCCCTCTGTCCTGTCTCACCCCTCTGTCCTGTCTCACCCCTCTGTCCTCACTCACCCCTCTCTCTGTGTCCTGTCTCACCCCTCTCTCTGTCCTGTCTTGGTGACCTGTTATAGTCTGTAAGTGTCATGCTTTACCACAAAAATCCCACTAAAGTCTCTGTGAGCGCTCTGGGTCCCTGTGAGCGCTCTGGGTCCCTGTGAGCGCTCTGGGTCCCTGTGAGCGCTCTGGGTCCCTGTGAGCGCTCTGGGCCCCTGTGAGCGCTCTGGGCCCCTGTGAGCGCTCTGGGTTCGGTGGGAGGTGTGAGTGGGTGAAACATTTGGATCAGGTGATTTGCTGGGCGACACTAGTGGTCATTTTTACAAAGGGGAAAACTGCAATGGAGTGAAGTGGGGAACTGTACACATGAAATGCTCCAAACATGAGCGCACACACAGTAGATGTGGACATCAGGAAGTTTTCCTGTGCTAAAGCTGATGAAAGAGAGGTTCCAGGGTAAATGCAGCTCACTCATTAGAGGAGCTTTGCAAAGACTCTTCTTGTGGCTCTGTCGTCCTGCACGATTTTAAGAAAAAATTGAATTGTGATTTTTCTGGCAGATATTGCAATTTCGATTTTATCCACGAGTTTTTTCAAATGAAGTTTCAGTGCACATGAACATTTGCAAACATCACAGAAACTTACGTCATACCATTCAAACATTAAATTTCATAACTAATGCAAGAATGAAAACTAAAGTCAATAATTTATTTCAAATGTCGTTCTGTTTATTAAAAAGAAACATGCTGTACACAGGCTACACTGAGCGCTCGAGCGACCGCAGTTATTCCACCTGAAGAACTAAAAGAGCATCCGTGTCTGAAGTAGAGCAAAAAAACTCTTTTAAAGATCCCATGACATGGTACTTCTTGATGCTTTTATATGGCTCCTTAATGGTTCCCTAATACTGTAAATGAATCCTTCTTCAAAATCAACACTCAGTGCATGAGAAACAGAGATAAGATGAGAAAGAGTCATAAATGTCTCTCTCAAACTCTTTATTCTGGGCGTTGTTGCTTGAATGCAAATGAGGAGAAAAGAGATGGCCAATAGTAGAGGGTGAGGGCGTGGCCAAACTCTCCGCTCAGAGCTCAGAGCCCACAGCTGATCCATTTACTTGTTTTTGCATGGGGGGAGAGATTAGAAGCGTTCCATTGAAAAATAAACACATTTCCACATAAAATAAAATTAAACCACTGCTGTTCAAAGGTCCAGAGGCTCAGATAAAGGACTTCCGAGCCTAGAAACACTCGGACGTGCCTCCAGGCAAATAAAAAAACGCATTTCGCATTGCCTAGCGCATTCGCAGTCCAAACTCTCTGGGCGTGATTTACAGAGACGCTGAGTACAGACAGACGGGGGTGGAACTGCATTTGCATTTCTTTTTTCGATCTGACGTCAATAAGGTGCCTTGTTCAAAATCGCCCGTTTGAGCTCCGATTTTTTGTAACGCAGAAAAGGATCGCAAATGCTCAGTTTAGACATTTCGCAACTTTTAACCATGGGGGGGGGGGGGGGCTAAACGGGGTAGGGGAGCTCACATTAACTTTCAAAAACCTCAGAAAGTGAAAATTTCATGCCATGGGACCTTTAAATGACTCTTTGGTGACCGTGTTTACAGGCACCATTTCCTTGGTGATGTCGTGTGTTACGGCAGTCGTTATCTCCTGGTGTCGTTGGCTGCTTCTGTCATACGGAGTTACACTGGTAAAAGAAGCTGGAATTGTCTGTTTGGCCCGAGTATCACTTTTACTAGACGTTTCACTGGACTTTCTCACCATGCACTGGTCATGCAAATGCAAGTGGTGAACTTTCAAGTGGCGGTATAAATTGGTCATGTTTCCTGTGGATGTGGCGACTTTAGCACGGCATGTTTAGTGCAGCGCCTGTTTCTGATGTTCGTCTGCAGCCTCAAATACTGCCAAATGACCAACGTTTTGTTTTTCTTTGGGTTCAAAACCCCTGACTCTGCTTCTGGTCCCACTGAAGCCATTTCTGAAACAGATGACCAGCTTCACTGATTGGAGTCGAGAACACGTGACCTGTCCACACGCAGCACGCCGCTCCTGATTGGTGGGTTTACCAGCGTGGCAGGGAGGCGGCACACATGTGTGAAATAGTTGACGAAACAAAACCTGGGTCAGTTAGGAGCACTGCAAAAAACTTTAACGATCTTAATGATCTTTAAAGGAAAAGTAACGTTTTTTACAATCTGAGCCTTATTTCGGTAATAAAACAAGTTGTTTTACTCACCCATAGTAATTTGGTGTCATATGGAGCACTTCCGGAGATGTTTTAGATTTGCAATCTCCATCATGTGAGTTCTCGGGGCATATGTTTGCCGTCTCCAAATAACAAACTTTAGCACTTTTCAAATCATAGAAGCCCGATGTCTTAGCCTACGATTTCGTGTGGTCAAAAGTGGCCTGTAATCCGAGATTTAGCCATAGTTTCGAGTAGATGAGGACGCCAGTGCGCATGTGCGGACTGTGTTCTCAGCTCCCGGGACCCAAACATGAAACGCAAAGCTGTAAACTATGGATAAATCTCAGATTACAGGCCACTTTTGCTTCAAACGAAATCGTAGACTAAGACATCGGGCTTCTATGATTTGAAAAGTGCTAAAGTTTGTGTTATTTGGAGCCCGCACGGGGCATATTACATGCTTGGGGAATATATTATATGCCCCGAGCTATGGCTAGAAGTCGCGCTAGGCTAACCGCAAATCTTAAAACATCTCTGGAAGTACTCCATATGACACCAAAGTGCTATGGGTGAGTAAAACAACTTGTTTTATTACCGAAATAAGGCTCAAATTGTAAAAAAACGTTACTTTTCCTTTAATGATTTAAGCAACTTTAACAATCCCAAAATCGTGTTGTCTGAGATCGCAATTTTCAATCTAAAACGATAGATCGTTCAGCCCTAATGTACAGGTATATCTTCTGTTGGAGTTACTGCGCCTTTATATGAACTCACATCCTTCACACTGGGACGATGGTCTTTGGTAAAAAAAAATGTAGCACATAGTATTGTTTTACTATAGCTCAGTGCCAGTAAATGGTAAAAAAAAGAAATATGATATGATGCATCCTCCTCCTTGTAACCTAAAGTTGTCTCTCTTGTGTCTTCCCTGTGTCCCCTGTGTGTCCCCACTGGACCTCTTCCATGTCCTCAGGTGGTGCGTCTTTGTCAGAACCCTAAAGTGGCTCTGAAGAACAGCCCTCCGTACATCCTGGACCTGCTGCCTGACACCTACCAGCACCTGCGCACTGTCCTGTCCCGCTACGAGGGCAAGATGGACGCCCTGGGGGACAACGAGTACTTCCGCGTCTTCATGGACAACTTGACCAACAAGACCAAGCAGACCATGGGCCTGTTCAAGGAGGCAAAGGAGCGCATGTATGAGGAGAACTCCCAGCCCAGGCAAGTGGATCCTGCAGCCGTATTATGCTGTTTTCTGATCTGCGACAAACATCAAAAACACACCTGGAGTTGTGTTTTGTCTCATTTTGTTCATTGACAGTTTCTTTCTCATTAAATGGCAGAGAATTTCATTAATTGATTAACATTGTTTTAAGGTTCTATATTACACAAAATGGGTTCTTGTGAGCTTTAAGCAATGTTACACTGTTGTTACCTCATCAAAAACATGCCCACACATGTTTGACTAATTCTTTGTTATTAGCCTGTCTACATGCTCTGTTCCACCTTGTGATGTCATGTAGTGTCAAGTAGTTTTTAAGTTAACAGATACCTTCTAGATTTTGTTCAGTGGAGATTGGCAATGGCAAGGGCTGAAGTCATATAATCTAGTGAAGATGTATGGAGTTTAAAAACACAGTGGAGCACTTCCTGTATTACCACATCACAAGGTGGAGTGAAGTTTAAAAAGAATCATCGTACACAACCCTGGAGATGTTAGTGAAAAACGGTATGTTTCCATCACGTTTACTGATGGAGCACATTGTATTTTCTCTATATTCTGATGTTGTATATTCACATCAGACTCATTTACTAATTTCATTGTAATAAACACTGTAAAATCATTGGTCAAACTTTGTTAAAGGAGAATTAACGTTTTTTTTTTTACAATCTGAGCCTTATTTCGGTAATAAAACAAGTTGTTTTACTCACCCATAGCACTTTGGTGTCATTTGGAGCATTTCCGGAGATGTTTTAGTTTAGCGATCTCTGTAACCTGAGTTCTCGGGGCATATGTTTGCGGTCTCCAAATAACACAAACCTTAGCACTTTTCAAATCATAGAAGCTCGAGGTCTTACTCTACACTTTCGTTTGAGTCAAAAGTGGCCTGTAATCCGAGATTTATCCATAATTTACAGCTTCGCGTTTCATGTTTGGGTCCCGGGAGCGACATCAGCTGTGACTCCGCACATGCGCACTGTCCTCCTCATCTACTCGAAACTATGGATAAATCTCGGATTACAGGCCACTTTTGACTCAAACGAAAGTGTAGACTAAGACATTGAGCTTCTATGATTTGAAAAGTGCTAAAGTTTGTGTTATTTGGAGACCGCAAACATGTGCCCCGAGAACTCACGTTACGGAGATCGCTAAACTAAAACATCTCCGGAAATGCTCCAAATGACACCAAAGTGCTATGGGTGAGTAAAACAACTTGTTTTATTATCGAAATGAGGCTCAGATTGTAAAAAACATTAATTCTCCTTTAAATATGCAAGCAGTGCTTTGCAAAAAAACATTTGAGGTTATTGTTTTGAGAGAAAATCAATATGAAAAAGTTAATTTAACTCCAGTAGGATTTGTTCATTATGGCCAACACAGTTATTTTTTGTGGAAATCCTTAGCCACTGTCCCTGTGTGGACATTTACACTGTTGCATGCAGTGGGCATGTGTTATAGGGACACCTCAGTCATCGTTTCTGGATTTACATGCATTTTGAAAATCCTGTTTCCATGACGTATAAATCCTGTTTACACTGGAGTAGCCCGTCCTCCACTTCTCCTGGCTTGTGTGTGAACATAGTGCTAGAATATGCAGGGCTAATAGAACCACTAAAACCGGGGCCCAGAATGTTCTGCTCTACCCCACAGTCGGTGTGAAATCATTTTGGAGCACACTGCCCTTGTGTGACCTGTCACTAAGTCCCGGGTCCTGGTTCCCTTCTGGTCCTGTGTGTGGAAATGCCGACTCTGCACAATCACTCTCACTTCCTTTGTCTCAGGCAGTTCACTTCCATCACTCACTCCTGATCTGAGTCATGAGCAGTGTTTGTCATTCTCCAGTAATAATCAAACTTTATTCTGTTATCCAACTGAACTGTTACAAATACAAGGTCTTCCACATTAACATGTTCTTTTAGTTGCTGCTTTTCTACATTATAAAAATTGGAAAGTGGACTTCGAATGCCATTAAAATATTACATTTAACTGATGACTGAGTAAAGCACATGTAAGTAAGTGAGGTTAGTTGTGAAACAATGGGCTGACCATATCCCCATTTGCTTTATTGTTGACTTCACTGGTGGTGCCAAATACTGTGGCACTTAATGAGGAGAAAATGTGATATTAAAAAACTGGTTTTGTAATGCTTAAAGGGATATGCCACCCCCAGGTCAAACTTGGGCATCTCCCCACAGTCCAGAGACTAAAATAAGTGGTGGAAAGCGTTTTTCTGGTGACCCAGCCATTGTCCAGGTCTGTCAGCACTGACCGCCGCGGTATCTGCAGCTACTCCGCGTTAGACTGGAGGCTAACGTCGCCAGAGAAAGATTTCGGCCAAAAGGAGTTAATTTGCTCGATGCTTTTCCCAATTACTTTCTGTGTAGTGCGCATTCATATCGAGTGCAAATAAATGTGCAAATCAACACGGAGAGCTTGACTTGGTCATTTTGGGTGGGAACTATTTTTCAGTGCGGAAAAAGACAGCCGAAGCACACACCACGCTGACAGGGAAATCCCAGTTACGCACCAGGAAGGCAGTTCCCCTGTTACGCAGCGTGGTGTGTGCTTCGTCTGTCTTTTTCCGCACTGAAAAATAGTTCCCACCCAAAATGACCAAGTCAAGCTCTCCGTGTTGATTTGCACATTTATTTGCACTCGATATGAATGCGCACTACACAGAAAGTAATTGGGAAAAGCATCGAGCAAATTAATTCCTTTTGGCCGAAATCTTTCGTTGGCGACGTTAGACTTCAGTCTAAAGCAGAGTAGCTGCAGATACCGCGGCGGTCAGTGCTGACAGACCTGGACAATGGCTGCGTCACCAAAAAAAACGCTTTCCACCACTTATTTTAGTCTCTGGACTGTGGGGAGATGCCCAAGTTTGACCTGGGGGTGGCATATCCCTTTAAGAAGAGGCATTACTGATATCAAAGGGGTTGAAGGATATAGAGAACATTTAGCAGTAAACAGTCTAATGCAGAACAGAAACTTGAGTATTCCTCCACAGGGTACACTGTCTTCATTTTTGTGGTTTAGGTCAGTTCACTTTTTGTGCTTTTAGGTCGGTTCACTTTTTGAAATGTAGCTTTTAACGATGACTTATTGTAATGCTGATTTATTCTTAATCGCAAAAACATTGGCCAAGTTCTGATTTGTTGTGTTGGTTCTCAAGACAAATATCCAATCAGAAAGCAGAGTGAGCCTCGCATATTTAGAAGGAGTGATTCTTTTTGTCAGACCATGAGTTTTACATATGAGCTTACATTGTTCTTGGTATAATCCATAAAGTGATTAAAGGGCCTGTATCTGAGTTCAAACCATGAGGAACGTATTACTACATTTTTTTAGTCATGGGTCTATCATAAGAACTGGATAAAACACCCCCTCTGTGTGCTGGTCTTTTAACACAATCTGAACAAAAAGAGTTTATTTTGTTGGAACTACAACAGGTCTGGGATAGCGTGGATAGATGTGGTTGTTTCCTTATAGTTCTCCAACTTCTGACTACTGTTAGTTTTTTTTGACGCTCTTGAAATGCACCATGAGAATCAAGTGTCTGGGATAATGCCGTCGTTTAGTTTTCCATGAATCTCAGTAATAATGTGCCTGATTGGACAAAAAAAAAAAAATTTCTTATTTAGCAACTTCTACTGTATTTGCATGATGTAAAGAGCATTTACAGAGCAAGATTCAGTTAAAGGTATATCACCTGACGTAGTCCTGGTTTAGTCCAGGTACAGGCCCTTTAATTTCTGCATGTCTGGTCCAACAGCCTAACCGTGATCCCTGACTTTTGTTCCAGGAGGAACTTGACCAAACTGTCCCTGATCTTTAGCCACATGCTGGCTGAGCTCAAAGCCATCTTCCCCAACGGACTGTTCCAAGGAGACAACTTCAGGATCACCAAAGCTGATGCCGCAGAGTTCTGGAGGCGCTCCTTTGGGGACAAGTAAGTCCAATGTCCCAATGTCCAGCTTTTAGGAATACTGCCAGCTCCATGGACAACACTTGAAAATAAAAATACTAAACATGCTGACATAATATAGACTTTTTAGACAATTTTATCAATGGTGATTTGTTTTATATTTATAGAGCATGTATTATGCGAAAGTGTCTTTGGGGGTTTTTAACTGTTATACTGTTGTCTCTTCATCAGAAACGAGCTTAGGCAGGACTACCTTAGCTGGGGGATTTTTACTTTAGAGCTATAGCATTTGAGATAAGATAATATCAACTAGAATCCTATGCATGCAGTAGAGAATATGACCACATGGAGATGCAGGCTTGCATCCACACAGCGTAGAGTATCTTCTGCACACAGCTGTGCTGCTAACTGAGGAGGCTCTAAAACTGCCAAAACATGATTCACAACAGAGGTACCTGTGATGTCTTCTTGGACCTTTTAAGAGCGAAATCAGAGCTTTGGACAAATGGGGCTGAGGAGCTGATCTGAACGTGCTAACCTGTTCACATATATTAAGTATCATGTGCTTCAGGCAGGGTTTGTCTTTTTACAAGCTTCAAATATGAATAATATGACATAAAACAGCCTTTAGAAACAGAAGCTAACGCATCACCTAAAGTCTCCGTCACCGTATTCTGAAGTTGCTGTGCTGTGGAGGACTTTGAATTTCTTTTATAATAAAGTATCTCTATCAAATAATGATCCACGGGTGGCATAGATTATAACTACATAGACAGGAGCATAATGTCTTTAAAGGGATATGCCACCCCCAGGTCAAACTTGGGCATCTCCCCACAGTCCAGAGACTAAAATAAGTGGTGGAAAGCGTTTTCCTGGTCACCCAGCCATTGTCCGAGTCTGTCAGCACTGACCGCCGCGCGCAGCTGCAGCTACTCCGCGTTAGACTGGAGTCTAACGTCGCCAGAGAAAGATTTCGGCCAAAAGGAATTAATTTGCTCGATGCTTTTCCCAATTACTTTCTGTGTAGTGCGCATTCATATCGAGTGCAAATAAATGTGCAAATCAACACAGAGAGCTTGACTTGGTCATTTTGGGGTGGGAACTATTTTACAGTGTGGAAAAACACAACCGAAGCACACAGGGGAATCCCTGTTACGCACCACGTTGGGAGTTCCCCTGTTACGCAGCGTGGTGTGTGCTTCGGCTCTGTTTTTCCGCACTGTAAAATAGTTCCCACCCAAAATGACCAAGTCAAGCTCTCCGTGTTGATTTGCACATTTATTTGCACTCGATATGAATGCGCACTACACAGAAAGTAATTGGGAAAAGCATCGAGCAAATTAATTCCTTTTGGCCGAAATCTTTCTCTGGCGACGTTAGCCTCCAGTCTAACGCGGAGTAGCTGCAGCTGCGCGCGGCGGTCAGTGCTGACAGACTCGGACAATGGCTGGGTGACCAGGAAAACGCTTTCCATCACTTATTTTAGTCTCTGGACTGTGGGGAGATGCCCAAATTTGACCTGGGGGTGGCATATCCCTTTAAAGAGGGATGATTTTACATATTTAGATCACCCTGTTTGTTACCTTTTATTGCTTTGAAAATTCTATATTTGCCAAAAACAATATATTAACATGTTTGATCAACTGACGAAGCACCTCGGATGAGTTGCGAAATGAAACCAAATAAACTTTGTCCAGTTGACAAATTGAATTTCTCCTTTTATCATGTTTAATAAGTTTCATTTCCCCTCCCTTTTCTCTCCATGGTAATCACTCCCTGTTCAGAGCTTTATCGTAACAGCTACAACAATAAAGTACTGCACATTGTATCAGGTGTGTCGTTGCTGTGTACAGTTTTGTATCATGTTTTTGTATATTTCTGGAGAATTGTTGTGTGGGAGCATGAGTGAACTGGTGGGTGGAGCACTGCACAGAATCTTAGTTAACTGTGAGGAGGGTTAGGGTTAGTTTGAATTGTTTGCAGTAAAAGGAGAAATTCAATTTGTCAACTGGACAAAGTTTATTTGGTCGAAGACGTTTCGCAGCTCCTCCAAACTGCTTCGTCAGTTCTGACGTTTGAATTGTTCGATATTAAAACGTTCATAGGTAAAACCTCTTCAGGCATGTTTTTGATGAGGGAACAACATTATAACATGGTACTATGCTCCAAAAACAGGACCATCGTTCCGTGGCGCATGTTCCGTCAGGCTCTCCATGAGTTCCACCCCATCAGCTCAGGCCTGGAGGCTATGGCCCTCAAATCCACCATCGACCTCACCTGTAACGACTACATCTCAGTGTTCGAGTTTGACATCTTCACCAGACTCTTCCAGGTACCAAACACAACAGCTCCACTCTGTGTTCCTTTCTGTGACTGGCTGCTTGGTCTGTCAATCATACATTCATCAAAATTCAGTTTAAACTGCATGTAACAATTAAATTTAAGATTTTACTAATGACCTTGCCTAGCTTTGTCTAGTTTTACTTCCTGGTGGGACTCCAGGCAACAGCTATGGCATATGTAGAAGTAATTTCATAACTGTTAGCAACAACGCCTTCCTTGTGCATAAACTGTCGCTGCATTTTGGAGTTTTCCATGTTGGGTAGAGGGATTCTTTGTGTTTTATAACTCAGTACTTTGTGTGTAGCCCTGGTTGTCTCTCCTGAGGAACTGGAACAGTCTGGCGGTCACTCACCCGGGGTACATGGCCTTCTTGACCTACGATGAGGTGAAGGCACGCCTGCACAGGTTCATACACAAGCCTGGCAGGTGAGGGCGCTATACCCACAAACTCTACCCCACCTCCCACTTCCTCCTCTTTTCTCTGAACACAGTAGTGTTCATGTAGTGATTGAAACCTGACGCAGTGTTCCATTCTCTCAGCTACATCTTCAGGCTTAGCTGCACGCGGCTGGGGCAGTGGGCCATCGGGTACGTGACCGCGGACGGCAACATCCTCCAGACCATCCCCCACAACAAGCCCCTTTTCCAGGCTCTGATCGACGGCTACAGGGAGGGCTTGTGAGTGCACCACACACCATCATTCTAACACTGAGGCTAACTGAGGTCTGACCACCTGAGCTGAGATTAGAAGTTTAAATTTACTATACAAAAAAACCTTCTGGATCTTAAAGCCCCAGTGTGTAGGATTCGTGGCACATAGGTGGATGGTGCTATTGCACTTTCTGTTTTAGCTACAGCAGACCTCGACGGTCACCCGGGCGCGGTCCCGTTTTTTTTTTTTCTCATGAAAACACACATTCTCGATCATGTGCCATGACACTTTACACATCAAATGAAACCTTACAGTCTCCTCTTTTTGACTATGCAATTCATTTCCCTGCACAACAATCACTCCCCGAGCACATGGGGCTTTTATACGGAAAAGCACAAAACGAGGTTAGCTTACCTTAGAATGCTTTGCACAGGTCAAACTCTGTATTTCACCATAAACTTGCCCTCAATTTGTCCGTAAGGATCCAGCGAATAAAATCCAGTAAAACAATTTAGTCCAAAACACGTGTTAGATCCATTACGACGTCTGATCCGGCAGCATGCTTGTGTTGTTTACCCAAAACCACGAGCCTTGCCGAAGGCAGAGCCCAAATGTCCTTCTGCGGCTCTCGTATTCAAAATGGCTGCCTCTGCATGGGGAAGATCCCCCTTTTATGTGACTATATCTAAGTCCAAAAGAATACTTTGATTTCATGATGGAAGTGAAAAGGCTTGGAAAACAATGTATTTTTGAATGGGTATCTTCAATTTCAGTAATTAACGGGTAAAAATCTTACACACTGTCCCTTTAAACTTATCCTGAACTCAGATAAAACCAAATTCATGTTGTTGTCCAACTCAAAATCAAACTCACAAAATCTGCCACAAATCACCACTGCACAGGGCGCTCAAATAGAATCAGTTACCCACTACAAATATCTTGGGATCTGGATCGACAACACTCTGTCATTTTCTTTTCATATTCAACAGCTAGTAAAACGACTTGGAGTCAAGTTGGGGTTTTATTTCAGGATCAGGGCCTGTCTCTCTTTTGAGGCCCGAAAGAGGCTTGTTGACGCCACATTTATGTCTGTCCTGGATTATGGGGATGTTCTGTACATGCATGCATCAGCCCAGAGTCTGCGAGCTCTGGACACAGTTTATCACGGAGCTCTGAGGTTCATCGCTGGTTTTAGAATTCTTACCCATCATTGTGTTTTATATACTCGTGTTGGTTGGTCCTCCTTGTTGTCCCGAAGACTTAAGCATTTGTATGTGCTGATTTATAAATGTATACTTGGCCAGCTGCCACCATACTTGGAAACTTGCATTTCTCAACAAAGTGGTTCTTATAATCTTCGTTCTTCAGATTTATTTTTATTGTCAGGTCTGAAATGGGAAAGAAGGCTTTTCAGTTTGTTGCTCCTTCTGCATGGAACCTTTTACAGAAAGACGTGAAACTGAGTGAGCTGGTCTCCTTTTGCCTGGAAGAATCCATGACTCATCGCTGTACCAGCGAGTGAGTCTGGTAACGTTTGATCCACAGAATGCGCTGCGGTTGCGCGTAGACAGACAGCTAAGTGAACCAATCAGAGATTGCGCCATCTTGATTCAAAACTGAGGCGGAACTTCCGCTGCCTAAGAGTGACTTTGCGGGCAAAGGCGGGTGCACTGACGTCACCATCTTTGAACGAATCAGAATCGCGGAGTCGGTTTGGAACCGGAGGAGCGAGAGTGGATGGAGAGTGTCCAAATGGTATCGCGGTGTATAGGAAATACAGAGAGATATCATTTGGCTGGCCAGGTAAGGTCTCCTTAGAATCTTTTTAAAAAAAAATTAACTGACCGGGATGCTGTAACATCTGTATGTAGCTGCTATTCCTGATTGTGTTGTATTTATTGTGAAATAGTTTGACATTTTTATCTAGAAACTGTGATTTCTGAACTGTAAAATTTTATCAATTGTGTGTGTGTTGTGTTTTGAAAGTGACCTGTAACCGACATGTAACTGAACTGCTGCCTGTCTTGGCCAGGACGCTCTTGTAAAAGAGATTTTTTATCTCAATGAGTCTTTTTTTCCTGGTTAAATAAAGGTTAAATAAAAAATAAAAAAATAAAATTTGCAAAGCCAGTTATGATATCCTTTACAGACAAATGTTTCTCATTCTGTGTACAAGCTGCTAACCCTGTAGTTTAGACCGCTACATGTTCTGAAATGCACGTGTCTTCTCTCAGATTTTAATGAAATGAACTGATTTTGTTTTTTGCAGTACCCAAATTTCAATGTCTTTTTGGTTTTATTAACAGAATGATGCAGCCTATATAGTTTATTAAAATGTTTGTGTATTCTTTACCAGTCTGGGCAAGTACTAAAGGGAGTAGGTTTAGCAGTGTTAAGGCTAGCAGCAGCAGTAGCGGGTGGGCCTGTAGCACTGCTGATATATATCGGATGTGGGGCTGCAACAAGTTCATCTTTAATCACAAATAATCAGTGACTAAATTAACAATTAGAAGCGGTCTGTGAAGCTTTGGACTGACGAGGCCTGTGAGAGTCTGAGGGACTGTTTCCAGAACACAGACTGGGACATGTGCAGCGGCTCTTATGGAGATGACATCAACGACCTGTGGCCACATCCCCCTCCCCCTTCACACGGACCCAACCCAGCACCAGTCCCCCTCCATCACCCCCTGCAGCCCACCCCAGTCCCCCTCCATCACCCCTCCCCTTTCCATTACACCGGAGGAGGTGAGGAGGCCCACCTTGGACCCGCTGCAGTTTGCCTACAAGCTAAACGTAGGAGTAGAGGACGCTGTCATCTACTTGCTGCAGCGGGTGCTCACCCACCTAGAGACCGCTGGGAGTGCTGTGAAAGTCATGTTCTTTGACTTCTCCAGCACCTTCAACACCATCAGGCCGGCACTGCTGCGGGGGAAGCTGGAGGATGCGGGAGTTGATGGACATCTCGCTGCCTGGACCATCGACTACCTCACTGACCGTCCACAGTACATGCGGCTGTGCGTCAGAGGTTGTAGTCTGCAGCACTGGGGCCCCCCAGGGAACTGTCCTCTCACCCTTCCTCTTCACCATCTACACCTCGGACTTCACATACAACACGGACAGCTGCCATCTCCAGAAGTTCTCCGACGACTCGGCCATTGTGGGCTGTGTGTCTGAGGGGAACGAGCTGGAGTACCGCTCGGTCATTAGTGACTTTGTGGACTGGTGTGGGCGCAACCACCTGAGCCTTAACACCAGTAAGCCAAAGGAGCTGGTGATGGACTTCAGGAGGAGACCACTACCTCACTCACCGGTGAACATCCAGGGGCAGGACATGGAGATTGTGGACAGTTTCAAGTACCTGGGTGTTCACCTCAACAATAAACTGGACTGGTGCCACAACACCGACGCCCTGTACAAGAAGGGCCAAAGTCGCCTCCACCTCCTGAGGAGACTGAGGTCCTTTGGAGTGTGCAGGCCTCTGCTCAAGACCTTTTATGACTCTGTGGTGGCCTCTGCTCTCCTCTACGCTGTCGTCTGCTGGGCCCCGAGCAGCACAGAACGGGACAGGAAGAGACTTAATAAGCTGGTCAGGAGGGCCAGCTCTGTCCTGGGCTGTCCTCTGGACTCTGTAGAGGAGGTGGCTGAGAGGAGGGTGCTGGACAAACTTACGTCCATCATGGACGACACCTCTCACCCTCTGCACCGGACTGTAGAGGAGCTGAGCAGCTCCTTCAGCAGCCGACTGAGGCACCCCCAGTGCAAGAAGGAGCGCTACTGCAGATCCTTCATCCCCACCACCATCAGACTGTACAACTCCACTGTCCAGACGGGAAATATTTTCTATACTCTCTTATTTACTTTTATTATTATTACTATTTGTCTGCATGCACTCTCTGTTCAAACTTTCTTTTGCACTAAATTGCCTGGAACTAATGTGGCAAGTGAATTTCTCCTGTGTGAGATCAATAAAGTCTTATCTTATCTTTCAATAATCAAATAATCATTAACTGGTCTATGCATAGGCTCTAAAATAGGTCAAGAACTGAGAGAAGAGGCTTTAGGGCATGGACAGAGCAGTAAATACATACAAATCACACGAGAAGTGTTTAATTGTCGTGTTTTTGATGAAAACATTAAAGCAGCCTCACTTCAACCTTTTCTGCTCAAATCTCAATCACAGGACTCAAACTCCTCAAAGGCCCAGATTCCACTATTTTCTCATCTGTTGTAATGTTTCATCACAAACAGACATGGAGTTTTGTTTTGTTTCATTTACACATGTTTAACACACAAACACTGCTTCTCTCAAACAGAAAAGACTTTGGTGCACCTTGTGATGTCATGTGGTGATATAGGATGTGCTCCACTGTGTTTTTAAACTCCTTACACCTTTACTGAATCGTTTGGATAATTTAAACCCTGGAATTGCCAAAAAAGTAGCTGTTAACTTTACTGTTTAGGTGTTAAAATGACTGCTTCATGACATCACAAGGTCATCACCAATCACTTTGATTAACCCACTCTACATGATCCTTGCGTTTTGTTTTTTGTTTTCACTATTTTGTCCATAGATAAATTCCTATTCCTAATATGGAACGCCTGTTTTTTTTCTTATTGAGAGAAGAACTCAGCCTAAATTTGCAGAATTTGTAGGTTAAACATGTGTGAATGAAATAAAACACAACTCCAGGTATGTTTTTGATGAGGTAACAACACTCTAGCTCACAAGAGACAATTTTGTATAATATAGGATCTAATAATTGGTAGATTAACTGATTAGAAAAATAAAGATGGAAAAATGATAATTGCAGCTCTAATCAGATGTGTGACATTGTGTATGTGTGTGCAGTTACCTGTTTCCAGATGGCCGTGCCCAGAACCCTGACCTGAGCGGCCTGTGTGAGCCGTCTCCTCAGGACCACATCAAAGTGACTCAGGTAAGACTCAGCCTGCATCAAGGAGGTGTTCACAACATGGCCAAATACTTACAAACTATATATATCCTATTGCATGCAGTAACTTTTTCATGATCTGCTACAGTTTGATCTTCCATGCAGTTGTTTTTTCACACGTTTGTAGTGATGGCCGAATATGGATATTTTGCACCAATAGCAATGCTAATGCTAATACAGATACTGAGATCTTCCATAGCAAGGCCAAGAAATGTTCACAAATCACCCCCTATACTATTACACTGCTTAAAAGTAATTAATAACATGCTTTTTCTGAGTTTCAATTGAACACGCTACAGATGACCGATATGTCAGGCCATTATTTGTACTTTTTAGCGGTTTTAAATCTCCTACACAGACTGATATTTTGTTGTGATCTGCTCCATAAGAAATACATGGACAGCTTTATATTAACACTTACATACATATAAAAAGACAGCTGCAGAAAAGGTGACTACACAGCTCTATTAATAGGTTTGTGATTGAAAAGGGCAGTGAGTGAGTTTGTAGTCAAGTTGAATAACATGATTCGGGGAAAATAATCTAAATATGGCCAAAATATTGATCTAAAACATTGGCAGAGCCCCCCTACATGTACACCTGCCCCTGCCCTACATGTACACCTGCCCTACATGTACACCTGCCTCTGCCCTACATGTACACCTGCCTCTGCGCCTACATGTACACCTGCTCACTGCTCCTGGAAAAAATAGGATGGGTCAAATTTCTCCCATGTGTCACTAAAGGAGATCAAATAAATGCTTAAATCTTAAATCCTTATATCAGTAATTGTGGTACATGTACACCTGCCCCTGCCCTACATGTACACCTGCCTCTGCCCTCTACACCTGCCCCTGCCCTACATGTACACCTGCCCCTGCCCTACATGTACACCTGCCTCTGTCCTACATGTACACCTGCCCCTGCCCTATATGTACACCTGCCCCTGTCCTACATGTACACCTGCCCCTGCCCTACATGTACACCTGCCTCTGCCCTACATGTACACCTGCCCCTGCCCTACATGTACACCTGCCTCTGCCCTACATGTACACCTGCCTCTGTCCTACATGTACACCTGCCTCTGCCCTCTACACCTGCCTCTGTCCTACATGTACACCTGCCTCTGCCCTCTACACCTGCCTCTGCCCTACATGTACACCTGCCTCTGCCCTACATGTACACCTGCCTCTGCCCTACATGTACACCTGCCTCTGCCCTACATGTACACCAGGCCCTGCCCTCTACACCTGCCCCTGCCCTACATGTACACCTGCCTCTGTCCTACATGTACACCTGCCCCTGCCCTACATGTACACCTGCCTCTGTCCTACATGTACACCAGGCCCTGCC
Source organism: Paratrypauchen microcephalus (assembly GCA_036785185.1). Lineage (NCBI taxonomy): Eukaryota > Metazoa > Chordata > Actinopteri > Gobiiformes > Gobiidae > Paratrypauchen > Paratrypauchen microcephalus. The sequence goes on along the minus strand of JAVJIX010000079.1, from coordinate 1,051,378 downwards.
CTCTACACCTGCCCCTGCCCTACATGTACACCTGCCTCTGTCCTACATGTACACCTGCCTCTGCCCTCTACACCTGCCTCTGTCCTACATGTACACCTGCCTCTGCCCTCTACACCTGCCTCTGCCCTACATGTACACCTGCCTCTGCCCTACATGTACACCTGCCTCTGCCCTACATGTACACCTGCCTCTGTCCTACATGTACACCAGGCCCTGCCCTCTACACCTGCCCCTGACCTACATGTACACCTGCCCTACATGTACACCTGCCCTACATGTACACCTGCCCCTGCCCTACATGTACACCTGCCTCTGTCCTACATGTACACCTGCCCCTGCCCTACATGTACACCTGCCCCTGCCCTACATGTACACCTGCCCCTGCCCTACATGTACACCTGCCCCTGCCCTGTACACCTGCCCCTGCCCTACATGTACACCTGCCCTGTACACCTGCCCCTGCCCTACATGTACACCTGCTCTACATGTACACCTGCCTCTGCCCTACATGTACACCTGCCTCTGCCCTACATGTACACCTGCCCCTGCCCTGTACACCTGCCCCTGCCCTACATGTACACCTGCCTCTGCTCTACATGTACACCTGCCTCTGCCCTACATGTACACCTGCCTCTGCCCTACATGTACACCTGCCCCTGCCCTGTACACCTGCCCCTGCCCTACAGTACACCTGCCTCTGCTCTACATGTACACCTGCCTCTGCCCTACATGTACACCTGCCTCTGTCCTACATGTACACCAGGCCCTGCCCTCTACACCTGCCCCTGCCCTACATGTACACCTGCCTCTGTCCTACATGTACACCTGGGTTAGGGTTAGGGACCCCCTGTATGACGTTATCCTTTGCTGTGTTCAGGAGCAGTATGAGCTGTACTGTGAGATGGGATCCACGTTCCAGCTGTGTAAGATCTGTGCAGAGAACGACAAAGATGTGAAGATCGAGCCATGCAGACACCTCATGTGCACCTCCTGCCTCACCGCCTGGCAGGTGCGACCCTTTTCAGTGTTCTAGAATACATTTTACTATATTACAGTTTAGTTACAGTTGTCAATATTAAAACCAGTAACCAAACTAGGGCAAGTATTGATACTTAATAGTTGTTCGTTAATTATATTGTCTAAATTGACCACTGAAATTAAACAAAACTGACTGATTTAAATTTGATGTAAAAAATGACCACTGGACTGGTGATTAGGGTTGGCCAATTACAGAAGAACTGAACTGGCCCCTACTTGCACTACATATATTGGTAGATAAAAAATAAAATAAAAAGAAGACATAATGATTTGGTCCTTTCACTGTTCTGTCACAAAATACAAAGTGTAAATAGTGTGTTATTATTGCAGTGTAAAGTATTTGTGTTGATGACTGTTTTGCCGCAGGAGTCCGAGGGTCAGGGCTGCCCGTTCTGCCGCTGTGAGATTAAAGGCACAGAGCCCATCGTGGTAGACCCCTTCCACCCTAAGGCCAGCGGGGTTTCCTTCGGAGGGTTCCAGGGGGCGAGCCGAGCGGAGGCAGCGGCTAACGATGATGACGATGACGAGCGCCTGGAAGAGCAGATTCTGGTCATGAGCAGACTGGCCTGCTCAAAGGTCAGCCCAGGACCACTGTGGTCTCATCACAGCTCTGGGAACTCTTATATGATATATTGTGTTTGTGTCTCCTGTATAGTTATAATCTTGTGGATCATTATGTTGCACATTTTAAATGACAATATTGATCTAAAAAGACTTAATAAAAGAATGAAGTCCTGTTGGGAGCTGACATTATCACAAAGACCTGCATGCTGTCGGCCCTTCTTGCAGATTAAACTTTCCTTTAGTACTAAAATGACTGTGATGCTACCGAATCCTACGTGTATCACAAAAATAAAAAAAATAAATTTAAAGGGGGTATTAACAGCTATACATTTACACCAAGTTAACTTTTATTGTTTTCAAAATACTATATTTGCAGAAAACAACATATTAACATGTTTTATAAGTTTTACATTTCACTCCCCTTTCAGAGCGATATAAAACAGTTAGCATGGGTCACTTAGGCTTGTGGACTGAGCATTACACAAAATCTTAAAGATCCCATGACATGGTACTTCTTGATGCTTTTATATGGCTCCTTAATGGTTTCCTAATACTGTAAATGAATCCTTCTTCAAAATCAACACTCAGTGCATGAGAAACAGAGATAAGCTGAGAAAGAGTATTTTTTCTCTCTCTGAACACTCCATAATGGGCGTTGTTGCTTGAATGCAAATGAGGAGAAAAGAGCTGGCCAATAGTAGAGGGTGGGGGCGTGGCCAAACTCTCCGCTTTCGGCTCTGAGCCTCAGCTGATCCATTTCCTTGGGGGGAGAGATTTGAAGCGTTCCATTGAAAAATAAACACATTTCCACATAAAATAAAATTAAACCACTGCTGTTCAAAGGTCCAGAGGCTCAGATAAAGGACTTCCGAGCCTAGAAACACTCGGACGTGCCTCCAGGCAAATAAAAAAACGCATTTCGCATTGCCTAGCGCATTCGCAGTCCAAACTCTCTGGGCGTGATTTACAGAGACGCTGAGTACAGACAGACGGGGGTGGAACTGCATTTGCATTTCTTTTTTCGATCTGATGTCAATAAGGTGCCTTGTTCAAACTCGCCCGTTTGAGCTCCGATTTTTTGTAACGCAGAAAAGGATTGCAAATGCTCAGTTTAGACATTTCACAACTTTTAACCATGGGAGGGGGCCCTAAACAGGGTAGGGGAGCTCACATTAACGTTTAAAAACCTCAAAAAGTGAAAATTTCATGCCATGGGACCTTTAACGTTAAATGTAAGCAGGGCTTGAATAGGGCCCAGGAGAGATCACTAGATTACTGTCACATTCATGGATGACGTCTAAAACCTCTTCAGGCATGTTTTTGATGAGGGAACAGTGTTACATGGTAGAAAGCCCAAAGAAGTGGATTTTGCATAATGGCACCTCTTTAAACGTGCTCCTGAACGCATCCCTGTGACGCGTTAGGCTGTTAAGAATGTGTCAGGAAAGAAACTCTGTCTGTCTGTCATGGTGTACCAGTGTCAGAATGATCCTAATAATGATCCTAGTAATCGGCATTATCCAAGTCCAACATGAATGTCTATCCTTATAGCACTCTTCTGTGAAGCCGTGACTCCAGCTGTGTGTGTGTGTTTTTCAGGTGGAAAGGCCCCCCTCTCCTGTGTCCCAGCTGCCCCCTGTTCCGCCCAGACTGGACCTGCTGCAGCAGAGGCCCGCTGCTCAGGCAGCCACAGGGAAGGTACGACTGTCACATATCAATGTAGATGATAATGTTACCCGGCCAGCCAGACTACACTGTGACAATACAGAGAAACACAGGGTTCAGTCAGCTTCATGGTACAGGCCTCAGATGATGAACTCTCCCAGAAAAGATGCTGAAATAAAATGTAAAACTATGATCATATGCACATTAGAAGATCTTCTAAACTCTGGCTGTGTGACCAGCATGTGGAGCAGGGGTAGAATTCCACACTGTGTCTAACAGTAGCTCTTGTGTTCCAGATGTCCGGCAGCCATCGGGACAAGCCCCTGCCTGTGCCCCCAGCCCTCAGAGAGCTGCCCCCGCCTCCCCCTCCAGAGCGCCCTGTTGCCGTGGGACAGAGGAGACCCTTACCCCTGACCCCGGACCAGCCCGCCTGGGCCTCCAACTACATGGTCCCCCGGCCTGCCACCAAAGCCCTGAGCTCTGTGCCTCCCCCTCCCCTCAACAGCAACTCCAGCACCCACTCAGCCACCAACGCAGTGTACTGTCTGTCCGCCAGGTGAGACCCTGCCCTGTCTGTCGTAGAAATTATATAATCATGATCAGGATTTTTAGGTCATATTAACTGGTCTATGCATAGGCTCGAAAATATGCCAAGAACTGAGAGAATGGACAGAGCAGTAAATGCATACAGATCACACGAGAAGTGTTTAAAAACATTAAAGCAGCCTCACTTCAACCTTTTCTGCTCAAATCTCATTCACAGGACTTTTTCCAAACTCCTCAAAGGCCCAGATTCCACTATTTTCTCATCTGTTATAATGTTTCATCACAAACGGACCTGGAGTTTTGTTTTGTTTCATTTACACATGTTTAACACAAACCCTGCTTCTCCCAAACAGAAAAGACTATGTTGTGATGTCATGTGGTGATATAGGATGTGCTCCACTGTGTTTTTAAACTCCTTACACCTTTACTGAATCGTTTGGATAATTTAAACGCTGGAATTGCCAAAAAAGTAGCTGTTAACTTGAAAATGACTGCTTCATGACATCACAAGGTGGTCTATATATAAATGGCAGGGGGCGCTTCAGCTGTATTGACTCCCAGTTGATTTTACACTGAAACATTGTCACCTCTCTGTAGCTGCTGCAGTGAGCCTCGTCATTTTAGTTTTAATGTTCATGTTAACCCACTCTACATGACCCTTGCATTATTTTGTTTCACTATTCTGCTGACTCGGCAGCAGAGGGAATACCGGAGCTGCAGCATCATATGTTTTACGGAGACGTGGTTGAATGGGAATATACCGGACAATATCATTTCACTGAATGGATTTACCACAAAGCGCGCGGACCGGACGGTGTTGGGAAGCGGAAAAACAAGAGGAGGTGGCCTGCTTGTTTTTATTAATGAACGCTGGTGTCACCCCGGGAACGTACATGTGAAAGATCAGCTGTGCTCCCGGGACATCGAACTTCTTGCTGTGGGTATGCGGCCCTACTATTTGCCACGAGAATATTCACATGTCATCGTACTTTGTGTTTATATTCCTCCATCGGCGGATGGTGGGGCTGCATGCGAGCAGCTCCATACTGTAGTGACGAGACTGCAGACAGACCACCCGCGTGCTCTCGTTCTAATCACGGGGGACTTTAACCACACTTCCCTATCCACTACTCTCCCCACATTCACGCAATACATCATGTGCCCCACGAGAGACAATAAGACTCTGGACCTTTTTTACGCAAATGTCAAGGACGCTTACACCTCCGCCCCCCTCCCCCCGCTCGGACGCTCAGACCACTGTCTGGTTTACCTGCTCCCGCAATACACACCCAGGGTGCGAAGAGAACCTGCGCAGAAGCGGTCTGTGAAGCTTTGGACTCAGGAGGCCTGTGAGAGTCTGAGGGACTGTTTCCAGAACACTGACTGGGACATGTTCAGCGGCTCTTACGGAGATGACATCAACGGCCTGACCCATTGCATTACGGACTACATTAACTTCTGCGTGGAGAACACTGTACCAACCAGGAGTGGTACGGTGCTTCTCCAACAACCACCCCTGGGTCACCCCTGAGCTTAAAGCCCTCCTGAACCAGAAGAAGAGGGCTTTCAACTCAGGGGACAGAGAAGGAGCAGAAAAGGGTCCAGAGGGAGCTTCAATGGAGGATCCGACGGGCCAAAAAGGACTATGGGAGGAAGATGGAGGAGCAGCTGGCCCAAAACAACGTACGGGGCGTGTGGAGAGGACTGAGGAACATGTCTGGTTTTGGACAGAGTGGCAGAGGGACAGCTGATGGTGATCAGCGCTGGGCGGACGAATTAAACCGTTACTTCAACAGGTTTGACTCGCCCCCCACCCCCTTTGCCCCTCTGCCGACTCCCCCTCCTCCTCTTCACACCTCCCCGGGCCAGTGGCCACATCCCCTTCCCCCTCACACGGACCCAACCCAGCACCAGCCCCCCTCCACCCCCCACCTCCACCAGCCCCTGCAGTCCACCCCAGTCCCCCCCTCTCCCCCCTCTCCATCACACCAGACGAGGTGAGGAGGGAACTTAGGCGGCTCAACCAGAGGAAGTCCACAGGTCCTGATGGTATCTGCCCCAGGCTGCTGAGAACCTGTGCAGACCAGCTCTGTGAGGTTCTCTGCTACATGTTCAACCTGAGCCTCAGCCTGGAGAAGGTCCCCGTCCTGTGGAAGACCTCCTGTGTGGTCCCGGTTCCCAAAACAACAAACGCCAGGGAACCGGCCCACTACAGACCAGTCGCCTTGACCTCCCACCTCATGAAGACCATGGAGAGGGTGATCCTTAGCCACCTCCGCTCTGTGGTGAGCCCCACCCTGGACCCGCTGCAGTTTGCCTACAAGCCAAACGTAGGAGTAGAGGACGCCGTCATCTACTTGCTGCCCCGGGCGCTCACCCACCTAGAGACCGCCGGGAGTGCTGTGAGAGTCATGTTCTTTGACTTCTCCAGCGCCTTCAACACCATCAGGCCGGCGCTGCTGCGGGGAAGCTAGAGGATGCGGGAGTTGATGGACATCTCGCTGCCTGGACCATCGACTACCTCACTGACCGTCCACAGTACGTGCGGCTGCGCGGCTGTGAGTCAGAGGTGGTAGTCTGCAGCACTGGGGCTCCCCAGGGAACTGTCCTCTCACCCTTCCTCTTCACCATATACACCTCGGACTTCACATATAACATGGACAGCTGCCATCTCCAGAAGTTCTCTGACGACTCGGCCATTGGGGGCTGTGTGTCAGAGGGGAACGAGCTGGAGTACCGCTCGGTCATCAGTGACTTTGTGGACTGGTGTGGGCGCAACCACCTGAGCCTTAACACCAGTAAGACAAAGGAGCTGGTGATCGACTTCAAGGAGGAGACCACTACCTCACTCACCGGTGAACATCCAGGGGCAGGACATAGAGACTGTGGACAGTTTCAAGTACCTGGGTGTTCACCTCAACAATAAACTGGACTGGTCCCACAACACTGACGCCCTGTACAAGAAGGGCCAAAGTCGCCTCCACCTCCTGAGGAGACTGAGTTCCTTTGGAGTGAGCAGGCCTCTGCTCAAGACTTTTTATGACTCTGTGGTGGCCTCTGCTCTCCTCTATGCTGTCGTCTGCTGGGCCCCGAGCAGCACAGAACGGGACAGAAAAAGACTGAATAAGCTGGTTAAGAGGGCCAGCTCTGTCCTGGGCTGTCCTCTGGACCGTGTAGAGGAGGTGGCTGAGAGGAGGGTACTGGCCAAATTCATGTCCATTAAGGACGACACCTCTCACCCTCTGCACCGGACTGTAGAGGAGCTGAGCAGCTCCTTTAGCAGCCAACTGAGGCACCCCCAGTGCAAGAAGGAGCGCTACCGCAGATCCTTCATCCCCACCGCCATCAGACTGTATAATTCTACTGTATAGTCCTACCGTGCAATATCGTTTTCCCAATGTGCAATATTGTTGTTGTTTTTTTCAATACTCCTATCGTGCAATATCGTTTTTCCAATTTTTTTCAATACTCTCCCTGTCACTGTTTTTTATTATTATCACTACTATTATTATTATTCGATTTATTACTTATTTTTTAATTATTATTATCACCTATCTTTATGCCTTTTTTTGCCTGCATGCACTTGTCTTCTTGTTCAAACTGTCCCTACCTGGAGCTACTGTGACAAGTAAATTTCTCCTGTGTGAGATCAATAAAGTCTTATCTTATCTTATCTTATCTTATTTTGTCCACAGATAAATTCACTGTCCAAGTCCCACATGAATGTCCATCCTTATACCACTTGTGTGTGTGGCCGCGACTCCAGCTGTGTGTGCATGTTTAAAGAAGACGTGTTGCGCTTGTTTCTGCTGTACATTATGTTATGTTATAATGATGCCACGTGTTGATGTTTTGACATAACATAATAACATTTGAAATCCCAATGTTGATCTAAAACGACTTGATAATAGAAACAAGTCCACTGATTTCTGTGTTTGAAAACTGAGGGGCCCAGTGGGAGCTGACGTGGCCGTAAATGTTATCACGTGTCAGATTTTTTTTTTCATTTGTACCAAAACGACTACGCAATGCTGCCTACGTGCCTTTGTGTATCACCGATTAAGAACATATTGGAGAACAGTGTAGGTACGTCACATAGGGCATGTACTGTGGCGGTGAAAATGGGAGTTTATCAAAATACAGTGGTACCTCACCTTACGAAATTAATTCGTTCCAGAAGTGGTTTCGTAACGTGAAAAATTCGTAAGTTGAGTAGCTATTTCAATGGAAAAAGCCTGATTCATTCCAAGGCCCCGATCCAAGTTTTTTTTTTTTTTTTAATAGTGTAACTTTTTTTATAGTGTAACATTGTGTTCTGCGTCCTGATTGGTTTCTCTGACTGGATTTAAACTTTTCTCACATTTGTCTCTCGTTTAAACACTCAAACTTTCATAGATTTTCAACAAACTGTATTAATAGTGAAGTGTGGGGGGAAGCGGCAGGGGGGAGAAGACTGCGCGGACATGTGTGATAGCGCAGCATGACCCAGCGCGGAGCTGACAGCAGGTCTAGACCAAGGTCTAAACCTGGACTGGACCTGGACTGGACCAGGACTGGACCAGGACTAAACCTGGACTAAACCAGGACTAAACCAGGACTAGACCAGGACTAGACCAGGACTAGACCAGGACTAGACCAGGACTAGACCAGGACTAGACCAGGATTAGACCAGGACTAGACCAGGTGGATTAAAGCGCCGCGCTCGGGTCTATTTCCTGGTTTCGTTTCGAGTCACAGCTGAGGGGAGCAACGAGGAGGGGACTGCAGTCTGAGCGCATGAACGCATGAACGAGACCCATGCAAGAGCCGCGGTGGCCTAGACCTGACCAGGTCTAGAGGAGGTCTAGACCACCGCGGCTCCTCCTGGTTTAGTCCAGGTTTAGTCCTGGTTTGGTCCAGACCACCGCGGCTAGAGGAGCCGCGGTCTAGACCACCGCGGCTCTTGCATGGGTCTCGTTCATGCGTTCATGCGCTCAGACTGCTGTCCCCTCCTCGCTGCTCCCCTCAGCTGTGACTTGAAACGAAACCAGGAAATAGACCCGAGCGCGGCGCTTTAATCCACCTGGTCTAGTCCTGGTCTAGTCCTGGTCTAGTCTTGGTTTAGTCCTGGTTTAGTCCTGGTTTAGTCCAGGTTTAGTCCTGGTCCAGTCCAGGTTTAGACTTTGGTCTAGATCTGCTGTCAGCTCCGCGCCGGGTCATGCTGCTCTATCACACATGTCCGCGCAGTCTTCTCCCCCCTCCCCCTTCCCCCCACGCTTCACTATTAATAATTTTGTTGAAAATCTATGAAAGTTTGAGTGTTTAAACGAGAGACAAATGTGAGAAAAGTTTAAATTCAGTCTGAGAAAACCGTATAATGTATGTGCTGAGCGCGCATTATTTGAATTTTTGAGATTTCGCGTTTCGTAACTTGAATTTTCTTTCGTATCTAGAGACAAACATTTACCATGAAGGCGTTTCGTAACTTGAAATTTTCGTTTGTTGGGTCTTTCGTAAGGTGAGGTAACACTGTATGGAATTTGGCTCCAAATTTGCTGATTTAACTGCTAGCCTCATGAACTTCACCTGAAGCTAAATGCTGTGGATGACCTCACACTCCCTCAGTTGGGTCATTCGTAAGGTGAGGTACCACTGTATTGTCTTGAAAGTAACTGATTAAAGATTACTCAAACACGCATGAATCACTCCAAATACAACTTTGAGAGGCTCAATGGGAAGGGTAAACGACTATGACAATAAATAATAATATTATTATTATTATTATTATTATTATTATTATTATTATTATTAATAAAGCTCTGTCAAGCCAAATTTGCAGAATAGATCTGACTTATACTATTGTAGGAAAATAAAGAGAATTGAATAGACCTTGGATTGATCATACTTTAGTGCCGTTTGTGCCACTGTGGATGAGACAAATGTCACCAGTACAAGCTCTGCACTATTAGACTGTGTAACTGATTGGAGCAATAACTGTTAACGGCACGGCCCTTTAATAAAAGTGCCGTCTGCTGACACTTCCTCACAGAGGAACACATGTCGGATTGTTTGTGGTGCCAGTATTGTTGTAAGCTAAAAGCAGTGCACAGCGGGAGTGTAATAGTCCATCTGGCACTGCCTCTGGTGGTCTGGTGGTGTCTGCACCAGGGGGAAGAATGCAGCGCTCTGATTGGCTGCGCCCCTCCCACAATCTGTCACACATGTCCTAAAGGAACAGTACAGAGCGTACATGGGCTTCATCATATCTGAGACCAGGGCGACTGTGGTTGATGATTAGTCCAGGGCATTTTAACGGGACAGGTCTACAGACAGTCCTGTGGCAGTAAGAGGGCGCGGTGCTTTCTTGTCTTGGTGAAATATCGGGTTATTGGCCCTCTCATTGTGAAATTCAAACTATAGAGCTTCCGACATCTTGTTCTTTATGACTAAATCTTATTTTTCTCCCCATATTGGCTGAGTTCGATTTCTTCTGAAAAAAGATGGAAGAAAGCAAACTCCACCAATATTTATTTTATTTTTTTGCCCTGGCCCTATGCTACCATTTACCTTTTGTTCAGTAGAGTTTGGCAATACCAGATCTGACATTATTCAAATGATTCCAGTGAAGGTGTATGGAGTCTGAAAACACAGTAGAGCACTGTATTACCACATGACATCAGAAGGTGGAACAGTGTTTTTTGTTTGAGAGAAGAACTGTGTGATTTGTGTGTTAAATAGATGTGAATGAATGAATCAAAACCAAACACAACTCCAGGTCTGTTTGTGATGAGTGGAGATTATAATGTAGACCAGAAAACGGTGTAAAATGGGCCCTTTAATTTGTGACATTGTGCTGTAGATAAAGGTCATCCCCCAGGCCCCTCAGGTCTTGTCTTGGCACAGAGGGGGGCCAAAACTCATTACTTTTCTGGAAATGTGCTAACTGTCTACAACAGCAGGGGGTGCTATTGGCTAAACCTCCAGACTGAATATGACCTGTATCACTGGTACTGTACCTGTCTGCTCTCAGTGGAATACAGTAGAACCAAAAGGAGGTGCATTTTTCCACAAGGCTCCAGGCCAAACTGCATTCTTATTTCTGTATCGTTTCTGTTTGCTCTTGTGTGTGCAGCTCTCTGTCCAGTGCTGAGCGAGCAGCCTTTGACTCTGAGGTAAATGAGTACATGAGCCCCAGCTCCCTTCCGGCCCCTGGGGGCCCTTGGTTCCTGGGCTCCATGGTACCCCCAGCCCCCAGTCAGATCCAGCCAGCACCTGACACGAGGTACTCTTCTCCTGGTCTGATCAGTGCTGTTTACATCCTGAAAATGCATAATAAAGGAGTTTTACTTATTTGGAGCAGCTCCCTTCTTGTGGGCCCCTAACCCCCTGTACCCTCTCATCTGTGTGTGTTTCTGTGAGGGCCCCCAACCCTCTCCTCTGTGCTTTAAGGAGACCCTTAACTCTTACCCCTGTCCCCTCTCCTCTGTGTTTCAGTGAGGGAGCAGACAATGATTCGGAGGAGCCTCAGGTCTATGAGTCTATGTCCAACATCCAGGAGCGCTGTGCTGCAGAGGACCTGGCCCTCTCAGGTAACTGCAGGCCCAGATTTGGAGTAGATCTGACAGACGAGGCCTGTCAGCACTGCTGCTGTATGTCTTCTATCTGCTGTGTTCCAGATGCCCTGTGCTCCACAGTGCCCCAGGACAGACTGCAGGATTCTGGGCAGGAGGATGTGTACGAGTACGCCATCCCCCGACCCGTGGCCCCTCAGACCCCCCCTATGGCTGCCTCGCGGAGGGCAGAACTGGACACACCTGAACCACTGCAGACCTGTAAGTGAGAGCTTACTGTATGTTTAGAAGAAGAGCACTGCACTAGTACCTGTAGAACAAACAGTAGGCATAACTGCATGTTAAACTTAAAGGCAAAGTAACGTTATTTTACAATCTGAGCCTTCTTTCGGTAATAAAACAAGTCGTTTGACTCACCCATATCACGTTCGTGTCATTTGGAGCTGTTTGAAGAAAGTTATGTTGTAGCATAACCATTAGCATTTGTTTTCGGGGCATTACTTTGCGGTCTCCAAATAACACAAACTTTAGCACTTTTCAAATCATAGAAGCCCGATGTCTTAATGTAAGAAATCGTTTGAAGCAAAAGTGGCCTGTAATCCGAGATTTATCCATAGTTTTCAGCTTTGCGTTTCATGTTTGGGTCCCGGGAGCTGAGAGCACAGTCCGCGCATGCGCACTGGCGTCCTCATCTACTCGAAACTATGGCTAAATCTCGGATTACAGGCCACTTTTGCTTCAAACGATTTCTTACATTAAGACATCGGGCTTCGATGATTTGAAAAGTGCTAAAGTTTGTGTTATTTGGACACCGCAAAGTAATGCCCCGAGCAAATGATACAGCACCATGTTAAAAGATACGGGATCATTAGTAGAACAGAACGGCTCAACATAAGTTCTGCGATACTGCTCCAATTGACAGAAAAATGCTATGGGTGAGTAAAACTACTTGTCTTATTGCCGAAAGAAGGCTCAGATTGTAAAAAAACGTTAATTTGCCTTTAATATTATAAATATCATTCAAGTAAGCAAAATATTTAACTAAAGGCTAAGGCTAATTTCTGTTACACACGTGGTAATTAAGAAAGACTGATGTCCTGTGTACAGAAAACTACTGTGTCCAATCAGATTTGTTGATATTTTAGGGGTTACATGTTCAGAACTGCTCGCACATTCGCTGGGCCTGCAGACGAAAGCAGGAGGGCCTTGACGTTAGCTTAGCACTGACCAATCAGATTCTCTCCTTGTAGTTAATTGAAAGGCCAGTGCACAGACTGGAGCAGCAGGTGCTTGGAAAGGCTTGACAGCTTTACTAGTAAAAAGTGGTATGGACTCTGGCTTTTGCTCACTATCGACTTCACATCTTCTCCAGCCTTGTCAGGAGCAGAGGAGCCAGAGCGCCCACCCAGACCCTTCCCCAGACGGGCCAACTCTGAGCGATGTCCTCCCCGTCCTGGGACCCCCACTGGTCAGAGCCCCATCCCCAGTCCGGCCCTCAATGGGGAGATCGAGTGCCTGCTGTCGCAGGGCTACTCTCTCCAGGATGTGCAGAAAGCCCTGCTCATCGCTCACAACAACCTGGAGACGGCCAAGAACATCCTGCGCGAGTTTGTGTCGATCCCCAGCAGCGCTCATGTGGCCACGTAACCCCCACATAACCCCCTCAGACCTGTGCCCCATCCCAGACCTCTACCCCAGAGGCCCTGAGCTGTGCCCCCTGAGACTTGTGCCTTACCCAGAATCACTCACCCAAAGCTGCACAAAGCCCACTGCCTCCAGATTTTCCAACTGCTATCATCAGGAACTGCTTCAGAAACAAACACCGACCTAATAACTAATATACTAATGTGCACTTATTGATTATGGGACAATATAAGGCTTTATTATTTTTTAAGTGTACTAGGACAAGACAAATTTTGCTGAAACACATGAGGAAATTGGGTCCAGGGCCTTCCTCTAGACTCTAGACCACACCAGTTAATCAGGCCAAACCAGGACTATGCTCTGTGTAAACAAGGACTGCGTTAGTTCCAAACCAATTCCAAATCAGGACTGTGCCTTCTTTAAACCAGATCAAAACAGGGACTATCCTAGGTCCAAGCCCGGTCCAAGCCCGGTCCAAGCCCGGTCCAAGCCAGGCCCAAGCCAGGCCCAAGCCAGGCCCAAGCCAGGCCCAAGCCAGGTCCAAACCAGGTCCAAACCAGGTCCAAACCAGGTCCAAACCAGGTCTAAACCAGGTCCAAAGCATTTACATGACTACATTGGCTGTAAGTGCATCCAGCAGAGGCAGTTGGAGAAGCAGTGGTATTTGTGAATAAGCTTAGCCCACCATGTCAGCATTCTAAACAGGTCTGGTCGCCCCCTTCAGGAGGAGTGCTCTGTGTCATGTAGTACGATGGTGCATTTTAAAGGTAGTACATGTACCTTGTCCTGATCTGAAATGCAAATACAATTGCAGGTTCAATTGCGATGCCATTAGTCCACAACCATGAGGACAGAAGCTGAAGTCGCCAAAGTGAGGAGCTCATTTAGTTTCTGGTTAGAGAAATATGGGTTAGGCTTGACAAAAACATGCATAATAAGACTTAAGTCAATATTTGACTGAGAACTCAGACAAAAAAGGGTCCTAAATGTACTACCTTAAACATATACACCACATGTATCTTATGTGTGAGCTCCTGTGGCTTTAAAGTCTACAGCCCTGGGACAAAACCACACACTTCTCATGTTCTTGTGTGTGATGCAGATGTGGAAGGCCTAACTGGGGGGAAAAAAAACATGAAGGATGTATGTCAATGTACCATTTTTATATTAATAATGCACAGTGATAATCCTGTGTTTAAGTCCACACTCCTGGTCTTTCCTGGACTAAACCACTCCTTTACTAACACTGTTTCTGTGCACAGTCAGACTGAACCACTAACACTCACTATGGTTACACACACACCAGGACAACTGGCCTAGTCCTTTCAAGCCATTTATCCAAATGCAGTAACCCAGAACTACCAATCAAATGTTGTGAATCAAATTTCAAATTTCATGTGCAGAAGTCTCTATGTACTTGGATAGCTGTTGCATATAACAGCACAATGCCATTTATATTAGTTTGAGTGCTAATGCTGAAGTACTAGATGTCCCTGAACGCCTTGTTGCCACCTAAACCTGTCATACCATCCAAAGACTGACTTTGGTTGTTTCTCTGTGCATGTGAGCGTAGCGAGTGTTACTGTGCACGTTTGTGCGTGACTGTAGTGAGTGTTATTGTGCACGTTCGTATGTGTGAGCCTAGTGAATGTAACTGCACGTTCGTGCATGTGAGTGTAACCATGCACGTTCGTGTGTGTGAGTAGTGAGTGTAACTGTGCACGTTTGTGTGTGTGAGTAGTGAGTGTAACTGTGCACGTTGAGACAAAACCACTCCTATCACTAACACTGTTGCTGTGCGATGCTTTGGTTTAACACCTGACTCTCTTTATGTCTGAGGATGGAAGTCCTCGCAGCTAGAATGAGAGCAGGATTCTGATTTTGTCTGGGTGGTTGTAAATGTCCTATAGTATGGTCCTACACTGTGCATTCAAAAAGTCTTAATAGAAATGGGACTGCTGAAGCTCGGCTCAAAACTCAGCAGCAGTCTTTCATTTATGTGTTTTTATTTTTGATTAGTGGGTGCATTACATTTAAACACATTTACATTATATATGACCTGGAGTTGGATTATTCAGATTATCGCTACCAAGTACAGAGCAGTGGCCATAGAGATAGGGGGTAGGTGAAAACAACAATTTTTCGAAACTTCAAATGCAGGACAATACAAGATTAAAACATGCATGAATCTATCAAAATGCAACTCTGAGTAAGATCATGATGAGGTAACACCATTGTAACATGGTTGAAAGCTTATACAAGTTGAGGTAGCATAATATAATACATATTTAACATACAAAAACACAGGGGTTCTGCAAAATCAGATTGTCTCCTCCAAATCCCCAAACACTTCCAAATGCCTTCACTCAGATGGAAGCTGACATCTCAAAGGAGACCTATTTTGTAAAATCCTCTTTTAACCTTGCTATTGTTTAGTAGGTAAATGAGATGGGAAACAAAGTTGTATTTTCAGTGATTTGTCCATGTTTAAGTCATCTTTTTTCTTCTGTATTCATGATGGCATTGCTCTGGTACACGTCCACTGTGACTTATTCATACTCCACATTTATTTTCTTTCATGGTGATACATGTAGGATTCGGCAGCGTTGCATACTCATTTTGGTACAAATTTAAAAAATGCTTTTCTCTAGTGTGACGTGCAGCCATCCACAGGAGGGGCTCACACATGTGGTGCTTTGTCATTTACAGCATTTTAGTACACTTGTTATTTTATTAAGTCATTTTAGATGAATATTGCATTTTAAAATGTCCAAATGATAACATAATGATCCAAAGGGGTCACAAATGACAACTACACACAAGCACAGTAGGTCTGCTTTAACTAGCAGCTATTGTTTACCCTCTTTCAACACCGCATCCCCCCTCAGTTATGAATGATCCATACTATAGGATTTTTGCACTGTATTTGACCCAGTATGTCGTCCATTATATGTCCATATGTTCATTGTTAGACTTCTTATTGGAGATTGTCAGTGTAATGTAGCGGCTCTATATCCGGTAAGCCCTTGGTTAGTGGGCCTTATCACATTATTGTGGCCCACTGGAGTTTACAACAGTGCTTTACCAGTGTATGCTACTCGCTCATTGTGCCTTCTGTCACTCACACAGTGCCCTCTGCTGCCCTGGAGGACTGTTTCCCCGAGTACATTCTTTACATATCTGTCACTGACGGCCAATAGGCTGCGTTCATGTCATGCCTATAGGGAACATTTGCACTGGAAGGTCCATTTTAAAGAACCATGTGATACTATTGTTCCTTCATCATAAACATACTGTACCTGGAGATGTATTTCGTTTCATTCACATTAATCCAAAAATCACCTTCTCTGAGCCTCAAAAATGCTCCATTCATTCATTTTCTTCCGCTTATCCGGGGCCGGGTTGCCAGAGCAACAGTCTAAGCAAGGACTCCCAAGGGACCCCAAAGCGTTCCCAGGCCAGCCAGGAGACATAGTCCCTCCAGCGTGTCCTGGGTCTTCCCTGGGGCCTCCTCCCAGTAGGACATGCCCGGAACACCTCCTGAGGGAGGCGTCCAGGAGGTGTCCGGAACAGATGCCCGAGGCACCTCAGCTGCTTCTCTCGACGTGGAGGAGCAGCAGCTTTACTCCGAGCCCCTCCGGTGTGACTGAGCTCCTCACCCTATCGCTAAGGGTGCACTCAGCCACTGCGGAGGAAACTAATTTCGGCCACTTGTATCTTGTTCTTTTGGTCATTACCTAAAGCTGAGGGTAGGAACGTAGATCGACGGTAAATTGAGAGGTTTGCCTTTCAGGCTCAGCTCCCTCTTCACCACAACGGTCCGGTACAGCGACCGCATCACTGCCGACAATGCACCAATCCCCATGTCAATCTCACGCTCCATCCTCCCCTCACTCGTGAACAAGACCCCGAGATACTTGAACTCCTCCACCTGAGGCAAGGACTCCCCACCCACCCGGAGAGGGCAAGACACCTTTTTCCGGTCGAGAACCATGGCCTCGGATTTGGAGGAGCTGATCCTCATCCCAGCCGCTTCACACTCGGCTGCGAACTGCCTCAGTGCACATTGGAGGTCCCGGTTCGATGAAGCCATCAGGACAACATAATCTGCAAACAGCAGAGATGAGATCCTGTGGTTCCCAAACCAGATCCCCTCCGGCCCCTGACTGCGCCTAGAAATTCTGTCCATAAATATAATGAACAGAACCGGTGACAAAGGGCAGCCCTGGCGGAGTCCAACATGCACCGGAAACGGGTCTGACTTACTACCGGCAATGTGAACACAGCTCCTGCTCCGGTCATACAGGGACCAAACAGCCCTTAGCAAAGAGCCCTGAACCCAATGCTCCCAGAGCACTCCCCATGCCAGGGACACTGTCCAATCCCTTCTCCAGATCCAAAAAGCACATGTGGACTAGTTGAGCACCCGATGGAGAGTATAGAGCTGGTCCAGTGTTCCGCTGCCAGGATGAAAACACACTGCCCCTCCTGAATCCGAGGTTTGACCATTCTTCTCTCCAGTACCCTGAAATAGACCTTACCGGGGAGGCTGAGGACGGTGATTCCCCGGTAGTTGGAACACGCCCTCCTTAAACCCCTTCTTAAACAAAGGGATTGCCAGTCCAGAGGTATTGTCCCTGACCACCATATGATGTTGCAGAGACATGTTAGCCAAGACAGCCCCACAACATCCAGAGACTCAAGATACTCAGGAAAGATCTCATCCACCCCCGGAGCCTTGCCACCAACCACCTCTGTGACTTCAGCCAGGGTGATGAACGGGTCCGCCTCCAAGTCCCCAGCCTCTGCTTACTTCTCAGAAGCCGTGACGGTGGGATTGAGGAGATCCTCAAAGTATTCCTTCCACCGTCTGACAACATCCCCAGTCGAGGTCAACAGCTCTCCACCTGCACCATAAACAGTGATGGTGCCGCATTGCTTCCCCCTCCTGAGGCGCTGGACGGTTTGCCAGAATTTCTTTGAGGCTGTCAGATAGTCGTCCTCCATGGCCTCTCCGAACTCCTCCCAACCCAGAGTTTTTGCCTCTGCGACCACCCGGGCTGCAGCACGCTTGGCCCGCCGGTACCCGTCAGCTGCCTCAGGAGTCCCACGAGCCAACAAGGCCCGATAAGACTCCTTCTTCAGCCTGACGGCATCCCTTACTTCTGGTGTCCACCACCGGGTTCGGGGATTGCCGCCGCGACAGGCGCCACAGACCTTACGACCACAGCTACCAGCTGCCACATCGACAACAGAGGCCGAGAACAGAGCCCATTCGGACTCTATGTCCCCAGCCTCCCCCGGAATCCGGGAGAAGCTCTCCCAACTCACAACCAGGTGGTGATTGGTTGACAGCTCTGCCCCTCTCTTTACCCAAGTGTCCAAGACACGCGGCCGGAGGTCAGATGACACGACAACAAATCGATCATCCACCTCCGGCCTAGGGTGTCCTGGTGCCACGTGCACTGATGGACACCCTTGTGCTCGAACATGGTGTTCGTTATGGACAAACTGTGGCTAGTACAGAAGTCCAATAACAGAACACCGCTCAGGTTCAGATCAGGGAGGCCGTTCCTCCCAATCACCCCTCTCCAGGTGTCACTGTCGTTGCCCACATGGACATTGAAGTCCCTCAGGAGAACAATGGAGTCCCCGGTCGGTGCACTGTCCAGTACCCCTCCCAGAGACTCCAAGAAGGCCGGGTACTCTGCACTGCTGTTCGGCCCGTAGGCCGACACAACAGTGAGAGACCTGTCCCCGACCCGAAGGCGCAGGGACGTGACCCTCTCGTTCACCGGGGTGAACTCCAACACACAGCGGCTGAGCTGTGGGCCAATGAGCAGGCCCACACCAGCCTGCCGCCGTTCCCCGCGGGCAACGCCAGAGAAATGGAGGGTCCAGCCCCCCTCAAGGAGTTAGGTTCCAGAGCTAAGCTGTGCGTGGAGGTGAGGCCGATTCAACCTCCCGCACAAGCTTGGGCTCCTTCCCCCCCAGCGAGGTGACATTCCATGTCGCCAGAGCTAGTCTCCATGTCCGGAGATCCGGTCCTTGAGGCCCCTGCCTTCGACTGTCACCCAAATCTCCCTGCACCGGCCCCCTATGGCTCCTCCTGCGGGTGGTGGGTCCACGGGAGGACGGCCCCATGTCCCTCCTTCGGTCTGTGCCTGGCTGGGCCCCGTGGGGGAAGGCCCGACCACCAGACGCTTGTTGGCGAGCACCCACCCCAGGCCTGGCTCCAGGGTGCAGCCCCGGTGATCCGGGCAACGTAACTGGCCTTGTTCTAATATTCATCATAGGGGCTTCTGAACCGCTCTGGGTCTAAATGCTCAGGTTTTTGTTTTTTTTAAATAGGTAAAAATCCAGTTTTGTCGTCCATAAAGATCGTCAGGCTCATTTTCCAGTCAAAGAGTCTTCATAGTGAAAGCACAGCTGTATTAGCATAGCATCCAAACAGGGATAAGGACTTTGTGATGGTTCATTCCCTTTGTTTATACAGTTTATAAAGTGCATCTTCTGACTGCAGACATTATTTTTAGTTAGAAAATGTGAAGTACTGATCCCAAGGCGACCAAAAACATGTTAAAAGGGAACTAAAGCCACAAGTATGTATCATATGTGTTCTTCAGTGTATAATCTGATGCTAAATAATGCA
Source organism: Paratrypauchen microcephalus (assembly GCA_036785185.1). Classification (NCBI taxonomy): domain Eukaryota; kingdom Metazoa; phylum Chordata; class Actinopteri; order Gobiiformes; family Gobiidae; genus Paratrypauchen; species Paratrypauchen microcephalus. The sequence continues at coordinate 1,031,719 of JAVJIX010000079.1, read as the reverse complement.
ATGTAGATGTTGGATTTGGTGTATGGCCCACATCTGTGTCATATTATTTGACCTATTCCTATGAAACAAAAACTGGCACAGAGTTCAGTGTAATATTTTGTGAAAGTTAAATGTAAATGTTCAATTTTATTTCTTTCAAAAAATAATGTGAACTCCTGCCCTCCATTTGAACATTGTAAAACTTGGAACGCAGCCTGTTGGCTCATGGGGCTGAAGGCCAGAGGTTAACACGCCTACTAAAGCATTACATCATGATAGTGTCATGTTACTTTGTGTAAATATACGTTTATTTATTTTTTCTTAAATGTCCTTTCTATTCATTGTTGCCATGTGTGTATGCTAAAGCCATTAAGATTTGTAATTAGTTATTAAACAGTATTTTGCGTAACACTGGAGCCTGACTTTTTCTTGTTTAATCCAAATACAGAATATTTACTGAAGTCACTTTTAGGTAGAAAATGTTAACAATTTACGAACTTATTTTTAACAGAGTTTGGCTTTTTTTCTAATTGAATTGTCTGTTTTTGTGCTGTAGTGGTAAGCACTTGGCTTTGGTCTGAGGTTACTGGTTCAGTTCCTGCAGATGTGTCCCTGGTTAATACATTACACCCACATGGTCCACTCCAGTCACAATGTGGCAGGAAACTACACGTCAAAGTACACGTACAAGTCTAGAATAGTAATAGAATCCAAAGTAACTTGAATAATGTGTAATTGTATACTTTACACTGTGCTAAATTGTGTATAGAGTCATTGATTAGTGTATTATTTAAACATGTACAAATTTTAACTGTCCCCATTATCTACATCAACATTTAGTCCCAGTAACATCATCATATTCACTTAGAAGCACCCACTGTCTCACTTTATCTGTTCCCCGAATCTACAAAGAAGTTGACGCAGATCATTTCAGTACAAAGCCCCTTCAGACTGGAATATTTTACCTACACCCTTAAAAACTTTAACATCATTCAGTTCATTTAAATCATCTTTGTTTTCATATCTCAGAACTCCTCGTTCCATTGTACATGTGTGTGTGTATATCAGGTACTGTTGCAGGAGTTGGGAGGGAGCGAGGAGGTGTGTGTGTGTGTGTGTGTGTGTTTTGTCATGTAAACCTGTAAGTTTTGTATTTTGTCTATTTTGTATTATACTGTATTGTGTATTACTAATATTTTGTGTTGTTGGACCCCCTCGAAAATTAGATGGCACATCGCAGGGGGCATTCCAATAAAATAAATCAATAAAATTCAGTTTTGTGTAATGCAGGACCTTCACACTTTAAAGATCCCATGACATGGTACTTCTTGATGCTTTTATATGGCTCCTTAATGGTTCCCTAATACTGTAAATGAATCCTTCAAAATCAACACTCAGTGCATGAGAAACAGAGATAAGATGAGAAAGAGTAATTTTTCTCTCTCTGAACAGGGAGTGAACATGGGAGTATTTGCTTGAATGCAAATGAGGAGAAAAGAGATGGCCAATAGTAGGGGGTGGGGGCGTGGCCAAACTCTTCGCTCTCAGCAGATCCATTTCCGAGTTTTAAGAGCAGAGGAGGAAAGGAGAGCCTTTTCAATGAAAAAAACACATTTCCACAGAAAATAAAATTAAACCACTGCTGTTCAAAGGTCCAGAGGCTCAGATAAAGGACTTCCGAGCCTAGAAACACTCGGACGTGCCTCCAGGCAAATAAAAAAACGCATTTCACATTGCCTAGCGCATTCGCAGTCCAAACTCTCTGGGCATGATTTACAGAGACGCTGAGTACAGACAGACGGGGGTGGAACTGCATTTGCATTTCTTTTTTCGATCTGACGTCAATGAGGTGCCTTGTTCAAAATCGCCCGTTTGAGCTCCGATTTTTTCTAACGCAGAAAAGGATCGCAAATGCTCAGTTTAGACATTTCACAACTTTTAACCATGGGGGGGGCTAAACAGGGTAGGGGAGCTCACATTAACGTTCAAAAACCTCAGAAAGTGAAAATTTCATGCCATGGGACCTTTAATAAGGTTTTGTTTAAAATAATGGTGTATGCAAAAGTGAAAACATGTTTAGTGATTACTGATTAGTACAACACAAGGTAAGGTAACACTAGTGTCCTGAGCTGCTTCTGATCCAGGAGAAAAAACAAAACAATTCTCATTCCTAAATATGAAACCATAAGAACCAGACACAGGTGAGGAACATATGAGCTTTTTCCAGGTGTAATTTAGAGTTGGTGTGAAAACGTTTTAGTCCAAAAAGAGTGCCACAACTCAAAACAGGTTACACGTGATTGTTACATCCCTCCTTCAGTGCCGCTGAGCCAAAGGAGCAAATCTACAGATCTAGAGCTGGTCTTGGTCAGGACTACCAAAGCTGGACCTATCACCTCCCCATTTTTTTATTTATTCATTTGTTTGGAAGGGCATCTGGAGTAAAAATTCTGCCACATCACAATTTTTTTTTTTTTTTTTACTGTTGCAACACAGGATGAAACTATTTGGTTGTATTATTTCTAAAAACATTCACAAAACTACTATAGGCATATTGTCATTGTGCCCTTGCGCAAGACACTTTACTGACCTTGCAGCTTTTGAACAGGAGTTTTATGGAGTGAATTCAAAGTAAAACCTCTTGTGTCCAGCATAAACCTGTGCAGGAACAATAACTGGTGGAGGAAGTATAGATACATGAGTAAAGAAGTAAAAGTATCACATGGAAAAACTTAAGTAGAAGTACTGCTTATACATGTACTTTAAGAGTTAAAAGTACAAGTACTTCACACCAATGTCACATTTTGTGATTCTGATGAAGAATTTTGCTCTTTTGTCCATCCATTTTCTTCCTCTTATCCGGGGCCGGGTCGCCGGGGCAACAGTTTATACGGACTCCCAGACTTCCTTCACCTGGAAACTGCCACCAGCTCCACCGGGGGGACCCCAAGGCGTTCCCAGGCCAGCCGGGACACATAGTCCCTCCAGTGTGTCCTGGGTCTTCCCCGGGGCCTCCTCCTGGTGGGACATGCCCGGAACACCTCCCTAGGGAGGAGTCCAGGAGGCGTCTGGAACAGATGCCCGAGCCTCCTCAGCTGCTCCTCTCGACGTGGAGAAGCAGTGGCTCTACTCCGAGCTCCTCCCGTGTGACTGAGCTCCTCACCCTATCTCTAAGGGTGCGCCCAGCCACTCTGCGGAGGAAACTCATTTCAGCCGCTTGTATCCACGATCTCGTCCTTTCGGTCATTACCCAGGGCTCATGACCATAGGTGAGGGGAGGAACGTAGATTGACCGGTAAATTGAGAGCTTTGCCTTTTGGCTCAGCTCCCTCTTCACCACAACGGTCCGGTACAGCGACCACATCACTGCTGACGCTGCACCGATCCACCTGTCAATCTCACGCTCCATCCTCCCCTCACTCGAGAACAAGACCCCGAGATACTTGAACTCCTCCACTTGAGGAGGACTCTCCACCACCCAGAGAGGGCAAGCCACCTTTTTCCGGTCGAGAACCATGGCCTCGGATTTGGAGGAGCTGATCCTCATCCCAGCCGCTTCACACTCGGCTGCAAACCGCCCCAGTGCACGCTGGAGGACAGAAGCCCCAGAAGCCCTTGCTCTTTTGTGTTTAGTAGAAACTGAATGTATTTAATTTTTCATGGGGTTTCATTTGTATTTTTAGTATCCTCTTGTGAGCTGTAAGCCATGTTAGAATGTTATTACGTCCTGGAGTTGTTTTGTTTCATTCACACGTTTGAGTAACCCTTTATTATTAGTCCGTTTACATCTTCAAAACTCAGAATGCTCTGTTCCTCCTTGTGATGTCATAAAGCAGCAGTTTTCAAGTTAACCTCTACCTTACACTTTTATCAAAAAGATTGGCATTTCCAGGGCTGAAATTATCCAAATGATTCTAGTGAAGGTGTATGGAGTGTTTCCACTTTGAGAGAAAAACTCAGCCTAAATATGCAGGGTTTGTGTGTTAAACATTTGTAAATGAAACAAAACAAAAGTACAGTAGAGTACCTCACCTTCCAGCCCTGGCCATGCGTTGGTGTTCTTTGGCTCCTCTCACAGACACTCCCGTCTGCAGTGTGTTGTTCCAGATTTGGGTTAAAATAACATTCTTGAGTATTCGAAGTGTCCACAGTGAGTAGTGCTGTGTGCAGAGCTGAATGTGTTACAGATGTGAGAAACCTGAGCTACTGTCCGTCCTGTCCAACCATAATCACCGCACGCACACGCGCTCAGTCCACACTGCACTTTATTTGGTTCTCTTCAATGCAAAAATATATAAAAAAAGAACATCACAGTCAGTTTTAATTTACACACAAACAAAACGATAAAAAAAAATAAAAAATGACAGGGTCGAACATGTTTAAATACTTTTCAAATGCCCAGAGTTGAGCTGGAGGCTGTACAGAATGAGACGGCAGGAGGACAGCAGGTCCAGCTGCAATGGCACATGAAGCTGCCGAAGTGAAAGCACAGCGTCCAAACACAGGTCAAACACATCACAGTGAAAAATAAAGTCTCCCCACACCTGAATGCACCACAGACCCACCAGAACCTGAATGCACCACAGACCCACCAGAGCACAAACATACAGTATTTAGATCACCCTGTTACCTTTGTCACTCTCCCTTCAGAATCAGTGTGCACCCCACTAATCACACTAGTGCACATCGCATCAGGTTAGTGCAGTTGTCGTGCTGTAATATTTTTGTCTATTTGTGAAAAAAGGCTGTGTGGGAGCATGGGTGACATTGGGCGTTCATAGTACTGAAGTTGTTTTTTCTTTTTTTCCTGCTTTAAACACACAGCGCTCCTCTGACACCTGATGTAAAACACTGCTGCTGCTGTGAGAGAGTGCTCAGGCCCCTCGACCAGAGCTGGGACCAAGGGACCACTGATATGTCAGTACTACACAACACAAGGGCCCTCAGGTGTACCTCAGGAGTACCTCTGTAGTACTTCTTCGGAGTACTTCTCAGGAGTACTCTGGAGGGTGGCGTGGTGCAGGGACAGCAGTTACAGGCCCAGTGTGTTACTGAGCGTCAGAACAAAAATCAAACTATTTACATTTTCAGTCTGGAACAATGAACAAAGGAACAGGAACAGGAACAGGGTAAGTGCCGCCAGACTGGTCAGCGCCCTCTTGTGGCCCTGAGGTCAGCTGAGGCTCCAGTGCAGAAAAGCATCATGGGAATGTACTCCGGCCCCATCACTGTGGACAGAGGACAGAGTCAGTAGAGTCTGAGCTGAGCCTCACACTGCTCGCATTGTCTTCTACAGAGGAAGACTGTCTGGAGCTGTACCACACCCAGCAGGCACAAAACAAGCACAAAATGTGTACGGGCCAGCTAACTACGCTAAGTGCACTTCTGCTCCCATCCTGAGGAGGCACTGTACCTGTTCAGTGGGGGCCCTCTTGTCTCCGTTGATTGCTTTGAGCAGAACAGACTCTTCAGTCTTCATCTCCACCACAATGTCCTTAGCGCTGCCCTTCTCTTTGGTTCTGCACAAATATGTATCCGTCAGGACTTTGAGGTTCCACAGGTGATACATAAAAGCCACAGCAGTAGTATCACTGTAGTACTACTGTACTACTGTAGTAGTAGTTAATAGTAGTAGTGTCAGTAGTACTTACATGCTCTGTTTGCCCGAGCGGCCACAGGGGAGCCGGTTCTTCTTATGGAGAAAGTAGATGACGCTGCCCAAGATGGCAAGCAGCAGGAGGCCCAGGATGATGACCACGATGAAGACACCGCTGCCCTCAGCTGCAACCACAGAGAAGAGCTCCAACCAACCAGAAACCACACAGAGAAGAGCTCCAACCAACCAGAGACCACAGAGAAGAGCTCCAACCAACCAGAAACCACAGAGAAGAGTTCCAACCAACCAGAGACCACAGAGAAGAGCTCCAACCAACCAGAAACCACACAGAGAAGAGCTCCAACCAACCAGAAACCACACAGAGAAGAGCTCCAACCAACCAGAGACCACAGAGAAGAGCTCCAACCAACCAGAGACCACAGAGAGAAGAGTTCCAACCAACCAGAAACCACACAGAGAAGAGCTCCAACCAACCAGAGATCACACAGAGAAGAGCTCCAACCAACCAGAGACCACACAGAGAAGAGCTCCAACCAACCAGAGACCACACAGAGAAGAGCTCCAACCAACCAGAAACCACACAGAGAAGAGCTCCAACCAACCAGAGACCACACAGAGAAGAGCTCCAACCAACCAGAGACCAAAGAGAGAAGAGTTCCAACCAACCAGAGAGCACACAGAGAAGAGCTCCAACCAACCAGAAACCAAAGAGAGAAGAGTTCCAACCAACCAGAAACCACACAGAGAAGAGCTCCAACCAACCAGAGACCACACAGAGAAGAGCTCCAACCAACCAGAGACCAAAGAGAGAAGAGTTCCAACCAACCAGAGAGCACACAGAGAAGAGCTCCAACCAACCAGAAACCAAAGAGAGAAGAGTTCCAACCAACCAGAGAGCACACAGAGAAGAGTTCCAACCAACCAGAGACCACACAGAGAAGAGTTCCAACCAACCAGAGACCACACAGAGAAGAGCTCCAACCAACCAGAGACCAAAGAGAGAAGAGTTCCAACCAACCAGAGAGCACACAGAGAAGAGTTCCAACCAACCAGAGAGCACACAGAGAAGAGTTCCAACCAACCAGAGACCACACAGAGAAGAGCTCCAACCAACCAGAAACCACAGAGAAGAGCTCCAACCAAACAGAGACCACAGAGAAGAGCTCCAACCAACCAGAAACCACAGAGAAGAGTTCCAACCAACCAGAGACCACAGAGAAGAGCTCCAACCAACCAGAAACCACACAGAGAAGAGCTCCAACCAACCAGAGACCAAAGAGAGAAGAGTTCCAACCAACCAGAAACCACACACAGAAGAGTTCCAACCAACCAGAAACCACACAGAGAAGAGCTCCAACCAACCAGAAACCACACAGAGAAGAGCTCCAACCAACCACAGACCACAGAGAAGAGTTCCAACCAACTAGAGACCACAGAGAGAAGAGTTCCAACCAACCAGAAACCTCACAGAGAAGAGCTCCAACCAACCAGAGACCACAGAGAAGAGCTCCAACCAACCAGAGACCACACAGAGAAGAGCTCCAACCAACCAGAAACCACACAGAGAAGAGCTCCAACCAACCAGAAACCACACAGAGAAGAGCTCCAACCAACCACAGACCACAGAGAAGAGTTGCAACCAACCAGAGACCACAGAGAGAAGAGTTCCAACCAACCAGAGACCACAGAGAAGAGCTCCAACCAACCAGAGACCACACAGAGAAGAGCTCCAATCAACCAGAGACCACACAGAGAAGAGCTCCAACCAACCAGAGACCAAAGAGAGAAGAGTTCCAACCAACCAGAAACCACAGAGAAGAGCTCCAACCAACCAGAAACCACACAGAGAAGAGCTCCAACCAACCAGAAACCACACAGAGAAGAGCTCCAATGAACCAGAGACCACACAGAGAAGAGCTCCAACCAACCAGAGAGCACACAGAGAAGAGCTCCAACCAACCAGAAACCACACAGAGAAGAGCTCCAACCAACCAGAAACCACACAGAGAAGAGCTCCAATGAACCAGAGACCACACAGAGAAGAGCTCCAACCAACCAGAGACCAAAGAGAGAAGAGTTCCAACCAACCAGAGAGCACACAGAGAAGAGCTCCAACCAACCAGAAACCAAAGAGAGAAGAGTTCCAACCAACCAGAAACCACACAGAGAAGAGCTCCAACCAACCAGAGACCACACAGAGAAGAGCTCCAACCAACCAGAGACCAAAGAGAGAAGAGTTCCAACCAACCAGAGAGCACACAGAGAAGAGCTCCAACCAACCAGAAACCAAAGAGAGAAGAGCTCCAACCAACCAGAAACCACACAGAGAAGAGCTCCAACCAACCAGAGACCAAAGAGAGAAGAGCTCCAACCAACCAGAGACCAAAGAGAGAAGAGTTCCAACCAACCAGAGAGCACACAGAGAAGAGCTCCAACCAACCAGAAACCAAAGAGAGAAGAGCTCCAACCAACCAGAAACCACACAGAGAAGAGCTCCAACCAACCAGAGACCAAAGAGAGAAGAGTTCCAACCAACCAGAGACCACACAGAGAAGAGTTCCAACCAACCAGAGAGCACACAGAGAAGAGCTCCAACCAACCAGAGACCACACAGAGAAGAGCTCCAACCAACCAGAGACCAAAGAGAGAAGAGTTCCAACCAACCAGAGACCACACAGAGAAGAGCTCCAACCAACCAGAAACCACACAGAGAAGAGCTCCAACCAACCAGAGACCACAGAGAGAAGAGCTCCAACCAATCAGAGAGCACACTAGTTATGACGACCGTTCAACTACCCAAGGTGGAAGTACTTCGGTTTTGTTACTTAAGTAGAGTGATTTTGATTTAAAAAAAAAAAAAACATTGTCTGGCATTTTGTTGAAGAGAAACTATTGAATGTATTGTATTCTCTAGCTGTTTTTGTTTTTGTTTTTTTTGCTTATTTTTGTTTGAACGTGTTAAAAATAAACCCTCAGCGTTTTCAGCAGGTCTCAAACTGTCATAAATAAATACTTCTACTTTTCAGTCCTGTTCAAAGTGTAGTGCAGTAGAAAGTACAGATACTGGCTCTCAGATGTAGTGAAGTAAACGTACAAATGTATCCACTTTACTTAAGTATAAATACCTAAAATGTGTACTAGTTTACTTTGATACGTTCCACCACTGCCAACGATCACACAAAAGTCCAGTTATACATCCAACAACCACAGGAGTAACTGTCTGTTCTAACTGTCTACCACACAAGAGACTAGTTCTGATGATCATCCTTCTGCCACAGTTATAAGAACCCTCTGAGTTCCTGCTCTAACTGAAACACTTTAAAGCCTGTTGGTGGAGGTTTACCTGGAGAGAAGGCAGCAGGAGCGGTCACCATGGGAACTGTGGACAAGACACAAACAGATCAGACCAGTCCTCTCACTGCTTATGTTAACATAAACCAAAATGTCATTTTATTTATTGGTTTATTAGGACAGTGTACAGTTACATTAAAGGAAAAGTAACGTTTTTTACAATCTGAGCCTTATTTCGGTAATAAAACAAGTTGTTTTACTCACCCATAGTAATTTGGTGTCATATGGAGCACTTCCAGAGATGTTTTAGATTTGCGATCTCCATCATGTGAGTTCTCGGGGCACTTATTTGCGGTCTCCAAATAACACAAACTTTAGCACTTTTCAAATCATAGAAGCCCGATGTCTTAGCCTACGATTTCGTGTGGTCAAAAGTGGCCTGTAATCCGAGATTTAGCCATAGTTTCGAGTAGATGAGGACGCCAGTGCGCATGTGCGGACTGTGCTCTCAGCTCCCGGGACCCAAACATGAAACGCAAAGCTGTAAACTATGGATAAATCTCGGATTACAGGCCATGTCTTAGTCTACGAAATCGTAGACTAAGACATCGGGCTTCTATGATTTGAAAAGTGCTAAAGTTTGTGTTATTTGGAGACCGCACGGGGCATATTACATGCTTGGGGAATATATTATATGCCCCGAGCTATGGCTAGAAGTCGCGCTAGGCTAACCGCAAATCTTAAAACATCTCTGGAAGTGCTCCATATGACACCAAAGTGCTATGGGTGAGTAAAACAACTTGTTTTATTACCGAAATAAGGCTCAAATTGTAAAAAAAAAAACACGTTACTTTTCCTTTAAGCACAGTGGCAGAGATGCTTGGACCAGATTGTAGCTCAGAGCTCATTTCCATCTGTACAACTATACAATATACAAATAGACAATAAAAATACAACATACAAATACACAATAAAATAACCATTTACAAGTTAAAAGTGCAATGTTTAATGTAATGTAATGTAGCACTATGGGTTTGGTAATCTGGGGCCATCAGGTGATGCCCACAGGGGTAACATCTGATGGCAGAACACCCGTCAAAGATAAGATAAGATAAGATAAGATAAGATAATCCTTTATTTGTCCCACAATGGGGAAAGTTTCAGAAACAGTTGGAAAATATGAGCATGCATCAAAATTAAGATAAATAAAAATAATAATAAGTATGGACAATCAACTAAAAAACACAACAGTGTAAGGTTAAAGGCACAGGAACGCTGCACAATAAATGTCTTTGATTCTGAGCAGTGAAAAACAGCAGTTAAAGTGACTCCAGTTCAGTAATATATAATATCACTACAATAAAGTGACTCAGATGATTGTGTACAGTGCAGTGATGGACAGTAGTGGTTACATAAATAAGTAGCAGGTAAAAGTGCGATGTAATGTGATAAGTTAAAAGTGCGATCATGATCATGCTTTGATCACTCGACTGTAACACAGCAGGTTTGGACTCAAATTCACTGCACTTTGTCTTCCAAATACTCTAAAGTCCACTCGTTTACTGACACACAACAGACTTAGATCACAAATTTAGATATTGTTTTGAAAATGCCATATCCCTGAAAACAACGAGCTTCACATTTTTTGTTTTGACACTCTTGAGTCCCCCCGTCCCTTTGCTCCCTGCGTCACACACACTTCAGAGCGCTGTCACACAATCAGTGTGCATTCCACACATGAAACTACTGCACACTGCTTCAGGTTTGTGTATTGTGTATTGTTCAGACTTTTTTTTTTAATTTCATTTCTGCAAAAATGGCGATGTGACACTGCTGAATCCTTTTTTTAAATTTTTTTTGCCTGGTTGTACCTGCGTTGGCCTGTGTTTGGGTGGAGGGCCTGGTTGTACCTGCTTTGGCCTGTGTTTGGGTGGAGGGGCCTGGTTGTACCTGCGTTGGCCTGTGTTTGGGTGGAGGGCCTGGTTGTACCTGCTTTGGCCTGTGTTTGGGTGGAGGGGTCTGGTTGTACCTGCTTTGGCCTGTGTTTGGGTGGAGGGGTCTGGTTGTACCTGTGTTGGCCTGTGTTTGGGTGGAGGGCCTGGTTGTACCTGCGTTGGCCTGTGTTTGGGTGGAGGGCCTGGGTGAAGGGGTCTGGTTGTACCTGCGTTGGCCTGTGTTTGGGTGGAGGGGTCTGGTTGTACCTGCGTTGGCCTGTGTTTGGGTGGAGGGGTCTGGTTGTACCTGCGTTGGCCTGTGTTTGGGTGGAGGGCCTGGTTGTACCTGCGTTGGCCTGTGTTTGGGTGGAGGGCCTGGTTGTACCTGCGTTGGCCTGTGTTTGGGTGGAGGGCCTGGTTGTACCTGCGTTGGCCTGTGTTTGGGTGGAGGGCCTGGTTGTACCTGCGTTGGCCTGTGTTTGGGTGGAGGGCCTGGTTGTACCTGCTTTGGCCTGTGTTTGGGTGGAGGGCCTGGTTGTACCTGCTTTGGCCTGTGTTTGGGTGGAGGGCCTGGGTGGAGGGCCTGGTTGTACCTGCGTTGGCCTGTGTTTGGGTGGAGGGCCTGGTTTACCTGCATTGGCCTGTGTTTGGGTGGAGGGGTCTGGTTGTACCTGCGTTGGCCTGTGTTTGGGTGGAGGGGTCTGGTTGTACCTGCTTTGGCCTGTGTTTGGGTGGAGGGCCTGGGTGGAGGGCCTGGTTGTACCTGCTTTGACGCTGAAGACCTTCATGTCAGAGCCCAGGTCATTGGAGGCGTTGCACACGGCGCTGAAGTCTGCGCTGACCCGGACGGACACGACGCTGAGGGACGAGTGAGAAGACGAGCGAGAGACCACCTCCTCCCAGCTCTGCACAAGAACACAACATCTGCACAAGAACACAACATCTGCACAAGAACACAACATCTGCACAAGAACACAACATCTGCACAAGAACACAACATCTGCACTCTTTAATTACTGAAATTGAAGATACCCATTCAAAAATACAGTGCTTTCCAAGCCTTTTCACTTCCATCATGAAATCAAAGTATTCTTTTGGACTTAGATATAGTCACATAAAAGGGGGATCTTCCCCATGCAGAGGCAGCCATTTTGAATATGAGAGCCGCAGAAGGACATTTGGGCTCCGCCTTCGCCTTTGGCAAGGCTCGTGGTTTTGGGTAAACAACACAAGCATGCTGCCGGATCAGACGTCGTAATGGATCTAACATGTGTTTTGGACTAAATTGTTTTACTGGATTTTATTCGCTGGATCCTTACGGACAAATTGAGAGCAAGTTTATGGTGAAATACAGAGTTTGACCTGTGCAGAGCCTTCAAAGGTAAGCAAAGTAACAAACCTTGTTTTGTGCTTTTCCGTATAAAAGCCCCATGTGCTTGGGGAGTGATTGTTGTGCCAGGAAATGAATTGCATAGTCAAAAAGAGGAGACTAAGGTTTCATTTGATATGTAGATTGGCATGGTACGCGATCGGGAATGTGTGTTTTCATGCGAAAAAAAAAAAAAAAAAGTGAACGGGACCACGTGCGGGTACGCGAGGGCTTGCACAGCCCGGGTGCGCGCGGGTACGCGAGCTGTCCGCGTTACGGCGCGCCCGGTTGACCCTCGTGGTCTGCCGTAGCCAAAAGAGGAGGTGGAATAGCTACCATCCACCTATGCGCCACGAATCCTACACACTGTAACTTTAAGTGTCAATTTGTGGCAAAAAGTACACAAGAAAAGTACAAAAATACAGGAAGATGTGGAGTATTCTAATCAACACAGACAATTTATACACAAGTTACTAATTTTTCTGCTAGTTTAAACACTCAAATATTAAATGAAAGGTTTTGGTCTGTATTACTGTGGCTGTTATGCAGGCAGCAGTTATTATTAATATTTGATATAATATTGAATCGTTCGATAATAGTGTCACTGTGTTCTTATTGATTTGTATCTGAAAGGAAAACAGTTCTCGCAGCGTCCTCCTCAGACGCAGCAAGAAAACAGCTCCACAGGGACTTACAGCTGAAATATTCTAACAGAGGCGGGTTTTATCTTTCAGCCCCTTTTTATTTTACGTTTACAGACCCAGGAATGACAAAGATATTCACTTTTAAATACTTTAGAATCACTTTTCGCTTTACATCAGCTTTAATCAAATGCTGTTTCAATATTGTGTCTTTAATATCATGTTATTATATTTTACTCATTAGCAGAAAAAAATGACTTTTTTTATTTTTTTTATTTCTTAATTTCTTAAAATGTATGGAAATGAGATGTGTATCAAATCGTGGTTAAACTCTTTTTGCAGTTAAGGAATTGCCTTTACGTGTCGTATCTACTGGTCCTGTTCAACCACAAGTCAAATTCTAAACTTTACAGAGAAAACAACGTTGAACTTTGTGCTCGTTTTCTGTGTTTTGTTCTTTGTAATTACAGATATTAAACATAAACCAGGTCAAAAATTTGCATTTTCACAGCTCAACAGCACAAATGTCCATATAATTATACATTATTATACTGTTGTGAGGCTCAGTATGAAGCATGTCGGACTTGGGTTGTGTGCAGGTTGTGTGTGTGTGGTGAGTGGGTTGTGTGCAGGTTGTGTGTGTGTGGTGAGTGGGTTGTGTCTGGATTGTGAGTGGGTTTTGAGTGGGTTGTGTGTGGGTTTTGTGTGGGATGTGAGTGGGTTGTGTGCAGGTTGTGAGTGGGTTTTGAGTGGGTTGTGTGTGAGTTGTGAGTGGGTTGTGTGCAGGTTGTGTGTGGGTTGTGTGTGGGTTGTGTGCGGGTTGCACGCGGGACACACCTGGGCTGCAGACAGGCTCCAGGACAGGGTGGGAGGGGGGGATCCTTGGGCCTCACAGCTCAGGTTGAGCATTCGGCCGCTGGGCTGCTCCAGGCGCACCTCCTGCTCCGGGGACTCCATCTGTGGAGTTCCTGCCCACAGCACAGACACATGAGTGCACACAGCTAGCATCACAGCACCCTTTAAAGGAACTGTGCGCAGCCTGCGCTCTTACAGCTTTAAGAAAGGTCTAGGTGGTTTAATCAGCACTGGTGTCCCCCAGGGCTGTGTCCTCAGCCCTCTCCTGTACTCTCTGTTCACCTGTGACTGAACCGCCAGGCACAGCTCCAACATCATCCTCAAGTTTACCCACGACACCACCATCTTATTTTTTTAATTTTATTACATATTTTTATTATATTGTTTACTTCTTTTTTACACTTTTTTACCATGTACCATTACTGCAGTTTTTAGTACTTCTGGACTATCTCAGCGAGTCAACGGTTCTTCTGATCCTGAACATTTCATTGTTGACCCTGTGTTGATTCTGCATATGACAAATAAACAGTCTTAAATCTTGAATCTTGAGTACATTGGACTTTCTGAACAGAAGGTGAACCTGATTCTTTCTGTTAAAGAACATTCTGTCCATCTGTATGAAATGCTGTTGGTCTATAGAATGCTGTGATGTCTGAGATCCAGAGGACAGGCCTCATGTGAAGCTCAGAACCTCCAGAATTCTCTGCCTGAGCTGCAGAGGCTGCACTAGCACTGACTCAGGATTGGCTGCAGATGGTTTAGGGAGTGACCATTCAGACCAGAGTCGTTTCAACATTGAACCTGTCGACCCAAATGATGGTGTGATGCCCAATGTTTTTATAATGAAGAACAAATCAACATCACCATTGTTAGTTATGTTTGTCTTGTGTCTGGGGACACAGAGAGGTCAAGTTTATAATATTTCAAACCAAAATCTTACATACAGTTCCTTACACTAGTGGTTCTCAAACACTTCAGACCAAGTAGCACCTAAGATAATATGTTTCTGAGGACCACCAGATCTAAACCAGAACTATATCAGGCCAAGTAAACATGGGGTAAAACAGGTACATTGAGACAAGAAGACTGATAAGGTCAAATATAAATAACAATTAACCCAGTGGAAGACAAAAACATGCACAGCCTTAAGTGAAGCATAAACACAAACTGCACCATAGACAAACTTCAATGATAAACACACTGCAGGTAAAAGACCATTACAGATGTTTCACTTGTGTGATGTTCTAACAATAATAAAACCAAAATATTGGCATCTGATATTTCAACTAATTCATGTTTATTTGGTGTCATATTCACTGGGATTAAACTGGGGCTAAAATGGAAACTTAATCTAGAATTGACCAGAATTTGCTGGTTAAACGCCCATTTTTTCTCCATGCGTCTGAACCACGGTTTGCCCAGTACAGATATATTTTATGGTCTAATTTTCAGGAAGTGCAAGGTTAGCATTCTAGTTGTTGTCATCTTAATCCCAACTTTTAGAGACTTTTAGAGACTGTGCTCAGGTTTAGTCCTGTGAGGATAAACTTGGCCCTGGAACAGGACCAAACCAGGTGTCGTCATAGAAGAAGAAAGTAGCGGAGTAAGGGTTAGGGTGTGACGTCACCCACAGTCAAGCTCCAGTCAAATGAAGCTCACCGTGGCTAGCAGTTATATTGGGAACAGTTCCATATTAGGAATAGGAATTGATTTACAGACAAAATATCAAAATAAAAATGCCAGGATCATGTAGAGTGGGTTAATAAAACGATTTTAAGACCAATATGAGGAGCCTCAGTACAGCACTTATAAAGTACATTTTTTTCAATACAAAGTGAATTGGAGCCGGAGACGAAAGAGCCAGAAGCCCCACCACGCTCACTTCCTATTTGGAACACGGCGGCTAGCAGGTTAGCTATGACCATTTAAAACCAGGACGAGTGTAAACACAGCTCCTGTCCACAAACATCTGGGGAATATGTCTGCCTAAGAAGTCCCTCAGTTGGGGAAACCTTGTCATATTTTTGCCCTGTAGTTGTGAAAATAATGGAAAAGAACAAAATCGAATGGACGACTGCTGTTCCTGACCTTAAACGTGAAAGTACCAGGAGCAGGACTCACCGTGGACGATGATGTGCACGGAGCTCTGGGTGTGGAGAGCGGGCAGAGAGGGCACCGTCACCTCACACACATACTCCCCCGCCATGTGGTACGACGCATCCTGGAGGAGCAGACTGGAGCCAGTGCCCACCACGCGCCCGTCCTGCACAGAGGGCACACACAGGGGCCACACACAGGGGGCACAGACAGGGGCCACACACAGGGGGCACAGACAGGGGGCACACACAGGGGGCACAGACAGGGGCCACAGACAGGGGGCAAAGGGAGGTTAGGGCTCTGTATATGATTGTATTTTAAGAGTTGTAATTGGATTTGTCATTTTACACAGGTCCAGGGGCGATTATATTAGAGAGAAGACTGAAATCTGAACTGTTAAACTAACCCAAGAATCACAGACACAGAACTGTATTGTAAACATCTAAACTCCAGGTTTAGCAGCTTAGACTTCAGACCTTGTGGGGATGCAGGGACATTAAAGGAGACATATCATGTAAAATTCACTTTGACATAACGTCGTTCCCTCTTGGAGTTGTTTTTGCTTTATTCATGTTTAATGGTGCACTGTTTGGTCGAGGGTCCGTCACCGTCATTGCTTTGCCTAGGATGTTCCACAGTATGGCATTAAACAGCTCTACCTTACATTTAATCAATTACAGCTCAAAAAGTCCTAGAGAAACAGGTGTTCTGACTGTGAGCGGGGTCGCCTCTCCACACATCAGACCTGTAACTTGGTCTGGTTTATTCTGGCTCAGACAAAGCAATAACATCTCCATGGAGACAAGCATTTCACAGACCCTCCACCAGAAAAGTTACACAATGCACCAGTGTTCCCTCTAAGCTGCGCGCCTGCGCAATTGCGCACTGCTCGCACATTCTCAGCGCACAAGAAAACCTTATGCAGCGCACTGTAAATGAATTAGATCTATATTTTTTCTGTATCATTTTGCTGTAACTCAGTGAGTGACAGGTGCCCAGCCAATCATACGATACGATTCACTTACACTACGCAGCCAGTCATGGCATTGACAGTACTTGTGTACGTGCTCTGCCCATACACGCTATAACAGTAATAACAGTGCAGCGGAGTTAAGATACGCTAATGCTAACCAGAGCTCCCTCTAGGTGCGTGCAGCGCATAAAATAAAATCTAACCTCAACTGACAAACAAAGCACTGGTTAGACGCACGGAACGACCAATCTGATAGATGCACATGTGAATGTGACAAACGTCAGGGAGAAGCCAACTACAGACACATTTCCACCGCGTTTCTCTAGCTTCCTTCAGTAGTTGTAGTTGCACATCTCCGCTGTCAGAGCGGCAGATCATGGAGGGAAGAACACAGGAAGAGGAGACCGGTAGAGCCATAATGTAATCTTCCCCTGTTTACTTTGTTTTCATAGTTTTTTGTGAGCCAAAAAGATGGAACTTTCTCAAAGTGTGAATCCTCTCCCCAGAGCGTTACACCACAGAGCTCTGTCACTCATGCAAAATTACTGAAATAGGCTAATAATTAAAAAACAAGATATAAAGTGATAATAATTTATACTTATTTTGGAGATCATTATTTTGGTAAAGATTACCCATCTTATGGCCTATAAGTCCTACAATCCATAAAAAAAATCTGCAGCTGTATGCAGGCTATATTTATCAAGCTGAAAAAATCTAATGTAATTTTACAGATTTATACACTGCTCATTTATGGGCCGTAGCCCACAGTTTTTTTATTTGAAGTTATTTTAATTATTTGAAGTTATTTTTCAAAATATTGTACTGTTTAATGTTTCACTGACATGCAACATATACAAAGCTCATGAACAGATTTTTCTCTGTCATTCTAAGTGGACCAAAAAAATCAGTTAAATTAAAAGTAATCTAACGCAAATAACTGCAGTAATTTAATGAATAAGCTGTAACTTGTGATGACCTCAGGTGTGATACTGGTGTGGCCACAGTGTGCATGTCGGATGTCGCTCACAGGGTCCAAGGAACGCTCAGGGAGTTAGTGTGTTTGTGAAGACACATGAAAGATTAGGGGGAACATTGCAATGCACCTTTAAAGTGACTATGGCAGGTTGAACTACTCATTTTACTAAACGGTTTCCAAGCAACCATGTAGTACATTGGGCCAAAACTCGAATGTTCACAGAAATGAATAATTAACAAACACAATTTTAAGAAAAATCCACCCCTCTGTGTTCCCTGTATGTCCATATGATGGCGAGTGTGAGTGTGACTGTTACTGTGAATTATGCATGTGATTGTGTGTGTGATTGTGTGATTGTGAGTGATTGTGCGTGTGATTGTGAGTGTGATTGTGCGTGTGATTGTGAGTGTGCTTGTGCACGTTGTTGCTGCAGACCTTGTACCAGGTGGTGCTGGTCTGGAGGGAGGACAGGGCGTTGCAGGTGGCCGTCAGAGCCTCTCCTCGGTACATGATCTCTGTCTCTGCTGGTACCACTACTGCAGCGTCCAGGTCTGGAACACAGGGGGCAGTAGTGAGGGGCTGGGGCTGTATCATGTCATCATATCCATCCCTGATAGGCTGAGTTCACATTCTACACTCCCTACAGTTTAAATGTGAATTACAGTCATAAGCTCTAGCATTAGCCAACAGTTTTTCACCTTTTTGTTGAAAATTAAACTAAAGAGGAGCATGAATCTAATCTAAATCACTTTTGAGACAGTGTTTGCTAATGTGTGCATAGAGTCTCCATGGTGCAGAGGCTGCGCTGTCCTTTTAAATGTTTTAAATGTTTTACTGTTTTTAAAAGTTTTATTGTTTAAATGTTTAACTGTTTGTATTTAACTGCTTTTAACTGCCTATAATGTATATTACACTTGTTGTAAGGCGACCTTGAGTGTCCAGAAAGGTGCCTAATAAATAAAATGTATTTATTATTATTATTATTACTAGCACTGACTCCTGACTGGCTGCAGGTGCTGGGCTTTAGGGAGTGACCGTTCAGATTGGCAGTGCTGGGCAGGGGCATCTCAGCAGCGTCTGCATCTGACTCACTGGTGGCCGTTAGTCCAACCCAAAAATTCAAATGTCCTGGCCACAGCTGATCCTAAAGAGGCTGTTACAGACACGGTTTTTGACCCAAAAGTCAGATTTTTAACAAATATGCACTAAAATGCCAAAATAAGGCCAGAGACAGGTACACACTTCTATTTTAGACCCAGACATCAGTAGAAAAAAGTGATTTTGATGCAAAATTGACTCGTATGAGCTTTAGGACGTGTAGGAGTGTTGATGCCTCTTCAAAAACACACCTGAAATTGTGTTTTTTTGTTTTTTTCATTCAACAAAGTTTGAGTAATCCTTTATTATTAGTCTGTCTGCATCTCCAGAGTTCAGAACGCTCTGCTCCATCTCGTGATGTCTTGTCTTGTAGTTTTCAGCTCATTTTACCTTTTGTTCAGTGGAGATCTGAAATGTTCCAAATGATTCTAGTGAAGGTGTATGGAGTTTCAAAACAAAGTAGAGCACTTCCTGTATTACCACATGACATCAGAATCCTAAATCCTGTGCACTTTTTTCTTTGTGAAAGGGTATTGTTTGTTATGATGGTAGCTACCTCCAAAATGGCAAATGTTTGAACATCATTTTTTGTTTTAGAAAAAAATCCACTTTTTTTGTTATTGGTTTGGTTTATTTGTTTTTGTTATTCAATAAATTCAGTTATGAATTTAGTTGCTCAGAGTTCTCTATCAATTGAAGACACTACCCAGATACACAGCCACTGATATTTAAGTTATCCTCTTTTTTTTGGTACATTTTCACTGAAGTAGGTCGAATATATTGCAATGCATCGCAATAATTCAAGTATCGTGATGCATCGTGATAGTATCGCATCATGGCATATGAATCGTGATTCGAATTGAATCGTGACTTCTTTGCCAATACCCACCCCTACTAAATATGCAGGATAAATATGTGATTTAAACATGAGAATGAAACAAAACACAGCTCCAGGTCTGTTTGTGATGAGGAAACAATATCAGTGTAATACAGATATTTGAATTAAAGTGACTCAGAATATTTTAAAAAAGCAAAATACAAAGGAAAAAGCTGTGAGGCAGTGTGGTACTCACAGTGCACAGTGAGCTGCACCTCGCCCTTGGCCTCAGGCGAGCTGTGTGGATCTGTAGGGCGACACTGGTACAGGCCGCTGTCTTTACGGGACACAGAGGACAGGACCAGCACGTCCCCCCTGCTGTCCAGTGGGACATCCGGCTGCTGTAGGACACATGGACTCAAGTTTAAGTCAACCAAACCCAACCAAGAATGCACAGTGAGGAAGAGGGTGATAACACACCCATCGTGAGCTCATCCACTGTGACTGTGTTTTTCTGGTGAGATGGTCACATGTGATCAGTGCTTCTCTGTGCGCACACACACACACACACACACACACACACACACACACACACACACACACACACACACACACACACACACACACACACACACACACACACACACACACACACACACACACACACACACACACACACACACACACACACACACACACACACACACACACACACACACACACACACACACACACACCTATTGGTCAACTTCCCCAAGGCCCAATGAAAGAACACATATGGTTCTTGTGTCTACTATAAAGACATAATCTATGACCCCTGTGGATCTTCATGTTATTTGCACATTTTAAATCACATTATTCATCTAAAATAACTTAATATAAGAAACAAGTCCACTGACCTCCACGTTAGAAACTTGTGGTGCCCTGTGGGAGCTAACGTCACCGTAAACAACATCACAACACAGAGTCGGCACCTCCGACTAACAGCCACAGTTCACATAAGTGAGCAGCACCTTTTTTCATTTGTACTAAAATGATGCTGCTCAACCCTACATGAAAACCGATCAATACAATAAAACTGGAGAAGGAAGTGCGTACAGAGCTGTGGCTGTGTGCCAGTGCACTTTGTCTTGAAAATAAGCGATTAAAGATTATTCAAACATGCAGGAATCCCTCCAAATACAGAGTCAATGGTCTGATTTAATCACAGTGCTAGCAGATGACTTTATTTACCATTTAAAGGTTTTCTAAAGATAATAAGTTTGCCTGAATCATGATAAAGTCACTGTATTATTTTTGCAGCCCTGTGCACAATACAAAAATCTGTTTAGACAAAGGCTTTCGATGGGATACAAAATAAGATAATAATCCTTTGGACAGGAGGTCTTTGTGCTTTAACTTAAAGACAAAACAGCAACATAAGCACCAAACAACCACCACAGAACATGAATAAATAAGAGACAAAGTAGGACCTCGAGTGAGTGATGGATGAACTGACTTTAGACTGTCTTTAGACTGAAGAACAAAGGGGAGTAGCCAAACTGTACTGTAGGAAAGAACAGGAACAATACTGTTCTGTAGTGTCGTACTGTCCTGGATGAGTCAAACATGAACTTGTATGTACCCAAGTACAAGTACTCATGTACTCAAGAATACTGTACTGATCTGTCCTGGTGATGAGAGCGAGCTGGAGCCAGAGGGCCCCGGCTCACACTGTGGGACTGTCCCCTCACAAAGGAGTGTGTGACAGTGGACTGGCCCCCTCTGAGTGAGACCCTCCGGACCATGGGAACACATCCTCCCTCACGTCCCCTCCATAGGCTCTACGTATCTCTGGACAGAGCTGCTAGTCACTACTTTCCAAGTGAGCCTGGTGAAGTGTCTCCTTCCAGGTTTGTTTCCTAAAAAAATAAATGGTGGCTCCTCTCTTTAACTGCTGCTGTCTTTATTGGTTTCTCGTTCTGGCCTTAAAATGTTCATATTATGTTCATCTTAGCCCACTCTACATGATCCTGGAGTTTTTATTTCACTATTTTGTAAATCAAGATATGAACCTCTTTGTCAAAGCCTGATCTCTGAAGTAAAAACGGGGCTGGAGACTGCCGGGAATACCTTCTGCCACAGCGGGGTGCCAGTGTCAAAAAACTGTTGTTGTATCCTAAGGCAAGACACTTCCCCCACATGGTGATGATGGTGCAGATTGGCTGCCTCACTTCTGGCAGCTGTGGCTACAATAGTCTGACCACCAGAGAGTGGAGTGAATGAATAAAGCAGGAAAATAGAAAAGCGCTGCATAAAACTAATGCATTATAATGTGTTTTAGTGTGTGTATAATCCTGATTATTGTTATCAAAGTACGAAAACGCTTAATTTAACAGTCGACTGGTCACAGTTATTCTCAGACCCCCTCGCAGCCTCACACCCCTCTCCCCCATAACGCCCCCTAATCCTCGTGTTGGACCCGTCTGTGCCACATGTCAAAATCTCAAATAAACTAAAGACCCCCCCGCTCTGTGTGCTCAGAGGGGCTGGGGGCAGAGGGGGTGAGGAGAGGGCAGAGGGGGTGTGGCCAGGGGCAGAGGGGGTGAGGAGAGGGCAGAGGGGGTGTGGGGGTACAAAGGGGACGCAGAGGCAGTACATTCTTACTTGTTCTCTGGTGAAGACGAAGGTGGGCGGGGGGTGTCCATCGCCCTGGCACCGCAGCTCCACAGTGTCGCCCTCTCGGAGCAGCCCAGGCGGAGACTCCTTCCACAGCTCCACCATGGACGTGGGGTCTGCACAAAGCACCAGGGCATCAGGTACAATCACAGCATGTGCCCTCTTTGATTAGACACTAGACACCGTATGTGTCCTCATTAGTTTACTTTAGGTGTGAGTGACTGATACATGTTTGGTATTGTCTGGCATTTGAAGCTTGAGTACTCAAAATTTCACCTACCCCCTTTCTCTGCCTAAGTGTGCGCAGCAAGATGAATTTTTGGGATATTTGTGAGTTCACAAACTCACGAGAATCAATGTTGAGGTGCTGCTGCTTAAACTGGACCTGAGAAGTGGTCGGTCTGATCACAGGGCTTCAGGGGGAAGTGTTTCAGGCAACATGATGACCAGCTCAAGGGTCAGGCCAACACAGAGCCAAGGAAACATGGCAGCGCCGTAGGACGGAGATGGTGGCTTATAACGCCCTTAAAGGTCCCATGACATGGTACTTCTTGATGCTTTTATATGGCTCCTTAATGGTTCCCTAATACTGTAAATCAAGACTCAGTGCATGAGAAAGAGAGATAAGATGAGAAAGAGTCATAAATATGTCTCTGGAACAGTCCATTATGGGCGTTGTTGCTTGAATGCAAATGAGGAGGACAGAGATGGCCTATAGTAGTGGGTGGGGGCGTGGCCAAACTCTCCACTCTCCTCTTCAGCTGTGCGCTGTGGCTGGCTCCCACTTCCGCGTTTTTGCGCGGAGGAGATGAGAAGCGTTCCATTAAAAAATAAACACATTTCCACAGAAAATAAAATTAAACCACTGCTGTTTCAGAGGTCCAGAGGGTCGGGTAAAGGACTTCCGAGCCTAGAAACACTCGCACGTGCCTCCAGGCAAATAAAAAAACGCATTTCGCATTGCATAGCTCCTCCGCAGTCCAAACTCTCTGGGCGTGATTTACAGAGACGCTGAGTAGAGACATAGACGGGGGGTGGAGCTGCATTTTTCGATCTGACGTCAATAAGGTGCCTTGTTCAGAATCGGCCATTTGAGCTGTGTTTTTTTCTAACGCAGAAAAGGATCGCAAATGCTCAGTTTAGACATTTCGCAACTTTTAGCCATGGGGGGGGGCTAAACAGGGTAGGGGAGCTCACATTAACGTTCAAAAACCTCAGAAAGTGAAAATTTCATGCCATGGGACCTTTAATGCAAACATCTGTACTGCAAAAACAGATGTATATGTATGTTTATGGACATCTTCCCTCTCCAACATGACACTTGTTTTGCTTTTATCTGGTGCAAGATAAAAGACATTTTGACAGGTTTGACATGATTGGCTAAAAATAAACTGGTGGGTGGGCACTTCAGGGTGGTTCAGTCAATCAGCTCGAGGCATTCTGCTGCAAGTCCCTCCTTTTTCTCAAGGCTTTCAGTGAGAGGGATTATGTAAAACTCAATTCAGAGAGCTGCACATCAATCATCATCATCATCCTACTGCTCCGTATTGTGAATATGCTTGTGACAGTGACACTGCTGGACACTCACAGCGGACAGTGACATGTGTGGACACTCACAGCGGACAGTGACATGTGTGGACACTCACAGTGGACAGTGATGTTGACCAGGCTGGACTCCAGGCTGCGCTCACCCCCGGGCACAGAGAAGCTGACCTTGCATGAGAAGACTGCGTCTCTGGTGTCCTTGTGGACGCGCAGCAGCAGAGTGTTCTGGACAGTGAAGAGTCCAGACGAGGAACGCCAGTGCAGAACCAGGAACTTCACCTCTGCACAGAAGAGGGAGGAGAGAGGGAGGAGAGAGGGAGGAGAGAGGGAGGAGAGAGGCAGGAGAGAGAGAGAGGGGAAGGGGGGGGGGGGTCAGTCACTTAAGTAGATTAAACTGAAGCAGCCTGAGAGTTGGAAAAAGAAGAAGAGTCATTTTGAATAAAGTGATTTCTCTCATTGATTCTGCAGAAATCTGGGACCTTTTCCAGTCCCCAGAGTCCTGAACCAGACCTAACCCACCCAGACCTAACCCACCCAGACCTAACCCACCCAGACCTAACCCACCCAGACCTAACCCACCCAGATCTAACCCACCCAGACCCAACCCACCCAGATCTAACCCACCCAGACCTAACCCACCCAGACCCAACCCACCCAGACCTAACCCGACCAGAGGTGTAGTCAAGTAAGAGTAACGTTATTTCAAAATAATATTACTCTGTATATATTTGTGAAAACCGTTAAGAGTGCAACTGTCAGAATGCAACACCTGATTTATAATTTCAGCTTCATGTAATTGGAAGTATAAAACATTAAATAATGCACAAAATCTGGTGTATTCAAAAGATCGACACAAATGAGACAAACTAAATGAGATCTGAAGGAGCTGCGAGAACCACGAGAAATGTTCAGATCCTTTCATATGATTTCATATGATTTCATATGATTTCATATCCTTCACTGTCACATGAAGATTTTGTCACTTTAGACTCACAGTGAAGAGGAAGCACGACTTTTAAAAGGTTCTACACACAGATCTGCTTCAATAAGGACCATGTGTGTCCCTGACCCAAGTCTGGACACTACAGACATGTCCACACGTCCACACACGTCTACACACGTCCACACACGTCCACACACGTCCACACGTCCACACAGGTCCACACAGGTCCACACGTCCACACACGTCCACACGTCCACTCACGTCCACACACGTCCACACACGTCTACACACGTCCACACTCGTCCACACACGTCCACACACGTCCACACACGTCCACACACGTCCACACTCGTCCACACGTCCACACAGGACACTCACGTCCCGGGCTGGACTCCAGCAGCTCTCCGTTCTTGTACCATGTGATATTTGGTTTGGGGAAACCGTTCTGAGCCTCACACACGGCAATCTGCAGACAGAGACAGACAGGTGCAGGGTCAGAGGGACAGACAGGTGCAGGTCAGAAGGACAGACAGGGTCAGAGGGACAGACAGGGTCAGGGGGACAGACAGGTGCAGGGTCAGAGGGACAGACAGGGTCAGGGGGACAGACAGGTGCAGGGTCAGGGGGACAGACAGGTGCAGGGTCAGAGGGACAGACAGGGTCAGAGGGACAGACAGGTGCAGGGTCAGAGGGACAGACAGGGTCAGAGGGACAGACAGGTGCAGGGTCAGAGGGACAGACAGGTGCAGGGTCAGAGGGACAGACAGGGTCAGGGGGACAGACAGGTGCAGGGTCAGAGGGACAGACAGGGTCAGAGGGACAGACAGGGTCAGGGGGACAGACAGGGTCAGAGGGACAGACAGGGTCAGAGGGACAGACAGGTGCAGGGTCAGAGGGACAGACAGGGTCAGGGGGACAGACAGGTGCAGGGTCAGGGGGACAGACAGGTGCAGGGTCAGAGGGACAGACAGGGTCAGAGGGACAGGCAGGTGCAGGGTCAGAGGGACAGACAGGGTTAGAGGGACAGACAGGTGCAGGGTCAGAGGGACAGACAGGTGCAGGGTCAGGGGGACAGACAGGGTCAGAGGGACAGACAGGTGCAGGTCAGAGGGACAGACAGGGTCAGAGGGACAGACAGGTGCAGGTCAGGGGGACAGACAGGGTCAGAGGGACAGACAGGTGCAGGGTCAGAGGGACAGACAGGGTCAGAGGGACAGACAGGTGCAGGTCAGAGGGACAGACAGGGTCAGAGGGACAGACAGGTGCAGGTCAGAGGGACAGACAGGGTCAGAAGGACAGACAGGTGCAGGATCAGAGGGACAGACAGGTGCAGGGTCAGAGGGACAGACAGGGTCAGAGGAACAGACAGGTGCAGGGTCAGAGGGACAGACAGAGTCAGAGGGACAGACAGGGTCAGAGGGACAGACAGGGTCAGAGGGATAGACAGGTGCAGGGTCAGAGGGACAGACAGGGTCAGAGGGACAGACAGGTGCAGGGTCAGAGGGACAGACAGGGTCAGGGGGACAGACAGGGTCAGAGGGACAGACAGGTGCAGGGTCAGAGGGACAGACAGGGTCAGGGGGACAGACAGGGTCAGAGGGACAGACAGGTGCAGGGTCAGAGGGACAGACAGGGTCAGAGGGACAAACAGGGTCAGAGGGACAGACAGGTGCAGGGTCAGAGGGACAGACAGGGTCAGAGGAACAGACAGGTGCAGGGTCAGAGGGACAGACAGAGTCAGAGGGACAGACAGGGTCAGAGGGACAGACAGGGTCAGAGGGACAGACAGGTGTTTGACAGGTACCTTTGCCGGTTGCTCTTCAGTCACAGATACTTGATGAGGAACCGCCTCGATGACTGGAGCCTCTGGAGGAGCTGCTCAGACACATATGAAGGTTACACAGATGAACTGAGCTCCTGACCTGGAGCTGGACGATTAAAGGGGAGAGTGAAGGGAGCAGGGGCGAGGTCTAAAGCTGTAATGAACAGTGTGATTGAACAGTGTGATTGAACAGTGTGATTGAACAGTGTGATTGAACAGTGTGATTGAACAGTGTGATTGGTGTTTGTATCAGAAATACCTGACTGTAATGAGGGCAGGCGTTTGTGATGTCACCAACTACTGGAACCTGCAGAGGCCACTGGAGGCAGCAAACACTTTTGGTGTTTTTGATCAGAAAGCTCTAAATGTACCGTACTTTTCGGACTATAAGACGCTACTTTTTCCTCACACTTCGGACCCTGCGGCTTATAATCAGGTGCGGCTTATGTATGGATAAATTCTTTATCAAGACAGTGAATGTAGCTCCACTGCACGTGTCAGCGTTTTCCACCCTATTGCTGTAAGTGAAAGTTCCCGTTCAGTATTTATACACTTACACCTACATATATATGACAGTGACGTTGGCACCGTGATGATGTGTTTAAGGTTTTACATTATTTTATTTTGGCGGGATATTTCTTCCTATGATGTTAAAAATGTGCACAGTTTGAAATAAAACAAATATATCTGTATTTTATATTTGTTTGCGACAACTGAAGTGAAGCACTGCCTTATGGGAAATTCCCACGGCCGGAGAACTGACCAATCACGGCAGGAGTTGCGTTTCTCATGAAAGTGAATAGAAGATAAATGAAGATTGTTGTAGTGTGGTCAAGTAGATTATAAGAGGAGATAGACGGTTGGATTAGCATTATAGTTTAGTAAAATGAATCGAGGAGGAGGCACTAAACAACACAAGGGGGGAGCGGAGAAAAAGAGGGAAAAATTGAAGAGAGCACTGGTGTCGGGGGGCGAAAAATGTGTGGAACCTGGACACAGTTGACGTTATCGTTCGGGTTGGGGACTCGCGGGTTGCGGATCGCACTTCGCATGAAAGTAAGACTCTTTTTGTTTTTAATTATGGCTGGGTTGAGCATTGATTTCCATGATTTTAATGCAGTTGTTTAATGCATGGGGCTGACGTCTGCCGCTGTTACCTGATGTGCTTTGTGTGTGTAGCCGCTGTTTTGGTATTTTATTCTGCGCGGTTCTGTGCTGGCATGAGGCTACAGGCTGGACATTTTACACTTGTTTTACTGCGTGTTTCTGCCGTTGTGTTTCTGCCATTGTGTTTCTGCCATGTTACTGTCGTGGGCGCTATTCGAATGTACCGGTATTTACGTTAATTAAAATAAAATAAAAACCTTTGTGTACCATCTTTCTGTGTAAATATCTCAAGTAACAATGTGGACACCTGTGGCTTATAGTGAGGTGCGGCTTATATATGTACACATCTTAATTTTTTAAAAATTTGGTTGGTGCGGCTTATAGTCAGGTGCGCTCTATAGTACGAAAAGTATGGTACCTAGTTTGTACTTAAGTTGCAAAAAATGACCTGGAACAGTAGATAATGCTATTAAAGCACCATATACAGAAGTAAAACAGTGTTAAACTGTTTAGTTCCTCTTTAATAACACTTCCTGTGCACCACTGGATGACATCACAAAGTTGAACTGAGAAACTCAGTATAAACATGCGTATTTGTGTGTTAAACATGTGAATGAAACACAACATGACTCCATGTATGTGATGAGTAAGATGCTCCTCACCGTAGACCCTGAGTGCGGTTTTTCCCTCGGCGCTGCCCGCTGCCAGCCCGCTGACCTGGCAGAAGAACTCCCTCTGGTGGTCAGACAGCCTCACGTCCCTGATGGTCAGCACACTGTGGTTGGTCTCAGAGATGACCTCCAGGCGCTGGCTGTACTCCGTGTTGTTGTCCACCAGCTGCTGCCCGCTGTCCCCGTAGAAGACCCGAACTCGCGAGCTGTTGCCGGGAGACCGCTGCCCACACAACAGGGGGCAGGTTATTCTGGTCTGTTATATGTTATTTATGTTCTTTTGTTTGTGAAAAATGATAAACCACTGTATAATGTCAATGTGAACTCCAAACACAAGTATACTTAAACAGTTTTAGAAAAATTCAGTTTCTGTGCTGTGTCTCATGCACACACGACCAGCTCAGTCCCTGTTATCAGAAGTATAATACTCCCTACAACAGAGCCACACTGGGGCCTTTTCCCTTCACCATTTTTACAGTATCTTACAACAATCACAAATCCAAAAGCAACACTAAAAAAAATCACAGTCTGATTTTGCAGCCGTCACTCGACTGTAAAATTCTGTCACCTGTCGGTCACCTACCGGTCATCTGTCAATGTCCGACAATCTTATCCAGTCACTGCCCGACTTTGCTCTTAAAGCAGCACTGTGTAACTTCGTGCATGATTCCATGGAAACGGAAAATGAAAACCTCACTCAGGAACATTCTCCATGGAGACAGATACGATTACAGCCGAAGCACCCCTAACCCTAACACCACAGTCACCCAGATTCCACTGCAGAACGTATTCAGTTCTGTTACTGGACTAAAGTTTTAGAATGAAGACATTTCATTCAAGCCGCTCATTTAGTTCTGGTCAGGGTACTGGACACTGTGGTGGTGGACACTGGTGGACACTGGTGGACACTGGTGGACACTGGTGGACACTGTGTGTACCAGTGTCTAGACTTCCACACACAACTTCTACCCCTGTGTGAATCAGAGACTGCATCATGATAGAAAATTATACAAAAATACCTTTATTTAATACAAATACACAACAGTTGTGCTGTATATGCTCCTACACCCATTTTGGGGGATTTCTGTAGTTTAAACCTCTACAAATATCTTCTGAAAAGCATGAGAATCTGGGATGAGTTTCAGTTTAGTTTTCCCTCAAATGTTAACACTGCTGGAGTTTTGTGAAAAGTCCCTCAGTCGTCCAGGTAGAATCCATGATAACAGGAGAAGTTCAATTTGTCAACTGGACCAAGTTTGTTTGGTTGAAAACGTTTCGCCGCTCATCCGAGAGGCTTCGTCAGCTCTAATAAGAATACTGGTAAGACACTTGCTTATATCTTGCTGTAGGGAGGAGCTACCTAGCTGCTTGGTTTTGGAGAAACCAAGCAGCCACTTCACAAGAGGATGTACCAACACAGACGGGCGTGCCAGAGTGGACCGTCTTCTGCCGTATATCTTCACCTAGAAGCCACGGGACATTCTTTTGAGGACAGTGAGGTTCAGATCTTAGCCAGGGAAAAGAATTGGTTTGAGAGGGGAGTTAAAGAGGCTATTTTTGTCAAAAAAGAGAATCCTTCTCTGAACAGAAATGGTGGCGTAAGATATAATTTGCATCCCATCTACAATTCCATTATTAAGCCTAGATCAAACAAACAGGGAAACAATGGGGCTAGCCAGGTCAGGGCCAGAGGGGTGAAAAAGCAGGCGTGTAGGGATGAATAGGGATCGTTAAGCTAGACGCCAGAGAAACAAAAGACCGAAACCAATGAGATAGTTCCGGAAAGTAGTTAGCTAGGTAGCTCCTCCGTACAGCAAGATATAAGCAAGTGTCTTACCAGTATTCTTATTAGAGCTGACGAAGCCTCTCGGATGAGCGGCGAAACGTTTTCAACCAAACAAACTTGGTCCAGTTGACAAATTGAACTTCTCCTGTTATCACTGCTGGAGTTGTTTATCATGTGCAACAGAATCCGACTTTTAAAGGTCCCATGGCATGAAATTTTCACTTTCTGAGGTTTTTGAACGTTAATGTGAGCTCCCCTACCCTGTTTAGCCCCCCCATGATTAAAAGTTGTGAAATGTGTAAACTGAGCATTTGCGATCCTTTTCTGCATTACAAAAAATCGGAGCTCAAACGGGCGATTTTGAACAAGGCACCTTATTGACGTCAGATCGAAAAAAAAAATGCAAATGCAGTTCCACCCCCGTCTGTCTGTACTCAGCGTCTCTGTAAATCACGCCCAGAGAGTTTGGACTGCGAATGCGCTAGGCAATGCGAAATGCGTTTTTTTATTTGCCTGGAGGCACGTCCGAGTGTTTCTAGGCTTGGAAGTCCTTTATCTGAGCCTCTGGACCTTTGAACAGCAGTGGTTTAATTTTATTTTAAGTGGAAATGTGTTTATTTTTCAATGGAACGCTTCAAATCTCTCCCCCGTGCAAAAACAAGGAAATGGATCAGCTGAGGCTCAGAGCGAGAGCGGAGCGTTTGGCCACGCCCTCTACTATTGGCCATCTCTTTTCTCCTCATTTGCATTCAAGCAACAACGCCCAGAATAAAGAGTTTGAGAGAGATATTTATGACTCTTTCTCATATTATCTCTGTTTCTCATGCACTGAGTGTTGATTTTGAAGAAGGATTCATTTACAGTATTAGGGAACCATTAAGGAGCCATATAAAAGCATCAAGAAGTACCATGTCATGGGATCTTTAAACATAACCTGCAAATCTAAACACAAACTCAATACTGGACCTGTCCCCAGAATGACTCTGCTTCTTGTGTGTGTGTGTGTGTGTGTGTGTGTGTGTGTGTGTGTGTAATGTGCTAACCCCTCTTCCACCACACTCACCACAAACCACTGTAGCATGACGAAGGAGGGCCCCTGGCTGCTGGGGCCGAAGCTGTAGTTACAGGGGATGAAAGCGGGGGTCCCCAGGAGCACCTCCACACTGTCCTCCACACTCAGCTCCAGCTTGGTCCACACTGCAACACCAGACACAGGACACACGTCAACACCAGACACACGTCCACATGAGGGACCAATACGGTGAAGTGTGACCTGTCCACAGGAGGGAGCTACTCTGTGTCGTCATGACGTTTGCAGCGACGTCAGCTCCCACAGGGCATCACAGTTTTCTAATGCGGAAATCAGTGGACTTGTTTCTTTTATTAAGTCGTTTTAGATCAAATTTTAAGATTCAAATTCATAATGCTCCATGTATGTCATAGATTATAACTAGAAGGCCACAGGTGGGTAGAGTAAATCTCTATTTCTATCAAACTCTGGTGTTTTCAAAGGTCTTACATTTCTGTGGGTATTAACTGCATGCACATGTTACCGTTTATTGTTTTGAAAATGCTATATTTGCCGAAAAGAAACGTATCTCCCTTTGTGATGTCACTTCCCCTTCAAAAACACAATCGACGTGCCTCCCACTAATAAAACCACTGCACATCACATCAGGTTTGTGAAGTTGCTGTGTACAGTTTTGTATCATGTTTTTGTATATTGGAGAATTGGGTGGTGATGTAGCCTGTGGGCGGGGCCTTGTACAGACTCTTACAGTTAACCATAGAGAGGGTTAGGACAGGGCCCAGAAGAGATCGCTAAAATACTCAAACATCTCATCTAAAACCTCTTCAGGCACGTTGGCTCGTCATGTTTGTGGTAAGTGAAAACTGTTATAACATAAAACCCCCACAATACAGTACAGAACCTTTTGTTTGTATTTCCACCACTCGAGCAGAACTGTGAGTGGCAGTGATCCAAGTCTGAATCAAAGTGGGCTGTGTGGAGACAGGGTTTAAAGGAGAATTAACATTTTTTTACAATCTGAGCCTTATTTCGGTAATAAAACAAGTTGATTTACTCACCCATAACACTTTGGTGTCATATGGAGCACTTCCGGAGATGTTTTACTTTAGCGATATCCGTTAACGTGAGTTCTCTGGGCATATGTTTGCGGTCTCCAAATAACACAAACTTTATCACTTTTCAAATCATAGAAGCTCAATGTCTTAGTCTACACTAAGTCAAAAGTGGCCCGTAATCCGAGATTTATCCATAGTTTCGAGTAGATGAGGAGGACAGTGCGCATGTGCGGAGTCACAGCTGATTTGCAGATAAGAAGACGCTCATAACTTTTCTGTTGCGAGCGACACATGGCAGAAGATTGGGACTTTGAGGCTGAAGAGGACTTATGAAGGACTGAGGACTGAAGAGGAGTATACGGATGAGGAGACAGAATGGATACGGAAAGAATGAAGCGGAGACAGTTTTAGGAGCAGCAGAGAACAGCCGTCGGTTTCACATTACTTCTCAGAATTGTGCGCTGGATCCGCTGGCCTTCTTTCTTTTCCTTTGCTGGTAAAAATTTGTCCTGACTGAAGTGGGTACTGCAAACACGATGGTCCAAACGTCTTACAGCTTTGCCTTTCATGTTTGGGTCCCGAGAGCTGAGAGCGAAATCAGCTGTGACTCCGCACATGCGCACTGTCCTCCTCATCTACTCCAAACTATGGATAAATCTGGGATTACAGGCCACTTTTGACTCAAACGAAAGTGTAGACTAAGACATTGAGCTTCTATTATTTGAAAAGTGCTAAAGTTTGTGTTATTTGGAGACCGCAAACATATGCCCCGAGAACTCACATTACGGAGATCGCAAATCTAAAACTAGAGCTGGGCGATATGGCCTAAAAATAAAATCTCCGATTAAAAAAAAAAAAATACGATTTCCGATTTTAATCGATTTTTCTCTGCCCTACTCAAAAACAAATAACAGATGACAGACAAAAGGCTCAAAACAATGCAACGTTATTTTATAAAACAAATACATTACACCTGCATCAATTAAGCTGTTATTGTTTTTAAAAAATATATCACAGTTATATAAATATCTTTATTTTATAAAGAAGCATTTTATGGAGCTAAATTATTCCCTGATTGCGGGAAAGATGGACTGGATTGGGTAGTGTTGTGTTTTAGTTTTTGTGTGTGTGTGTGTGTGTGTGTGTGCGTGTATGTTAGCTTGTCAAGATTCAAGATTCTTTATTGTCATTATGCAGCATAACGAAATTTTGATGGAGTCCCGGCTACAGAAGTATAAAAATACAACACAACAAGCATAAAGATACAGTCTGTATACAGCTGTGGCAACTTCAGAAAAAGCGTCTTGAAAAACGAAAAAGCGTCTTGGTAGCACATACTTCGGGTCCAAAACTTTCACCATGTTAGTGAATCTGGGCTTTTCCACAGTATACACTGCCTGGCAAAAGTATTAGGATGATTGTGTATTTCTGAACTCTGGACGAAACTTCTGGTTCCAATAAGATTATGACCCAAAGCACTCGTCCAAACTGTGTCAGGGTCATTTGGAGACGTGTGACCAGCGTCATCGACTGCAGGTTATGACACGCCCCAGTCTCCTGACCTGTCACCCATCCAAAAAGTGTGGGATTATTTGGATATTAAAGTGCGCTCCAGGAATCCGACTAACGTTAAACACCTGTGGAAATGTCTTCAGGATGAGTGGAAAACTATAGAGGATGGATATCTTGAGAAACTGTTGGACAGAATTCCTCGAATTTGTAAAGCTGTGATTAAGGCCAAAGGTGGTTATTTTGATGAAAAAGCTATTTAACTTGATATTGTTAATTTTTTGCAATAATATGCCTTTACACATGATGAAATTTGCTTTAATATATCAATAAATTGATTTGTTGTCATTACCAATACATCTTGTTATCATTATGACAGTTCAGAAATACACAATTGTCCTAATACTTTTGTCAGGCAGTGTATATGGGCACCATGTCTTTTACATACTTCATGTTTTTGGTAAAACATACAACAGTGTGTGTGATTCCGTCGTGGGCCGTACTTATCATACTGCAAACAGGTCGAAAATGTTTTAGGGACTGGACGGTGGTTATTTTCATTCCGTTCAGACCTGCACTTCTCCCACTCCGCTGCATGCCTCTGCTTTAGGCACTAGGATACATTTTTTTTGTGCTGAAACAGCTTTTTGAACAGACCTTACAGCGAGCACTCGTTTGTTCTAAGTCCGTCGCAAGAAAACTGAACCAGTTCCATATAACAGATGTAAACACCTTTGTTTGGTACAAGCTCCGGCTTTAGCTCACTCACTGCTGCGCTAGCTTGTATAATGTTTGGGTACGCCCCGCTAACTTACCTGTGTAGAACGTGGTGGTGCATCAGTTCCACTCGCATGTAAAAAATAACAAAAAAAAAAATTGATTTTCATAAAAACACATCGTCCTGAACTGTAAAGTCGATTTAATCGATTTAATCAACAAATCTATCTAAAACATCTCCGGAAATGCTCCAAATGACACCAAAGTGCTATGGGTGAGTAAAACAACTTGTTTTATTACCGAAATAAGGCTCAGATTGTAAAAAACTTCTCCTTTAAGCACGAGGAAGTCATAGTAATCGCCATTACTTGGCCCCATAACCAGAACGCCGTCCCCTCAACAGCACAAAACAGGTACAAGAGTTAGGCAGGAGGGGCCCCGGGTCACACACTGCTCTTGACAGGGGCCCCTTTGAGGACTGGGTCAAATGCAGAGGACAAATATCTCTCTGTCCCTCAGCTGTGTGCCTGTGCACTCGGACACATGATTAGTGCCGTCACGAGACTTACACTTCAAAATCAATTTCCATCCACTACATCACCACTTCTGCCTGCTGCCCTCTGGCCGCAGGTACAGGACTCTGAGGGGGAAGCGGGCACGCTTCAGCAAAAGCTTTGTGTCCTCTGCCATTGCTGCACTTAACAACAACATGTAACATCCTATCCACTCCTCATGTGCATGTGCGATGTCCTGTGTCTAATGTCCATATGTGTTTTTGTTTGATTTGTTTTTTCGACAGTGTCTGTGGAAAGAAATTTCCCCTCGGGGACAATAAAGGTCTGTCTGTCTGTCTGTCTATCTATCTATACTAGGGATGTCAACAATTAATCAACTTATGATTAATTGTCGATCAAGACGTTGGTCGATTAAAATGCATTAATTGCAACTAATCACTAGAGGAGAGGGCGCTACTCTGGAATGTGAACACGAGATGCAAACCCACTCGCGAGAAGGACCATAGCGTTACATCCACGGCCGGATCTAGAAGCAGTGCAAAATGTTCTCCTGCGAACCCAATTTTTGCGGCTGTGTTTGCTCCACGTCCCGCTGACTGCGTGAACACGTGCGCGGCGCGCTGCACGTGCTCCTCCGCTCCGGGCCGCGTAGCAGGCTCCACGTGAAAGCGCAGTGGAAGCAGCCCGCTGTCCGGCCCGTGTGCCGGTGTGTGCGACTGTGCGTGTGTGTGAGTGAAATGTTTTCCCCGATCAATTCATTTTTTTATCATATCACAGAGGTTTTACAAAAAACGTCCTCAATTTATTTTCAATAAAGAATGCACATTTGTCTGCTTTTTACTAAGGAATAATTAATTGAGGAATATACAATATAATAATACTATGATATATTTATGACTCAGTGTTATGTTACTATAGCTTATATTCTTAAAGACCCTATTGAAACACTAAAATTCAGGTGAAAAACGCCGCTTATCAGTTAATCGTAAGTCGATCGATAAGGTCAATCAACTTTAGATTAATGAATTAATCGATAATTTGCATCCCTAATCTATACTGAGCAATATAGACTCAATATAGACTCAATATAGACAATTCAATTCTGATTCCAATACCACAATGATAATAATAAAACACTCTTTCTTTGAACAATAGATTTTCAATATTAAATTGCAGTACTTTCTTTCAGGGATCCAGGTCTGTCTGTTCTGCTGTCAGTACTTTGTCTTAAAGGAAAAGTAACGGTTTTTTTTACAATCTGAGCCTTCTTTTGGCAATAAAACAAGTAGTTTTACTCACCCATAGCATTTTGGTGTCAATTGGAGCAGTATCGCAGAACTTATGTTGAGCCGTTCTGTTCTACCAATGATCCCGTATCTGTTAGCGTGAGTGCTCGGGGCACTGATTTGCGGTGTCCAAATAACACAAACTTTAGCACTTTTCAAATCACAGAAGATCACTGTGTCAGGGTAGACTTTTAGTAGATTCCAAAACGGCCTGAAACCTGATATCGCAACAGAAAAGTAAAGTTCAGAGCGGTGTTAGCTTCTTTCGGACTAGCGGTGTTTACAAAACAGCTGAGTTCACGCATGTGCACTGTCCTCTCTGATGACGTCATCAAATGAAACTATAGCTGGATATCGGGTTTCAGGCCGTTTTGGAATCCACTAAAAGTCTACCCTGACACAGCGATCTTCTGTGATTTGAAAAGTGCTAAAGTTTGTGTTATTTGGACACCGCAAATCAGTGCCCCGAGCACTCACGCTAACGGATACGGGATCATTAGTAGAACAGAACGGCTCAACATAAGTTCTGCGATACTGCTCCAATTGACACCAAACTGCTATGGGTGAGTAAAACTACTTGTTTTATTGCCGAAAGAAGGCTCAGATTGTTAAAAAAAAAAACGTTAATTTTCCTTTAAGTATCTGCTGACCCCTGACATCAGCTGACACCAGGGCACAGACGATATCAGGACAGCATAAGGTAAATGTGTTTTGTAACTACAGAACGGCTTTGTAAATATACAGGTTTAATATAATGTTATGAGACATTTTATGCCAACACTGACCAATAAATCATCTTATTTATAGACTAAATAAAATGGGATATCGGGTGAATCCAAACCTTGGAAGCTCTTTTTCAGTGCATCCCGACTTTCTTTTCTATCCCCATGTGTCCTTATAGTATGTGTGTACTCCTCAGTGGTCCTGTAGGTTCCATGGGTGAATACTATGTGCTCTTGTACTTGTTCTAGGGCTGTAGGCATTTAGTCGTTTAATCGGTCAATGGAGTGGACTCATTGTTTTATTAAAATGTTCAGGATTTCTATGAGATTCAGCAGAAAGAGAAGAGAGAGCGAGTGAGCTGAAGATTTGGTGTTTTTTTGGTATTTTTCTGTAAAGGCAGAGTTTAATTTCACCTGTCTGCCCCTCCTGCCCCATCACCTGTCTGCCCCCTCACCTGTCTGCCCCCTCACCTGTCTGCCCCTCCTGCCCCCTCACCTGTCTGCCCCTCCTGCCCCCTCACCTGTCTGCCCCCTCACCTGTCTGCCCCTCCTGCCCCCTCACCTGTCTGCCCCTCCTGCCCCCTCACCTGTCTGCCCCCTCACCTGTCTGCCCCCTCACCTGTCTGCCCCTCCTGCCCCCTCACCTGTCTGCCCCTCCTGTCTGCCCCTCCTGCCCCCTCACCTGTCTGCCTGTTGGGTCTTGCCGTGGCTCAGATGTGGTCTGTAGCCGGGCATGCTGTTCTAATCTGCTCTGATCTATGGGAGTAGTGGTTCAGATCGTCTTATCTGCTGCTGTTTAGTCCCTGGAGCTTTAATCTGAGGAACAGGAGCCCACAGGAGCCCACAGGAGCCCACAGGAGCCCACAGGAGCCCACAGGAGCCCACAGGAGCTCAGGTGTCAGCATCAGTTGTGTTGTCAGCATGTTAACCCATAAGAACCCAGGACCATTTTTCCTTAAAGGAAAATGATGTGGGACATACCACAGAGCATTTTGTCCATGACCATGACCATGTTATTGTGACAAATCACATCAGGGTTTTCATTCTTATTTTAAGGCTAAAAGACCAAAGCGACATTTACTGTATGTTATAGCGATATTTCCCTAACTGGTTTGATATTACTCTCTTCAACAAATATGGTCAGACCAGGTTGAATGTGATATAGGACATGTTATCAAAGCATTGGAATGGGTAAATATGTTTGAAATGACCTGTAGTATCAAAAAACAGCTTTTTGAAATTAGCAGTCAGTATATTCAGTATACACAGTATATATTTTCATTAGCAAGTTGCATGTAGATGGTGTTGTGCTCTGAAGGGGGAGTGACACAGCACAGAGCAAAGGCAGGGGAGGCTCAGAGTCAAAAATGAAAGTAAAACTATATATGAGTTAGGGATGTCAACAATTTATCGACTTACAATTAATTGTCGATCAAGACGTTGGCCGAACAAAATGCATTAATTGTAACTAATCGCTAGAGGAGAAGGCGCTAGTCTGGAATGTGAACACGAGATGCAAACCCACTCGTGAGAAGGACCATAGCGTTACATCCGCGGCCGGATCTAGAAGCAGTGCAAAATGTTCTCCTGCGAACCCAATTTTTGCTGCTTGGTTCGCTCCACGTCCCGCTGTCTGCATGAACACGTGCGCGGCGCGCTGCACGTGCTCCTCCGCTCCGAGCCGCGTAGCAGGCTCCACGTGAAAGCGCAGTGGAAGCAGCCCGCTGTCCAGCCCATGTGCCGGTGTGTGTGTGTGTGTGTGTGTGTGAGTGAAATGTTTTCCCCGATCAATTCATTTTTTTATCATTTCATATCACGGAGCTCTGCGTCAAGCCGCATGTACCACGCACCGCGCGCACATCCGCCTCCACAATAAAAGCGCGAGTTTTGTTTTTCCAAAATAAAATGTGTTTTTTATTCTGTCTCATTCTATGGAGCCTGAATCATCTCCACAAGTCACATCCACAAATGTTTTCCCCGATCAATTCATTTTTTTTATAATTTCATTTTTATTTCATCATCACTCCAAGGTCCTGGTTATTTGGTATTTGTAATTTTCCTGATGTCATATAGAATGCTGGGGATAGTAATTGGTTAGTAGTAGGGATGTCAACAATTAATCGATTAACGGTTAATTGTCGATTAAGACGTTGGTCGATCAAAATGCATTAATTGTAATTAACCGCTAACCGCGGACACGCGGACATGCGCACCCGCGTGGTTATGAAACAAGGCAACCGCGCTGCGCCAAGATCGACTCACAGCCGACCGCAGGCGCCAACGGCACTGCTCAGCAGCCCCGGGTGTACCGCGAGGCGAGATCT
The DNA here is from genome assembly GCA_036785185.1 of Paratrypauchen microcephalus. Taxonomy (NCBI): domain Eukaryota; kingdom Metazoa; phylum Chordata; class Actinopteri; order Gobiiformes; family Gobiidae; genus Paratrypauchen; species Paratrypauchen microcephalus. The sequence continues at coordinate 992,382 of JAVJIX010000079.1, read as the reverse complement.
AACCCGGAATGCGTGCCGCTGCTGCCGGTTTCGCCGCAGCCCGCGCCCCGAGCCCCGCGCGGCTGGCCTGCGGCTCGGAGCGCGGGGCGCGGCGAAACCAGCACGCGCCCCAGTGGTTTAATCCTGGTCTAGTCCAGGTCTAGACCCGGTCGAGACCCGGTCCAGTCCAGGTCCAGTCCAGGTCCAGACCTGGTTCAGACCTGGTCCAGTCCACGTTCAGTCCTGGTCTAGTCTCTTAGCCAATCAGGACAGAACACAATGTTACTCTATAAAAAAAATTTTACACTATAAAAAAAAATTGGATAGAGCGAGGGATTACTGTATTTTGTTATTCAGCATCAATACATTTGTCTGCTTTTTACTAAGGAACAATTAATTGAGGAATATACAATATAATAATACTATGATATATTTATGACTCAGTGTTATGTTACTATAGCTTATATTCTTAAAGACCCTATTGAAACACTAAAATTCAGGTGAAAAACGCCGCTTATCAGTTAATCGTTAATCGACCGATAAGGTCAATCAACTATCAGTTAATGAATTAACCGATAATTTGCATCCCTAGTTAGTAGTAATAGCCTGGCCACACCTTTGATACATTAATGCTCTGTTGGCCATAAATTAGAACAGCTTCTTAACCACAGGGCTGTGGCCCAAACTTAGGCCGTAAGTGCCACCTTGAGGGCCGCAAAAAACGTTCTGTTTTGCACTAGTGGCCTGCGAGGGCCGCTCTGCACTGGGAAAACTTGGCCTCAACGTCAAACAGGTTAAGAACCCCTGCATTAGAAGAAAAATGTTCCACATGAAACTCCACACTATGTCCCACCAAAATTTTGAAATGCCCCCCCAATCTGTGCCGTCTCGATCCGGGCCTGGTTACATCATGTAACCCTTTCCTCTCTGGATGTTGCCGTACAACTCACAGTAGAGCTGGACCTAGAACCATATATTTTTGAAATTATAAAAGCATGTAACTTACATGCTTTTATAATTTTTGATTGTTCTGGTTTGAGGCCCTGCAATGTTTTATGCTGTGTCCAGGGGCCCTGTGAAATGTATATTTTGTACTGTAACCCTTCACAGATTAAAGGAGAGAAATATTGTTGATGCCTTAGTTCAAAATAAATGTTGAGAATGTCCTAAAAATAGCCTGGATTCACTGGTTTCATCATATGTAGACTAAATAACATTCCGTTATTTAATTTCTTCTGTTCCTTTTAATTTCAAGATTTCCATGCTGCAAGTGCAACAACTGAGCCAGTCCTCAATTTATTTTCAATAAAGAATGTATTTTGTTATTCAGCATCAATACATTTGTCTGCTTTTTACTAAGGCTAATTGAGGAATATACAATATAATAATACTATGATATATTTTTGACTCAGTGTTATGTATACTATAGCTTATATTCTTAAAGACCCTATTGAAACACTAAAATTCAGGTGAAAAACCCCGCTTATCAGTTAATCGTTAATCGATCGATAAGGTCAATCAACTATAGATTAATGAATTAATCGATAATTTGCATCCCTACTTATAACTTATATGCATGACTTGACTTTTTATTATTAAGTAGAGCTGCAAAGTTTTAGTGCTAAATCTAAATTAGAAGACGTCTCTGAATGCCCCATCGCCCCCGTTCACACCTGCTGGATCCTTTGAGCAGGAGGTTGTGTTGTTTATTTGTACATGTGAGCGTACGAGGCAGAAGTGGACGTGAGGAGCTCTGAGCAGCTCTGCACAATCTGAGCCGCTCACATTCACACGCTTTCATCTCAGGATTCTTTTACGCACTTTTCAGATAAACTATAAATATTTGATCTGTGCTCCCAGTGAGCGGCCTTCGTTAGAGGAGGTGCATTCATATTTCATGTGTATGAAATATGAATCCACCACCGGCCCCCACCACTGGCCCCCACCACTGGCCCCTGCAGAGGTAGAGGGAGCTGTAGGACACACTAAAGGTTAAACTGCTCACAAATAAGCAGAGGCTGAACTGTGGTCACATTAGGACTTACTTTGTGTTGAATAAAAATAAACAGGTTGTCTCATTCTCAGTCTATGTCCAGGTCATGCCTCATGTGAAAACTCAGAACCTCCACAACTCTGAGCAGCAGAGGCCGCACTAGCACTGATTCAGGACTGGCAAGTAGTTTAGGTAGTGACCATTCAGATCAGAGAAAGGTCCTGAACCAGCAACCCAAATAAGAGGCTCATGTGAGGTTTATTCTGCTTTCTGCTCCAACCAAAACCCCAAATTATAACATTGGCTTCCAGGTCCAGTGTTTGGGTAATTAAGAATAAACCTGCATTACAGTTGTTCTCAGTATAAGCTACAGTAGGTCATGTTAGTATAGAGTAGAGACAGACCAATATATCGACTAATACATTGGGTTAATCTTTGCACTTTTTAATGAATCGTCTATTGCCCTTAAATCTCCAGCACAGGCCGATATTTGGTTTTGGCTGACCTGAATGTTTGGTTTGAACACCTGAGTGTGGCCACAATAACTGTGCTAAACATGACTCCACCGTTCTTACAGGTTTGTGATTAAACAAAGGGCAGTAGGTGAGTTTGAAGTATCGGCATCGGCCATGAAAAAAAATTTTTTTATTTATTATTATTTTTATTAATTTTTATTATTTTTATTATTTATAAAGCGCTTTTCAAGACGCTGACTCAAAGACAAAACATTAAACATTAAGAAACATTAAAAGCAGTTTTAAAAAGGTGAGTCTGGAGCAGTTTTTTGAAGGTGGGGAGGTCAGAGCAGTCACAGGTCGTGGGAGTGAGTTCCAGAGGGTGGGGGCAGGTTCGGAGCTTGGTCCTGTAGGGGAGGGACAGGAGGGAGCGGGATGGGGTGTGGAGGTGCAGGAGGTTGGCGTCGGAGGAACGGAGGCAGCGGGATGGGGTGTGGAGGTGCAGGAGGAACGGAGGGAGCGGGATGGGGTGTGGAGGTGCAGGAGGAACGGAGGGAGCGGGATGGGGTGTGGAGGTGCAGGAGGAACGGAGGGAGCGGGATGAGGTGTGGAGGTGCAAGAGGAACGGAGGGAGCGGGATGGGATGTGGAGGTGCAGGAGGGAGCGGGATGGGGTGTGGAGGTGCAGGAGGGAGCGGGATGGGGTGTGGAGGTGCAGGAGGGAGCAGGATGGGGTATGGAGGTGCAGAAGGGAGCAGGATGGAGTGTGGAGGTGCAGGAGGTGCAGAAGGGAGCGGGATGGGGTGTGGAGGTGCAGGAGGGACAGGAGGTTGGCGTGGGAGGAACGGAGGGAGCGGGATGGGGTGTGGAGGTGCAGGAGGGAGCGGGATGGGGTGTGGAGGTAAAGGAGGTCAGAAGTATGATGGGGCCAGGTTATGGAGGGCTTTGTGGGTCAGAAGGAGGACTTTGAATTGGATGCGCTGAGGGATGTGGAGCCAGTGGAGGTTTTGGAGGACAGGAGTGATGTGGTCTCGGGAGCGGGTGTGAGTATTTATAAAATTTTAAATGAAAATCTTCCACACAGTTCCTTCACATAAAAAATCGGATATTTCTTAAGGACAGACACAAATATGAGACAAACTAAATCATATTTGAAGGAGCTGCAAGAAACACAAATGTTCAAATCCTTTCATATTGTCACAAAGATTTTGTCACTTTAGACTCACAGTGGGAATAGGAACCACAGCTTTTACTCAAGTAAAAGAACTGTTCCTCTACAATATTAGTCAAGAATAAAATACTGTTACATTGTACAATACAGTGGTCCCTCGTTTACCATGGGGGTTAGATTCCAGAAATAATCCATAATAAGTGAAATCCGCGAAGTAGGACAACTTTATATTTTACAATTATTCTACATGTTTTAAGGCTGTAAATGCCTCACCACACACATTCTACACTTTTCTCAGACTGGAATTGGTGGTGGTTTAATCCTGGTTTAGACCTGGTTTAGACCTGGTTTAGACCTGGTTTAGACCTGACCATATCACAAGTAATATATGGTCTGGGAGCCACCTTCGAAATATCTCGTACCGGAGGTGTGGTTAACGATCGCCAACGGCCGTTTATTGGGCGTTACGAATGTCTATCATTTGGCGTATACGTAGCCCATAGCCAATCATGTCAGTTGTCAGTTCAAACTACAAGTTTCCGTTCCCTCCCCGCTCTCTGATTGGCTCCCAGAATCGGGAGAGCTCGCTTGCCATAGTCGCCAGGCTGTCTTTCAGATCGGAACGAACGAAAGCAGCCTGGGATTTCCCAAGTTAGTTTAGACCTGGTTTAGACCTGGTTTAGACCTGGTTTAGACCTGGTTTAGTCCTGGTTTAGTCCACGTTTAGTCCTGGTCTAGTCCTGGTCTAGTCTCGGTCTGGACTTCCTACAGATCCAGTGACTCATGTCTCAGCTCCTCGTGCATCCAGCGGGACTCCTGGAGCCCCCCCGGGTCTCCCCTCTATAACATCTATATAAATGTGTCAAACTGAACACATTCTGTACTGTACAGGAGACACGGAGGAGAAGACAATCTTCATACACTATTAAAAAATTTAAAAAAAATAAATTAATTAAAAAATCCACGATACAGCGAGGCCGCGAACAGTGAATACAGAGCGAGGGACCACTGTATTTACTTAGGAAAGAGTAATGTTACAGTGTGCAACATACAGAGTCCTCACTCCTCACACAGTTTGATTTAAAAATGACTCAAATAAATGTTGAGTGTGAGTTGTGGGCTGTGGAGCAGATACGAGTCAAAGTGAGCTCCCCGGGGCTCCTGGTGTTCAGATGAAGGATTAGACTGTGAGCGGTTTGCAGCTGCAGCACTGCTACGACCACAGCATAAAAGTGTCTCCTCCTCCACATCTTCAGAGCGCAGCGTTTGATCACACTGAAGAGGAGATCCAGCTCACAGACAAGAGCCGAGGGAGAGCAGAGCCAAGGCTGCCCTCTCGCTGTGAGGGGGGTGGGGTATTTTTGTGAAGCACTTTCCTCTCAGGGCTCAACATGATCATCACTGTTAAAGGGCCCATAGTACACTATTTAAAAGGGCCCATATAAAAGTATTTTCTGATCCATGTTCTAATGTCGTTTCCTCATCACAAACACACCTGGAGTCGTGTTTTGTTTCATCCTCACAAGTTTAGACCCTGCAGGTTTAGGCTGTGTTCTCTCAAACTGAAAACACCAGGTGATGTAATTTAGTCACGATACAGGAAGTGCTCCACTGTGTTTTTAAACTCCATAAATCTTCACTAGAATCATTTGAATCATTTTCAGCCCTGGAGTTGCCAAACTTTGAAGCTACATCTATTGTTTTAGCCTTGTGGAAACATCTTCATCTTCTCCTCTGTGCACCAGAGGATATTGGAGACTTTCTGTGGTCATCTTAACAAAAAGTAAAACAAAAATATATTTTTAAGGGCCTGTCCCCACGACAACGTTTTTTGGAGGAAACGGGGAAGTTTGTGTGCGTTTGGGCCTGTCGTCCAGACGGCGCCGGCGTTTTTGGGGGTGAGAACGGTGTTTTTTAAAAACGGGTTCCAGAGTGGAGAAGTCGGAGAACGCCCCCCCGTCGCGTTGTCGTGTGGCAGGCGAAAAACGAACACGTATTTTAAAACTGGAAAGATCCCATCGCTGAAAAGGCAGATAGTGGACAATGAGGAGCCCATACCAATTTGAGTGTGTTGTGCGCTGTAAATAAAGAAAAAGAGCAACCATTTCTTGTCTTTTTTATTGAATGAAAATTTACCTTTTTCAAACAGGCATGCATGCAGTATCACACACAAAAATATATAGCTGCCCGTTGTGATGGTCCCCGGTTGTATATTCTCGCCAAAAAGACAACATAATGTCCGAGTATGTTTAACATTCCCGTAGTAAAATCCAAACAAGCATTTTGCCTAAATAACACGACCAAGGTTAACGAGAGTTCTACTTGTTAATGTCTATCTAATAAAACGATAGCAAGTAATACTAACTATCGATTTATAGGCAAAAACTCACTCACGCAGCGTAAATCTTCGTTCTGTGGCGTCTGTCTATGTTAGGGACGGTCAGCATTTTCACATTACCGGAGGGAGTCGCTGCTACATTGGTGAAAATAAATTCGCTTTTTTTGACGGTCCCTAAAGTACACATGTTTGCTTGTTTACGAAAGAGAAAGAACTTTATGCGCATGTGCTCTTTGTAGTCTTGCGCTTCCGACGGCTCTGGCGCTTTCCGGTTTACAGCGCCACTTATCGGTGTGACACATGTACTACATCGTTTTCACTCAGCGCTCCGTGCTCATCTTGACACAAATGTTTTCTGAACCAACACGTGTGTGGACGACACTTTTTTTCACCCCGGGTAAAAAAAAAAACAGGAACGTTGTCGTGGGGACTAGGCCTAAAAGGCAACAACCTCTCTGCGACCACTTCAGGGCTCTGCTCTTTATCACTTCAAAGGGCTCTGTGATTGGGAGCCCACCAGCACTGAGGGGCCCCAGCTTTAGTGGGGCTCTTAACTTAGACACTTGGACTGTATTTTTTGTCCATTTGTGCAAAGCACTCTTTGTGCTTAGCTCTTAAAAAAAAAGTGAGTCCAAGTAGCACAGGCCTCACCCACACCAGGCCAGAGGAGCTCAGGGTCAACTTCAGATGAGAGTTTTAAAAGTGTAACACACTACAAAGTGAACAACAACTAGCATGCTAACTGCTCTGTCCACAGGATTGTGTCTCACCTGCCCCAGGACGGCCTCAGGACAGTGTCTCAAAGGGGACTAGCATGTTAACAATATTCTTGATTCTGTAACTTTACAATTGCAGACAGAACACGGAGCTGCTTTAACATTATATCTGTGCTGGGACAAAACGCATTTGGCTCAACTACAGAACACAGTATACTTATACACGGCCAGATTTGGGTTTGGATCAGTGCGTCTTTAAGTGTAAGTATAAAACCCACAAATACAGCAAACACTAATACAGTGGTACCTCACCTTACGAAAGACCCTACATACGAAAAATCCAAGTTACGAAACGCCCTCACGTTAAATTTAAATGGTCTCTAGATACGAAAGATTCAAGTTACGAAACACAGAATCTCAAAAATTCGAATAATGCGTGCTCAGATGCACGTCCCGCTGTTATCCCCGCTCAGAGAGCACCTTTCTCGGCCTCTTAGCTCACAGTGTCAGCCCCCCGGCTCTGGAAGTCGGATAGAACCAGAGCCAGCCCGGGGGAAAACCCTGCGGTCGTGCCTGCTCAAAGAGCACCTTTCTCGGCCTCTTAGCTCTAGCGCCAAACACGCAAGGAGCGCGGAGACAGGAGCACCGCGAGCACGAGATAGAACCGCGGTGAACACGCAGCCCGAGCCACAAACCGAACACGCACAAATGAACGCAAAAGCCGCACGAAACCAGCGAAGAGCCACACGGGGTGATTTAATCCTGGTCTAGTCCCGGTTTAGTCCAGGTCTATGCCTGGTCCAGTCCTGGTTTAGTCCAGGTCCAGTCCAGGTTTAGACCTGGTCTAGACCTGGTTTAGTTCTGGTCTAGACCTGGTTTATTCCACTTTTAGTCCTGGTCTAGTCTCTTAGCAATCAGGACGCAGAACACAAATGTTACACTATAAAAAAAAATGTTACACTATAAAAAAAAACCTTGGAACGGATCGGGCCTTTTCCATTGAAATAGCAACTCAACTTAGGAAAAATTCACGTTACGAAACCAGGTGAGGTACCACTGTAATATATTTGGGAGTACTTCAGTACCAGCCTGTATTATTGCCTGTGTCCTTTCCCTGAAGGTCTGCGATGTTCCAAAGTCACAGCAGCCATAGTACTGCAGTATTGTAGTACTGTAGCACTGTAGTACTGTAGCACTGTAGTATTGTAGTATTGTAGTACTGTAGTACTGTAGTACTGTAGTACTGTAGCACTGTAGCACTGTAGTACTATAGCACTGTAGTACTGTAGTACTGTAGTACTGTAGTACTGTGCTGTACCTAGTGTTAGACTGCAGCTCCTGCATTGTCTCATTAGTGACATGTGTTCTATTTGTGGAGCCGCCGTGACCCCTGGGGCCCTCAGTGTTCCGGGGCCCGCTGAGGAGCAGATGCCAGGCTCAACAGAGCACAGGAACCACCTAGGGGCCACTCCAGAGGGGGCAGCATTTACTCCAGCACACTTGAAGCTAAATAAAGGCTAAATAAATGCTACGTAAGAGCTGCTCCTTCTCCTAAAGAGAACTCTGCTCTGTTTTTAAAGTGAAACAAACGAGCTGCGGGTTTATGAAGCACAGTGTGAGTCTGCACTTCTCTAAACGCAACACTGTATGTGACAGGAAGAGCATCTGACGTACAAACAAAAATCTGCCTGTGACTGATTGTTCTGACTCCTGACGACTGTTAACTATGTTACATATTCACCAAGAAGAAAGTCCACTTTAAACCACTTTATCCAAATGCTGTAAACCTGGAACTACGACAGAGGAGTCGTGAATAAAACAATAACGTGTGGAGGAGCCGATACTCTGATCACTGCATGTAACAGTCTCATTTACATTAGACATAGACTCGGAGAGGAATTTAACTGCACCAGGTAAGAAACAGCGAGGACAATATCAGACGTGTGTTTGGGCATTAATGTGAGGTTTAGACTCAGCAGGTCTGGCTCCTGCTTTGAGCGAGTTATTTGCAGATTGTCTATTACACATAACTGAGGCCGGTGAGGTCAGAGGTCAGAGGTCAGTGTGGCAGGGCCCAATGGTTTTAAAGAGTGTCTAAGTCTTGCAGGACCAGTGCAAGACCGAAAGCACACCACAACTGCAGGCAATGTATCCTAGTGCTGTCAAAAGTATGGAAAATCAGATCATTATTAATACTAAAATGGTCTCAAAACTAGATACTAATTTGAGAAAGTATCGTTACTAAAAGAGTCCCATTCACAGGACAGAAATGGACCCTTCCTGAATGTCTTTAGAATGATCTGGAGCTGTATCAGAACAAGTATAAGAGCACATAGACTAGTATCCCACATCCCTCAGGAGACACAAGAGCTCTGCTGAAGTGACATCACAACTGAACTGGTCACAGTGAGCTAATCCAAAGGGTGCACTGTCTGACTAATCTAATGTTGCTTTTGGGAACTAAATGTCCCTGTGTGTCAGATGCCCTCCCTGTGTCTCCATTCTGTGTAAAAGTTGCTAATGTTGTAATTTAGATTTCTACAAACAAAGCTTTCTGTCTTCTCTTAAATGCTAATGAAATGAATGTAGATGAAAACAAAGATAAGAGCGGTCAGTGTGTTGGACTGGTCCCTTGAAACTGTCGTCTGTCCCCACAGTAAAGTGCAGCTTCATCAGAGGACGAGACTCAATACTGATACTGTAATCACATTAGAGAAATACTGAGGACTGCAGCCTCTGACTCACACACACACATATACACACACACATATACACACCACATACACACACACACACATACACACATACACACACACACACACATATATACACACCACATACACACATACACACACACATATATACACACACACACATATACACACACACACATACACACACACACACACACATATACACACACACACACATATACACACACACACACACACACATATACACACACACACATACACACATACACACACACACACATATACACATATATACACACACACATATACACACACACACATACACACATACACACACACACACATATACACATATACATACACACACACATATACACACTAGGGCTGCAACGATTAGTCTACAACGTCGACGACGTCGACAATAAAATTTTGTCGACATGAAATTTCATTGTCGACTAGTCGTATTATTTAAGTATGATTTTAATTTGGAACTTAATACTCATCTGTGTCAAGAATCCGCAGGGCCGACAGCAAACAGTTCAATGTGTTTGTTACACATCTGCTCCTTCACTGTACAGTGTCCAGGTTTACACCATTTCTCGTTCAGAAACAGCGCTAGTCCACCTCCCTTCTACGTCCCGCTCTTCGTGATTTGCAGTGTTAGCCATGTCTCCGTAAAAACAATGACGCTAGCGTCCCTGTACTCCCTCTGAAATCTAACGAGCACCGCGAGCTCGTCTGTCTTGTTGGCGAGGGCGCGCACATTCCCCGTTAGGATGGAGGGGAGGACCGGCCTGCAGCGTCTCTTCTTTTCCCGGAGTTTACGTCCCGTGCGGCGTCCACGGCGTGTCGTCCACGGCGTGTCGTCCACAGCGTGTCGTCCACGGCCTGTCGTCCACGGCCTGTCGTCCACGGCGTGTCGTCCACGGCGTGTCGTCCACGGCGTGTCGTCCGCAGGATCTCGTCAGGGATAACGTGCCTGTCTCGGGGGAACACAACAGCGCTGCGCAGCGCCATCAGCTGAACCTTTGTGTAGACGAGCGGGGGACGGGGTCCCTTACACATCTTAAGCCAAGACAGGTAAATAATCCACCAAAAGTGCGGAAAAAATGCAGCGTCGAGTGCAGCCCAAGCTTAACGAACAGTGTTGACAAAAATATTTACAAAAGTGGGGCGGTTTAAAGGCAAAAAGTTAGGAAAGTTTCAGAAAAGTGCGGGAGTGTTGTGACGAGCAGCTAGCTCGCGCCAGTCACTGTATCTGCATGTGAGGAATATTCCAATATTAGCACTAGTGCTAAACGGAATGGTGGCCATACTCAATTTGCTCACGAGTCATGGACAATCTTTTTCATTCCGAATGTAGTCTAGTCGTGTTTTGGCAGTATTCCCTTAACAGAACGCTGTTTCACAGAATACACAGAATAAAAAAACTTTTTTAAAACTGGATACTGACAATATTCCGCTTTGAAACGGAATGCTTAAAGCACGCACGCGTAACTGCGCTCACTAAATACCCACGTTAGTGTCGTGTCCATTATCCTAGTAATATTTTTTTTCGTGACTAATCGTCACTGGATCTATAGATTAATCAACTACTAAAATAATCGTTAGTTTCAGCCCTAATACACACATACACATATACACACACACAAACACACACACGTGCATGTACGCAGACATAAACTCTGACCTGAATCTATTGAACCAATATCTATAGCTGGATCAATAATCCAGAACTGAGAGCTGATTTTCCCATGAGGCAGGTCCCCACGATGTGAGTGTGTGCACAGTGAGAGTCCCCACAGTGTGGTACATACTAGACCTGCGCGATTAATCGATTAAATCGATTAATTCGACTTTACAGTTCAGGACGATGTGTTTTTATGAAAATCGATTTTTTAGTTATTTTTTACACGCGAGCGGAACTAATGCACGTTTTACACGGGTAAGTTAGCGGGGCGTTCCCAAACATTGTACGAGTTAGCGCGGCTAGCGAGTGAGCTAAAGCCGGAGCTTGTACCAAACAAAGGTGTTTACATCTGTTATATGGAACTGGTTCGGTTTTCTTGCGTCGGACTTAGAACAAACGAGTGCTCGCTGTAAGGTCTGTTCAAAAGCTGCAGCACGACAAATGTATCCTAGCGCCGAAAGCTGTTGCACGCAGCGGAGTGGGAGAAGTGCAGGTCCGAACAGAATGAAAATAGCCACCGTCCAGTCCCTAAAACATTTTCGAACTGTTTGCAGTGTGATAAGCACGGCCCACGACGGAAGGCAATCACACACGCTGTTGTATGTTTTACCAAAAACATGATGTATGTTGTAAAAGACATGGTGCCCATATATACTGTGGAAAAGCCCGGATTCATTAACATGGTGAAAGTTTTGGACCCGAAGTATGTGCTACCAATATTTTTCTTGTGTTGCCACAGCTGTTTACAGACTGCACAAGCTAACACACATGAACACAGACAGTGGCTTTTCTGCATCACTCGAGGAAAAACACTAAAAACACAACACTCCCCACTCCAGTCCATCGTATATAATTACGGTATATAATAATAATAAAATAATTTAGCTCCATAAAATGCTTCTTTGTAAAAGAAAGATATTTATATAACTGTGTTATTAATGTTATACATATTTTGTTGTAATATAATTTTGAGTTGATAAGGAACAGATATCATAAGCTTAACAGATATCATAAGCTTGTGCTTCTTTCTGTTCCCTTTTCATTTAAAGGGACAGTGTGTAGGATTCGTGGCGCATAGGTGGTTACTAGCTATTCCACTTCCTCTTTTGGCTATGGCAGACCTCGAGGGTCACCCGGACGCGACGTAGCGTCGAGATCGCGCGTGCCCGCGCACGAACCGCGCACCGCTGTATACACCGCTGTCCCCCGTTCACTTTTTTTTTTTTCTTTTCGCATGAAAACACACAATCCCGATCATGATTCATGACAATCTACACATCAAATGAAACCTTACAGTCTCCTCTTTTTGACTATGCAATTCATTTCCCTGCAAAACAATCACTCCCCGAGCACATGGGGCTTTTATACAGAAAAGCACAAACCTTAGCTTACTTAGCTTACCTTTGAAGGCTTTGCACAGGTCAAACTCTGTATTTCATCATAAACTTGGTCTCAATCTGTCCATAAGGATCCAGCGAATAAAATCCAGTAAAACAATTTAGTCCAAAATACGTGTTGTATCCATTACGATGTGTGATCCGGCAGCATGCTTCTTTACACAGGGTCCCCCTTCCCCCCTCCCCTTCCCCTTCTCTCCTTCTCTCCTTCATTCCCAAACGCAGCGCGGCTAAGCAGCTGTTAGCAGGAGCCGAGGCGAAGGATGAGCCCAAATGTCCTTCTGTGGCTCTCGTATTCAAAATGGCTGCCTCTATATGGGGAAGATCCCCCTTTTATGTGACTATATCTAAGTCCAAAAGAATACTTTGATTTCATGATGGAAGTGAAAAGGCTTGGAAAACAATGTATTTTTGAATGGGTATCTTCAATTTCAGTAATTAACAGGTAAAAATCTTACACACTGTCCCTTTAAGTTATAATTGTATAGATGTAATTGTGTTGCATCTGTTATTTTTGTTTTGTTTTAACGAATGAAATAAATAAATAAATGAAAATGAAATGATATATATTTTTTAAAAACAATAACATCTTAATTGATGCAGGTGTAATGTATTTGTTTTATAAAAGAACGTTGCATTGTTTTGAGCCATTTGTCTGTCATCATCATAAGGCTTTAAATGGACTGGCCCCACAGTATGTCTCAGACCTCATCCAAATCTACACCCCCACGCGCAAGCTGAGGTCTGAGGGCCAACTCCAGCTCGTGGTGCCTAAGTCCAGACTTAAAACCAGGGGGGATCGGGCTTTCTCTGTAGCCGGCCTAAAGCTGTGGAACAATCTGCCCCTTCATGTCCGAACTGCCCCGACTATCGAGTGTTTTAAGTCTCGTCTTAAAACCCACTTTTATTCTCTGGCTTTTAACACTGCGTGAGTTTGTGTGGTCCTCTGTGTCTCTTATTGATTTTATTTTATTTACTTTATTTATCTATTTATTTATTTTATTTCATTTATTTATTTATTATATTTTTATTTATTTATTTTTTATTATTTTTTTTTAAGCTTACTTTGTCATTTTATGGTGCTGTTTTAATTTGATTTTAGTTATACACACATACTATGTATTCTTTATGTTTTTATCTCTGTGCAGCACTTTGGAAACGGCTACGTTTGTAAAATGTGCTATATAAATAAAGTGGATTTGGATTTGGATCTGTTATTTGTTTTGAGTAGGGCAGAGAAAAATCGATTAAAATCGGAAATCGGATTTTTTTTTTTTAAATCTAAGATTTTATTTTTAGGCCATATCGCCCAGCTCTAGTACATACCCTCACACACACAGAGCGGGGGGGAATGCCCCGTCCTATTGTGAGGATGACTCCACTATGAGCTCATGAAAGTGACACTGGGGCCACAGGGGACTGAGGGCCCGACTCTCACACACCTTCAGAGCTCAGGTTCCACCACAGCCAGGCCCCCAGGGGCCCCTGTATTTATGTCCTGTCGGGGCTGAAAGACAAGCACACAGGAGCAGGGCCATCACAATCTGAGCTCACTGTGGAAGAGCTGTCCAGAGAGGACGCTTTTACAAGACCGTCCACACACTGTCCACACGCTGTCCCACAGACTGTCCACACACTGTCCACACACTGTCCACACACTGTCCACACACTGTCCCACAGCCTGTCCACACACTGTCCACACACTGTCCCACAGCCTGTCCACACACTGTCCACACACTGTCCCACAGGAGTGTCCTACAGACTGTTCACACACGTTCCACACATTGTCCCAAAGACTGTCCACACACTGTCCACAGCCTGTCCATAGCCTGTCCCAGAGGAGTGTCCCTGGCCTTTCCCAGAGGGGGACAGTGGACTGGAGGCTGGAGCAGAGATGAGTGTGAAAAGGTGGGAGTCCTGGAGCAGTTGGTGTAGTGTGTCTGTGTAACTTGAGCTCAGACTAATCCTGCTTTGGCTTCTGAGCTCAGGGGCCCACAGAGAGGGGCCCCACAAAAGGGCCAGGTGTGAGCGACTGCTGCCCGAGCGTGGACACAGATAAAAGCCAGTCTCAGAGCACTGCAGCATGTCAATGAATAGTCCCACCAGCACCCACGGGCTCCGCGCCAGCACCCATGGGCGCTCTGCCAACACTCACACTGTACTCCAGAGCCATGTGTCCCACAGATGTCCCCCAAACACGAGGACGGGGACAGACGGAGGGTCCTGCTCACAGCCATCTGTAGCAGCACTATCACTACATAATGAGCATCTGATCTGTTTAATGAGCTGTTTTACACTGTAACACACAACTTACATCACCACGTTACGGTTTATTGTTTTGAAAATGATATATTCAGCCAAAATATGTGTATTGGCATGTTTTATAAGTTTTACTTTCATTTTTAATACTCTGAACCCCCCACCCTTTGCACCCTGCAGGTCACTCCCCCTTCAGAGCTGTCACAGTCAGCGTGCGTCCCACTAGTGAAACTCCTGCACAGGCATGAGGCTGGTCATGTCAGTGTACAGTTTTTATCATGTTTTTGTATATTTATGGAGAATTGTCATGTGGGGGCATGGGTGATGTAGATTTGTGGGTGGAGTCTTGTACAGAATCTTATAATATTTTCTCAAACACGTGTAGATGACACGTAAAACCTCTTAACATGATAGAAAGCACCAAAAAGTCAGTTTTGCATAATACAGTTATACCTCACCTTACGAAATTAATTCGTTCCAGAAGTGGTTTCGTAATGTGATTTTTTCGTAAGTAGTCGCAGTGTAAAAGGCCTGATTCATTCCTAGCCAATGGGAGGCCAGCGGGGTGTTGGAGAGTGTATTTACAAGTGTATTTACGTTTCGGGGGATTCGGGCGGCTGCGAAGCCGAGAGCGCATTATTTGAATGTTTGAGATTTCGCGTTTCGTAACTTGTATTATTCGTTAGTTGGGTGTTTCATAAGGTGAGGTATGACTGTACCCCTCTTTAAGGAAATACTATTTGAACAATGAGGCATTTCTGTAATGTGAGGACCTCAGAGAATTTAATATGAGTCTCTAAACATGTTCTGAAATGAATGGGATTCTTGGATTAGTTTAAAGCCCATAAAGGCCTTTATCATTGAGTGTGGACACAGCGGCAGAGCTCTGCACAGAAACTCCCAGTGAAATGAGTGCATGAGTGTTTAAAGACAGTTTAAGAGCCCTGGCACACTGTGTGAAGTGTGTCTGCTGGAATCAACAGTTGTGAATGCTCCAGCGTATGTTTAAAATGTTCTCAATCTCAAATTGCCTCCTCCAGACCTTAGGTTATCTGTACAGCCACAGGACAGTGTGCCTTTGTTTCCTCTCAGCCCGTACAGGAGCAGGACGGGCACTGACAGGAGCAGGACGGGCACTGACAGGAGCAGGGCGGGCACTGACAGGAGCAGGGTGGATAGGGCGACAGGGGGAGGGCGGGCACTGACAGGAGCAGGGTGGACAGGGCGACAGGGGGAGGGTGGACAGGGCGGCAGTAGCAGGGTGGACAGGGCGGCAGTAGCAGGGTGGACAGGGCGATAGTAGCAGGGTGGACAGAGCGACAGTAGCAGGGTGGACAGGGCGACAGTAGCAGGGTGGACAGGGCGACAGGGGGAGGGTAGGCAGGGACGTGGATGTGAAGGATCGTAACATGTGTCCAGCCCCAGTCCTGCACCTGTCGTCTACTCGTCCACAGTCCACACAAAGGCCACAGAAGAGGCTATAGGAGAGCCCATAGGAGCCGGACATGACAGAACAACTGTTGTGGCAGCACAGGGAGGGGGCTGTTTGAAACACTTGCTGAATGTATGAAAGTTTGGTCACACATAATGTCAGTCAAATTTTATTGTGAGAAGAATGGGATTGTAAAACTGTACAGCAGTACAGCCACTTTACATTTCAAATCACAATATTAATCTAAAATGACAATATAAGAAACAAATCAACTGAAAACTGCAGTGCCCAATGGGAGTCATCACAACAAAGCGCTGCACGCTTCGGGCCTCTCTGTGGATATTTGCACATCACACTAGAGCAGAGCATTATTTTCATTTGGACCAAAACCAAAACAAGTATGTGGCGCTGTCGCTCAAACATGCACAAATCACTCCAAATACAACTCCAGATGGTCAATAACCATAACACGGGAAAGTTCATTTAGCAGAATAACGTTAAAGGGACTTTTATAAGCTTTTTGAAGTTTGTTATAGAGCTCCTGCAAACACCCCCGCACAATCCCAGCATGCACCATCACACTCTATCAGGGACAGCCCCGGACAGTTCCCACAGACTATCAGACTATCAGACTTTCAGAGATTGTGGGTTATCGTTGCACACCGGATGAGCACTCACACTTCACAGCAGGAGCACAAGGTTGTGGGTTTGATCCCTGGGTCATCCCAGTCTTTCTATGAGGAGTTTGCATGTTCTCCCCGTGTCTGGGTGGATTTCCTCTTTAGTGTAGAAGAAAGCCTGAGCCTTTTACCGAGTAGATCTATCCAGCTAAATGGGCAAACAGACATTTATGAAGATACATATGTATTTGTATTGATCTGGGCTTTTGATTTGGGAATGACTGAGCCATTGTCTTAACGACTGTCATAAAGATTTTAATATGAAAAACAGTGTTTGGATTGTGTATTTCCGAGTCTACTCATTTTCATCTTTTTTCTTTCACTTGAATAAATACAAAATATTTTTAAATAATACAAATGTAATAAATCCAAAAAGATGCAAGCCTGTCGTCTGTGTTTCAGGCTTCATTACAGAGAGTGTGGCATTTGTGGCACTGCGCCTCTTGGCAATGCACCATTAAGCAATCTGTTACCACGGCAGCAGAGAAAATGTCCGATCTGTGCGGTCGGGGTTAAGATTTACATGTGAGGAGGAATCCTTTAAAGGGTGGGAGGACTTTTTGGAGCTCTCGACCAAGTTCTGTTCCCATGACTGAAACATCTGAAGAGGTTTTAGATGTCCTCCACGTCTCTCCTAGTCCCTATTCAGACCCTTATGTTGGTTAGCTGTACAATCCTGTACAAGGCTCCACCCACTATGTCACCCATGCTCCCACATGACAAATCTCCATAAATACACAAAAACATGATACAAAACTGTGCACTACAACTTACTTACATGACAAACTTGATGTGAAGTGCAGTAGTTTCATTAGTGGGATGCATGATGATTGTGTGATTGCGTTCTGAAGGTGGAGAGGTCCACTCTGGCACACCCGTCTGTGTTGCTACATCCTCTTGTGAAGTGGCTGTTTGGTTTCTCCAGTGTAGCGCTCACTGCAGTCTTCACTACACTGAATGGAGTAGACCACATTGCTTTGTTTGTGGCTTCATGTTTTGTCCAGGAAAAAGTGGACCTCAGTCTGCCGTACATCTCCACCTAAAATCCACGGGCCACTCCTTTGAGGACAGTGACGTACAGATCTTGGCCAGAGAAAAGAACTGGTTTGAGAGGGGAGTTAAAGAGGAAAGAGAATCCTTCCTTGAACACAAATGGAGGTCTCAGACATCATTTGTCTCCCATTTAACATGACCAAATAAACTTTTGTCCAGTTGACAAACTGAATTTCTACCTGGATGATTCTACACACACTGTGAACAGATTTGCACTGATGTTTGAATGATTTGATTCAGTACGAACTAGGGATGGGCATTCAGTGAAGTTTTCTTCGTCGATTATCGGGAGAATTAATGAGTAATAATCGGTTAATCGTTAACATATTTTGTATTAAAAAGACAACAACCATTCACTCATGTGTGTCCGCTTTTACTATGTCTGCCGAGGCTGTGGGAACAGGCGCTTCTCCACGGGAAAGTAAATCTGCAAATCAACATGCGTAGAGGTGGATTAAAGCGAGTCGACACGCATCCTGCAGCCTCTGCTAGCGCGCTCGGAGTTAGCCGGTTTGGGATCCGAGCTAACCGCTGCTAGCCCGCTGTCTCTGTCCTACCTCCTCCACACAACCCAGCCGTATCTGCAGCAATATATTAAGTCGTGAAAACCTTTGCCCTCCACGGCACTGATGGGGAGCATGTCTGTTTCGATCATCTTCGCTATCAGTTCGGTGACCTTCTCTGCTCGTTGAGCACTGCAGCTCCTCCTGGTCTGTGCTAGCACAGAGTCCAGGCTAGCCTGTGATAGAGATGATGAACCGCCGCCACCTTCTTTTACTAGACTTGGATGCGCGGTGTTCAAATGATAAATCATTTGTGTTGTCGATGAGGTATATTTGTATGCTGCATTGCAGTGCGCTTGGTCATTTTCTAAATTAAAGTGGTCCCACACAGCACTTCGCCACGACCTCTTCATGTTTTGGCGATTGACCTACGGAAGCTCGCATATATCAACTGAGGCGCGCCAACTGAGGCAACTGTTTTTTTGGTTTTTTTTTTTTTAAATCGGTTTGTCGACGAAAATGAACTTGCTCGGTGAAATTCTTAATGATCAATTATCGGTTAATCGATTAATTATGCCCATCCCGAACTTGACATTTCAAACATGTAAAAGGATCAGCACTCGAGGGAAAACCAACTTGAAATTATTAACTCTTATTTGAGAAAAACTTTAGTTGTGTCCTTGGGCAAGACACTTGACCATCTATTGAACATGTGGACCTCATATTGTACTGCCCTTGTAAAACAGCAGTGATTAATGATGAGCTTCACCATGAGTCACTGGACACAGTCACCTCCGGACCTGAAGCAGCCCTGTGCCTGTGTGTGCTCTGTAGTTATACAGAGTGACATCTGAACTCTTAAACTAATCAAAGAATCTCATGTATCTCAGAAAATATTTGCAGCATTCTAAACAATAAGAATAAGACCCCATGCAGACACACGAAGGGCATCTGTTTGTAGAGGTCTAAACTACAGGGTGAGCGAATTCTTTCCCACAAAATAATGACATATTGTGTTGTTAGCAGTGGTCGTCCTCAGACATAAATCACTGTTACCTTTGGCAAACGTTCACTGCACAAACTCAAACAGCGGTGTACTGGGGATGCAGTCGCCTAAAGACATGTGCTGTCCATCAATTAGTCGATTAAAAAGGGGGGATGGTAAAATATCTCCAAACTATTCTGTATCTGAGCCAAACTGCACTCCCAAGACGACACCTGCAGGGGGCGCTCATGCCAAACTACTATTTATGCAGAGGAAGTACTAGGAAACTGTATTTATATACAGTCTGAACTTGTGAATCATGAGTTTAATCTGACTTTTTACAGAAAAATATCAAAAATACCAAATCTTCAGCACACAAATCGACGAATCGACTCATACAAATTTTGGTTTAAAGCAGAGGTCTTCAACAGGGGGGTCGCGACCCCTAGGGGGGTCGCGGAGGTACTGCAGGGGGGTCGCGAAATCTTTTGATTTCACTTTAAAATAATATAATTTTATATTTTATAGTGTAAAATACAGTATTAACCTGTGTATTATTTCCTTGTATTAGATGTACCATAACAGAGTAGCAATGTTTATACATGACACTAAGCTCAATTTAATATAAAACACAATTCTATGCCGTATATATAGTAGGGGGTCCCTGGCCCAGTTCGCCATCTGTTTGGGGGTCCCTGGCTTGAAAAAGGTTGAAGAAAAGGAAAAGTTACGTTTTTTACAATTTGAGCCTTATTTCGGTAATAAAACAAGTTGTTTTACTCACCCATAGCACTTTGGTGTCATATGGAGCATTTCCGGAGATGTTTTAGATTAGCCTAGCGCAACTTATAGCCATAGCTCGGGACATTCCCCGAGCATGTAATATGCCCCGTGCGGGCTCCAAATAACGCAAACTTTAGCACTTTTCAAATCATAGAAGCCCGATGTCTTAGCCTACGATTTCGTGTGGTCAAAAGTGGCCTGTAATCTGAGATTTAACCATAGTTTCGAGTAGATGAGGACGCCAGTGCGCATGTGCGGACTGTGCTCTCAGCTCCCGGGACCCAAACATGGAACGCAAAACTGTAAACTATGGATAAATCTCGGATTACAGGCCACTTTTGATTCAACCAAAGTGCTATGGGTGAGTAAAACAACTTGTTTTATTACCGAAGTAAGGCTCAAATTGTAAAAAAGGTTACTTTTCCTTTAAGACTCTATCCACAGATTCACGTCTGATCTAAACAACTGAAGGACCACAGGCCGAAATTTATATGTTGATAAATGAGATTTCAGTTCGTTGTTCAGCCCTAATGTGCAGAAAGAGCCTCCAGATCTGCCAAAAGGATTGAGTAAAAATGTAAATAAAATATTCAGCTTAAAACCGCAGCACTGTGAACAAAAATCTGATTTACTGAGAAATCTAAACCCAGTCTGACTCACAGCCTCTGCCCCTGTGTGTGTGTGTGTGTGTGTGTGTGTGTGTGTGTGTGTGTGCGTGTGTGTGTGTGTGTGTGTGTGTGTGTGCGTGTGGCAGCTGTTCTGGAGTGTGTAGTTTGATCCCCGGTCGGTCTGTTCAGAGCAGAACTCACTGGAATCAACGAGAGTTCAAAAAGCACAAAACTGCAACACACATAAACATAGAGAGCAGAGAGTACGAGGCTCCACCCACCCTCCAACTGCACACAGCAATGAACTCACCAAGTTCACTCCAAGCCCAGTCTTCAGTTTAGTTTAGTTTAGTTTAGTTTATTATTAGGATCCCCATTAGCTGTGCTTTACAGCAGCTAGTCTTCCTAGGGTCTTTGTTAAAAAGCACAAAGTAAAAAAGGTACAAAACACACATCAATACATTAAATTTCTATAAAAATCTCTAAAAAAAACAGCAAAAATTAAAGTCTGCAATTTGTTGATATTCGACAACAATTCATGTTACAAGTCGCCAATCCTGATGTAATTTTTTAGTTTTCTTTTAAAGTCCAACTTCTGTTCTGTTTCAATGAGCCTCAAAGGCAAAATGTTCCATCCTTTTATCACTCTAAAGATAAAGGTGCGTTGGAGAAAATTTGTATTTGCCTTTGGAATTTTAAACCGTCCTTCTGAAGAAGCCAGTGCCTGATCCTGAACCTTTAGCCAACCTAGATTAGAGCAGAGTTATTATACTGGTTCTGTCAGGGCAGTTTAGTGCGACACCAGCTGATTTGTTCTGCAATAATTGAAGTCTCTCAAGATCTTTTCTTTTTGCCGTGGACCAAATGATCTGACAGTAGTCGAGTTGAGAAATTATTAGAGTTCTCACAACAAGCTTTGCCATATCTGCTGACAAGTATTGACAACATCTTCTAACAGCAGCTAAAGATCTTCCCATTTTCTTTGTAATGAACTCAGTATGTTTTGTCCAAGAAAACTTGTTGTCCAGGTAGACACCTAAAAGCTGAGCCTCTGATACCTGATCTATAGGAGTGTTATTAATCAATAAATTAAACTTTGGGTTGTGCTTGAAAGATTTATAAGCACTATGCTTTTTGTCTTTGAAGTTTGGTTTACTTGAAGTTTTGGTTTACTTAAAGAGACAGTGTGTAAGATTTTTACCCGTTAATTACAGAAATTGAAGATACCCATTCAAAAATACATTTTTTTCCAAGCCTTTTCACCTCCATCATGAAATCAAAGTATTCTTTTGGACTTAGATATAGTCACATAAAAGGGGGATCTTCCCCATGCAGAGGCAGCCATTTTGAATATGAGAGCCGCAGAAGGACATTTGGGCTCCGCCTTCGCCTTCGGCAAGGCTCGTGGTTTTGGGTAAACAACACAAGCATGCTGCCGGATCAGACTCGTAATGGATCTAACACGTGTTTTGGACTAAATTGTTTTACTGGATTTTATTCGCTGGATCCTTACGGACAAATTGAGAGCAAGTTTATGGTGAAATACAGAGTTTGACCTGTGCAAAGCATTCTAAGGTAAGCTAACCTCGTTTTGTGCTTTTCCGTATAAAAGCCCCATGTGCTCGGGGACTGATTGTTGTGCAGGGAAATGAATTGCATAGTCAAAAAGAGGAGACTGTAAGGTTTCATTTGATGTGTAGAGTGCCATGGTACATGATCGGGAATGTGTGTTTTCATGAGAAAAGAAAAAAAAAAAACGGGACCGCGTTTTATTTATACAGTAGCGGCGCGCGGCCCGTGCGCGGGTACGAGAGCTGTCCGCGTTACGGCGTGCCCAGCTGACCCTCGAGGTCTGCCGTAGCTAAAACAGAAAGTGCAATAGCACCATCCACCTATGCGCCACGAATCCTACACACTGGGGCTTTAAGAATATAAGGGAATGCTTTTTCACAATAACACATTTGAATGTGATATAGTGCTTCAGAAAATACAACAAAACATAATATTAATAACTACTAGGGTCCTCAAAAGTATTAAAAATGAGATGCTAATCAATACTAAAACTAGTATGGAAACTATACATAAGGCCACAATAGAAAAGAAAGTACTACCATTTAGTGTTGAAAATCACATTCTATTGTCTAAAGAAAGAGGGGCTTTATCATTGTGGCATCAGAATCAGTATTGAGTATCGAGTCTATTCTTTAGTAATGAAATTGAGAGATTTTAATATCACAACTCTGTATCTGGCCCATACTGTACTCCCAAGACTACACTTGCAATTTATGAAGAAAAAGTACTAGGAAACAATGTATTTATATAAAGAAAGATTCATTTTACACATAAATGCCAAACAAATCTCAAGTGTCCTTGTTTGTACTACAGGTTTCTTTCAGTAATATCCCACATCCCTGTCCAGTCCACATCCACGGCGCTCACGTTAAAGGGCCTGTACCTCATTTATTTACCCTTTATTTGCACAAAATGTGTCTCTCATTTTATTGTCAAATAATCAGGAAGTATGTTTTAGCTTGCTCGTTGTTAGCTTTACCGTGACAGCAAAACTCTGCACTGATCTCTGAGAGTTGTGAAAAGTGCTTATAAACTCATCGTGGTGAATAACTAGGATGCTCAGAATGCAGAAGATTCTGGACCACTGCAAACTCTTCACTGAAATAGTTCTGTTTTTAAGACAGTCCAAATCAGATCCAGCTCTAATGTGAATAAAAGCTGCAGTTTAGACCTCCGCAAATATGTTCTTAAATCCATGAGCGTCTTGGGTTTGTTGGACAAATTTCAGTCTTCTCTCAAAAATGAATAAATAAACGCAATAAAAGCAACTGCAATGTCTGTTTGTGATTACATCCATTTTCTATGCTATAGATCTAGGAATCCTCTACACAGGCTGGAAACCCGCTGAACCAGGTGCTATTAGACCTTAGTGGGGTTGTCAACAGCAGTATCTGATTACACTAATCTATATCAAAACTAAATACTCATTTGAGGAGGTATGAATACTAAAAATGCAATATTCACAGGACAGAAATAAACCCTTCTTGAATGTCTTTAAAATGATCTTGAGCTGTATGAGAAAAAGTATAAGAGCACATAGACCAGTGTACGCCCATGGACCACTGTGGAACCTACAGGACCACTGAGGGAGTACACACATAATAAGACCACAAGGGAATAGAAAAGAAAGTACCATTTAATGATGAAAATAACTCTGTGTATTAAAGAAAGAGGGTTTTATCACTGTGGTATCGGAATCGGAATTGAGTATCGAGTCTGTTCCTTAGTACAGAAATAGAGGTTGTTGTTGTTCTTAAATACATCTTCTAGAGATCCACCTGAAGACATCAGTGATGTAACCTGGGTTTATCGGGTGTTTCGGGTCTTTCAACACCTGACACCCTCGCCCAGACCACTGAGCCATGGCTGATCAGGCCGTGGCGTGTTCAGGTAGCACTCACTGGCCCCCATGGTTCTCCACTCCGGATCCAGAGCCACCTCGAGGCTTTCTCGGCTGCTTCAGTGGTATCTTTGATGGCTTTGCACCTTGCTGTTCCTGCTATGCCCAATGCACTGAGGGCTCTGTGGAGTGAGTAGCACACAAATCCTCTGCAGCCAACCTCGATGGGCATCCATTTTGCTTTCTTGAGCTCGGCAGTCGATGGTCAGCTGTTCATACGGTCCTCCCACATCACTGTTAGCGCCATGATTACGATGTTCTTGGTGCTCTCTGAGACCACCAAGATGTCTGGCCTCAGGGTGGTGCTGACAATGTGTTGAGGGAATCTCAGTTGCTTCTCAAGATCTACAGAGAACTTCCAATCCTTGGCTAAAGCCATCCTGCTTTTGACTGCTCTGCTATCTTGACAAATGCAATGGTACGAGTGGATTGATGCACTTTGCTGCAACTGCTTATCGCTTTGTTGATGGCATTTGCTATCGGCTTCAGGACCCGGTTGTGGCTGTTGGACAGGAGCTCAGGAAGTGTTCCAGAGTTGCCCTTGCAGGACACAGTTGGCAGGTTGAGGTGTCCGCCTTCCTGCAGGTAAACAGAATTGCAGGGCTGGGAAGAACGTCGTACACTGCCCGGATCAGGAAAGTAACGCGGTGTGGCTCGCTTTGTCAGAGCTCCGTCCAGGTGACCTTTCGCTCCATGGCCTGTTCCCACCTAGTCCAGGCCCCCTGCTGTCCCAGACCAGCTGTTCTGCTTAACCTCTTCTCCTCCACTGCAGCCCTAGCCTCATTCTGTACGAGCCTGCATTTTCTTTCACTCCTTGTGCCGAGGTGGAGTGGGAAACATCCCCAGGCCCGCCCTGCCAAGGGTAACCACTCCCACAAGTTCTTTGTGCTGCAGCCAAGCCTCTGCATCAAGAACCGCCGCTTGGACACTCCACTTCCTGCCAGTCTTCACCACAACTCCTGCTTGGGCCACCTTTGGGTCATCGGAATCTCTGTACATCAGCACCTCTCATGCCCATGTCACCTTGAACTCCACCTCTAGCGATTTCAAGGGCAAACAGAGCTTAGTGGTGTTCCCATAGAGGGCAATGTTGCTGAGGCTTCTGGGAACTCCCAAATATCTCCTGAGACATATGTGAGAAATATCTCCTCTCAAGAGTCACCACTGTTGAGTTGGAGACTTCGTAGACAAGTAGCGACCAAAGTATTCTCGGCAATACTCCATGCTGGTAAATCCATGCTTTAAACTTGCCTTTTGATCTTAGCCAGTTGTCCAGGTCCTGGCAGGGTGCTTGAATAGAAGTGCCATCTTTGAGATTGCAGTTAAAGACTTCGCCCAGGCTCTTCACTGGCTGCTGTTGAACTGAAACCTGTCAGTGACAGTGTGAAATGCACTTCTCACATCGAAACACCAGTGTACACAGACACTGGAGAGCGCTGGAGTGTCTTGCCCAAGGGCGCAGCAGCAGAACGTGTAGGTGGCTGCTCCTGCTGCCCACATGAACAATATGTTTCTGAATCAACAGTGTATTTAGAATGCACTGCAGTCTGTGAAGAACTATATGTCACAGCACATTTTTCTCCCTTCATTATTTTCTGGTTAAAAAGGGGTGATATCTTCACTCCCCCTTCAAAGCGCTATTACAACACAGTCAGTGTGCATCCTGTTCATGAATGGCACGTCGCATCAGGTTTGTCAAGATGCTGTGTACAGTTTTGTATGTTTTTGTATATTTATGGAGAATTGTCATGTGGAGCATGGGTGACGAAGACTTGTGGACAGATCCCTGGACAGAATCTTACAGCTGACCATGAGGAGGAGGGATGCACCGATGTGAAAATTTTAGCCAATACCAATATCCCATATTTATGTTGCTGTTATCGGCCGATACTGATATTTATTTATTTTTAATTCAGAGATCACATTTTATACAGACTGAAAATCATGCAAAATAAATTTTTGAATGTCTTCTTTTATTTTCAACGTGTTTTGACTCCTGATTTTTTTTTCAATTTATACATTTTTTATAGTGTAACATTGTGTTCTGCGTCCTGATTGGCTAAGGGACCTTTGCCGATTGATGAACCAGACCGGGACCAGACTGGAACTAAACCAGGACCAGACCAGGATCAGACCAGGACTAGACCAGGACTAAACGTGGACTAAACCAGGTCTAGACGAGGTCTAAACAAGGTCTAAACCTGGACTGGACCAGGACTAAACCTGGACTAAACCAGGACTAGACCAGGTCTAAAACAGGATTAAACCACCGTGTGCGGCTCTATGCCTTTGCTCTTTTCGGACTGCGAGGAGGCACGCAGTCCGAGCACATCAAACCTCGACATGAACGAACACAAGAGCCGCACAAAACCAGGCAAAGAGCCGCACGCCGTGGTTTAATCCTGGTCTAGACCTGGTCTAGAGGAGGCACGGTTTGGACACGGGTCTCGTGCTTGCAGCCCCAGGTGGGACGCGCGGTCTCGCGCCGGTCATGCTGCGCTACCCCCCCCCCCCCCCATGCTTCACTGTTAATACATTTTGTTGAAAATCTATGAAAGTTTGAGTGTTTAAACGAGAGAGAAATGAGAGAAAACTTTAATTCGAAGGATTACTGTACTGACAAATATCGGGCGTTAATATCGGCCCACTTTTACACATTGGGCCGATACCGATATGTTAAAATTTGGCAATATCAGCCGATACCGATGTTAATGCCGATCTATCGTGCATCCCTAATAAGGAGGGTTCAAATAGGACCCAGGAGAGATCACTAGATCACTCAAGCATGCATGGAGGACCTCTAAAACCTCTTCAGTTATGTTTTGATTATAACATGGTAGAAAACCTAAAATACTAAATGTCCCCTCTTTAATAGCGATGTTATAGAACAGTAATGATCAGAGTGGGTATTATAAAATAGACTTTTGAGCGTTCTACCATGTTCTAATGTTGCCTCATCACAAACATGGCGGTCTACATGAGCGGCACACACACGGAGCTCTTTACTTAATGAGAGTGCTCTGTGCTGGCCTCAAGCCACTGTTCACTTTAATAAATGGGGGGCCCATTGATTAAAGATGTCCGTCTTTGTGCGGGGGCCCTGCTCCAGTGTGTGCGGGGTGTCACAGTCAGACCGCTGGATTTACAGGTGCTTCAGTCTGCCCAATGAATCTGACCCAAACTGCACTCACTCTACCGCTGTGTTACAAAAGTACAGTCTATTCTTAGCACTTCACTCCCAGTTTATTTTTTTTATTATCATTGTGGCATTCAGTATCAAGTCTGTTCCTTAGAATCAAAAAATGAGTTTTAGTATCATGACAGCACTACTCCAGACGTCCTGTGTGCAGTTGCCCCATGTATATCCTAAAAAAGCCTAATCAAAATAAACTAATTATTCAACCAATTAATCAGCTAAACGAGGTCCGTGTGTAGGGGTCATGTTCATGATCGTTGTGTTCACGTGAGACTTGGTTGAGGTTCAAGTTTAGAACAAAACGTGAATAGACCATAAAATAAACCACACAACAAAAAAAGATGTTGTATAGTTTTAAAGAGTGGGTTTAACATTTCTATGGGGTATTAAAGAGGGAGTATTTGACTTCTGTGGGGTATTAACTAGTCTGGTTAACACCTGACCATATCACAAGTGAGATATGGGTCTGGAAACTCGCTTCGAAAAATCCCGTAGCGGAGGTGTGGTTAGCGATTGCCAACGGCCGTTTATTGGGCGTTATGAATGTCTATCATTGAGCGTATACGTAAGTCCATAGCCAATCATGTTAGTTGTCAGTTCAAACTACAAGCTTCCGTTTGTCATGTAGTACGCGTCACCGTCTTGCCACCCCTCCCCCGCTCTCTGATTGGGGCCCTAAATCTGGGACTCTCGCTTGGACGAGTTTCCAGGCCGCCTTCCAGTTCGAAACGAACGGAAGCGGCCTGGGAATTCCCAGGCTAGGTATTAACTGTAATACATAAGATATTTAAAGGTCCCATGGCATGAAATTTTCACTTTCTGAGGTTTTTGAACGTTAATGTGAGCTCCCCTACCCTGTTTAGGGCCCCCCATGGCTAAAAGTTGTGAAATGTCTAAACTGAGCATTTGCGATCCTTTTCTGCCTTACAAAAAATCGGAGCTCAAACGGGCGAGTTTGAACAAGGCACCTTATTGACGTCAGATCGAAAAAAGAAACGCAAATGCAGTTCCACCCCCGTCTGTCTGTACTCAGCGTCTCTGTAAATCACGCCCAGAGAGTTTGGACTGCGAATGCGCTAGGCAATGCGAAATGCGTTTTTTTATTTGCCTGGAGGCACGTCCGAGTGTTTCTAGGCTCGGAAGTCCTTTATCTGAGCCTCTGGACCTTTGAACAGCAGTGGTTTAATTTTATTTTATGTGGAAATGTGTTTATTTTTCAATGGAACGCTTCAAATCTCTCTCCCGTGCAAAAACAAGGAAATGGATCAGAGAGCGCTCAGAGCTGAGAGCGGAGAGTTTGGCCACGCCCCCACCCTCTACTATTGGCCAGCTTTTTTCTCCTCATTTGCATTCAAGCAACAACGCCCATTATAGTGTTCAGAGTGACAAAAATTACTCTTTCTCATCTTATCTCTGTTTCTCATGCACTGAGTGTTGATTTTGAAGAAGGATTCATTTACAGTATTAGGGAACCATTAAGGAGCCATATAAAAGCATCAAGAAGTACCATGTCATGGGATCTTTAACTGTAATGCATATCATATTTAAATCACCATGTTACCTTTTAATGTTTTCAAAATGCTATATTCGCTGAAAACAACAGGCTCTCTCCCTTCAGAGCACCATCACGACGCAATGAGCGTGCATCCTGCTAATGAAACCACCGCACATCACATCAGGTGAATTAAGCATATTATCCCCTCTTTAAAGAATACATACTTGATTTTAGAATTCTGCAACAATTATGTAAGGTTCTGGGTTATACTTTGCTCTATACAACAAATCACAATAAAGACACATGTGACATTTGACATTATGTGCAGCAGTATTATTAAGTCTGCCAACACAATCAAGCCCACTACACACTCTGCTGCTTTATTCTAACGTCGTCCTGCTTTAATCCACTTTAGATCTGTGTTTCAGACCTGTTTTACAACTTGTTTGCTCACAGCTTAACTTGAAGAGGAGGTTTTGTGCAATTTTTGTTGTTGTTTTTTTTAGCTCTGAAGAAGTTTACGATGCCCTCCATACATCTATACTGTTCACAGCCTATTTACGATAAGCTGTAAGATTCTGCGCAAGTCTACAAGACAATTCTCCATAAATATTCAGAAACATGACGCAAACCTGTACAGATGTGCAGGAGTTTCATTAGCAGGATGCACGCTGTGTTGTGATAGCGCTCTGAAGGGGGAGTGTAAGTAAGTGTAAGTGGAGTGCAAAATGAGGGAGGACTCAGAGCATATAATATGTTAATACATTGTTTTGAGTGAATATATCATTTTCAAAACAGTAAAAGTTAACATGGTGAGTTTAATGTGTTAAGTGTTACTGTTAATACCCCACAGAAGGCAAATACCTCCTCTTTAACCATGTTTGGCTTAGTCCTCATTTTCATTTTTACCTAGTTCAGTCCAAGTTTAATCCATCTTTTTCAGACTTGGTCCTAATCTTGGTTTTGGTCCAAGTCTAGTCCTGCTTCAGTAGTTTTTCCAGCTCCTGTTTAGTCCTGTTTAAAGCAGACTTATTGTGCCTATGTCAGATTTATAGTTTTGTTCTAAAACAACTAAAGTCTGATGATTTCCGCATTAGACAACTGTGGTGCCTAATAGAAGATGATGTTTCCGTAAATGTCATCACAACAAAGCGCCGCACGCTCTGGGGCCCCTCCTATGGATAGCTGCACATCACACTAGAGCAGAGGTCTTCAACAGGGGGGTCGCGACCCCTTTTGATTTCACTTTAAAATAATATTATTTTATATTTTATAGTGTAAAATACAGTATTAACCTGTGTATTATTTCCTTGTATTGGATGTACCATAACAGAGTAGCAATGTTTATACATGACACTAAGCTCAATTTAATATAAAACACAATTCTATGCCGTATATATAGTAGGGGGTCCCTGGCCCAGTTCGCCATCTGTTTGGGGGTCCCTGGCCTGAAAAACGTTGAAGACCCCTGCACTAGAGCAGGGCTTTTTTTTTTTAATTTGTGCTAAAATGACAAATTTTAGCACAAATTTAAAGGTCCCATGGCATGAAATTTTCACTTTCTGAGGTTTTTGAACGTTAATGTGAGCTCCCCTACCCTGTTTAGCCCCCCCCCATGGTTAAAAGTTGTGAAATGTCTAAACTGAGCATTTGCGATCCTTTTCTGCGTTACAAAAAATCGGACCTCAAACGGGCGATTTTGAACAAGGCACCTGATTGACGTCAGATCGAAAAAAGAAATGCAAATGCAGTTCCACCCCCGTCTGTCTGTACTCAGCGTCTCTGTAAATCACGCCCAGAGAGTTTGGACTGCGAATGCGCTAGGCAATGCGAAATGCGTTTTTTTATTTGCCTGGAGGCACGTCCAAGTGTTTCTAGGCTCGGAAGTCCTTTATCTGAGCCTCTGGACCTTTGAACAGCAGTGGTTTAATTTTATTTTCTGTGGAAATGTGTTTATTTTTCAATGGAACGCTTCAAATCTCTCCCCCCGTGCAAAAACACGGAAATGGATCAGCTGAGAGCTAGAGCGGAGAGTTTGGCCACGCCCCCACGCTCTACTATAGGCCAGCTCTTTTCTCCTCATTTGCATTCAAGCAACAACGCCCATTATAGAGTGTTCAGAGTGAGAAAAATTACTCTTTCTCATCTTATCTCTGTTTCTCATGCACTGAGTGTTGATTTTGAAGAAGGATTCATTTACAGTATTAGGGAACCATTAAGGAGCCATATAAAAGCATCAAGAAGTACCATGTGATGGGATCTTTAAAAAAAAAAGTATATATAGTCATAGTAAATAGTCATTTTAAATGACTGCGACACTGCTGAATCCTACGTGTATCACTGGTTATGAAAATAAAACTGAAGGAAGTGCGTACGTCACAGTGAAAACAGGAGCTGAGCAATTTTGAATGCAGGAGAATAAAGATGACTCAATCATGCATCAATCACTCTCAATACAACTTCAGAGGATCAATAAGGAAATATCTTTAACATGGTTAAAAGCTCTGAAAAGTCCATTTTGCAGAAGAAGCCTCTCTTAGTCCTGGTTCAGACCTTGTTTTGTAGACCCCGTTGGTTCAGTTGTAGTTCTGGTCATGTCTTGTGGTTTTGTTTCATCTCTGGCCCTGATTTGGCCTATCTCTACTTCTTACATCCATGGAAAATAAAACTCAAACAAAACGCTTGTTTTGTGGTGTCATATTTCATGGTTCACCACAAGAATCATCTCTCCATACTTTGGTAGATCTGCTAACAATAAGGAACCCTCCAGCCCAGACAGACTACTGGAACCACAGCCTACATCACAGCCTGTGTCCTTGTACAAGTTCAAAGAGAAGAACCCGAGACGTGGAGTCCTAATCCCAAAACAGACAGCTTTGCCCCCGACAGAGGGGGCGGGATTAGGCTCATAACCCAATTAAGAGGCGGACAGGAGGAGATGGGACAGGGGGACAGGACAGGAGGAGATGGGACAGGGGGACAGGACAGGAGGAGACGGGACAGGAGGAAACAGGACAGGAGGAGACAGGACAGGAGGAGACAGGACAGGGGGACAGGGCAGGAGGAGACGGGACAGGGGGACAGGACAGGGGGACAGGACAGGAGGAAACAGGACAGGGGGGCAGGACAGGGGGACAGGACAGGGGGACAGGACAGGAGGAGACAGGACAGGGGGAAACAGGACAGGAGGAGGTGGGACAGGGGGGCAGGACGGGGGGGGATGGGACAGGGGGACAGGACAGGAGGAGACGGGACAGGAGGAAACAGGACAGGAGGAGACGGGACAGGGGGACAGGACAGGAGGAAACAGGACAGGAGGAGATGGGACAGGGGGACAGGACAGGAGGAAACAGGACAGGGGGACGGGACAGGAGGAGACGGGACAGGGGGACAGGACAGGGGGACAGGACAGGAGACAGGACAGGAGGAAACAGGACAGGGGGACAGGACAGGGGGACAGGACAGGAGGACAGGACAGGGGGACAGGACAGGGGGACAGGACAGGGGGACAGGACAGGAGGACAGGACAGGAGGAGACAGGACAAGGGGACAGGACAGGGGGACAGGACAGGAGGAAACAGGACAAGGGGACAGGACAGGGGGAGACAGGACAGGGGGACAGGACAGGGGGAGACAGGACAGGGGGACAGGACAGGAGGAAACAGGACAGGGGGACAGGACAGGGGGACAGGACAGGAGGACAGGACAGGGGGACAGGACAGGAGGATAGGACAGGGAGACAGGACCCTGTCCTGTCTCCCTGAGGAAACAGGACAAGGGGACAGGACAGGGGGACAGGACAGGAGGAGACAGGACAGGAGGACAGGAGGAAACAGGTCCAGGAAAAGCCAGTGTTATGCCAACTTCTAGCTGCAGAAAAATGCGTCCCCATTTGTTGATTTGCAATGAGAGCAGCTTCTGTAGTTCACCGTTCTTCAAAGGGCCCATAGAACACTGTTTCTGATCTGTTGTAATGTTGTTTCCTCATCACAAACACACCTGGAGTTTTGTTTCATTCACATGTTTAACACACAGACCCTGCATATTTAGGCAGAAAACACTTGTCCAACTTGTGATGACACGTGGTAATACAGGAAGTGCTCCACTGTGTTTTTAAACACCATATATCTACGGTGGCTGAGTGGCTAGCGCTCATACTTCACAGCAAGAAGGTTCTGGGTTCGATCCCCGGGTCGCCCGAGCCTTTCTGTGCAGAGTTTGCATGTTCTCCCCGATTTCCCCCATCAACCCAAAACATGCTCCAGGTAAAATCCTCCTGAGGTCCTGACCAAACCGAAGAAGATCCTGGAGATGGTCTCCGGGCGCATTAATGTGCTGCCCACTGCTCCTAATAACAGGATGGGTTAAATGCAGAGGACAATTTCTCCAGTGTGAGATCAATAAAGTCACTTCTTCTTCTTCTTCTTCTTCTTCTTCTTCTTCTTCTTCTTCACTTGAATCATTTGGATAATGTTAATGTTTTGGGTAAAAGGTAGTTGTTAATTTGACAGCTACCACTTCATGACATCACAAGGTGGAACAGAGCATTTTGTGCTTTGGAGATGTAAATAGATAATACAAGGTTACTCAAACATGTGTGAATGAAACAAAACAAAACACTCTTTGATGAGGAAACATTATAACAGATCAGATAAAGTAGTATAATATGAACCCTTTAATATCTTGCTCAGACTGAAAACTGCCAAAACAGGCCCTGCTGTAACCCCCAAAAACGGTATATTTTGTGCATGATATTGATCTGTATCAATACAGAGAGTATAAAGTAGGTTTTGGGTAGACAGAAGCGGGTATATCACCGGTCACAGCGGTTCGGACCCTCCCCCTGGAGCGACCCGAGCGCGTGGGAGGACCGTCCTGGAAAAGCACTTTGCTTTTCCAGGACTGTGACTGGGATGACTGTGAGTAAACGGCTGCGGTTTGGAGCGGCTTTGTTACGGGCCAGAAGCGCAAAAACAGCACCCGGGAGGCACGCACGGGGGTCAGGGGTTCGGACTGAGTCGAGTTACACTATTTCTGTTTGGCTCAACAGTACGCGTGCACGAGACACGATATGGACAAAAAAAACAAAAATCTCTTTTCAAATTCATCGGGAATGTGCTCAAATATGCATGTTTTAGTTGAGATTCGTGCAGAAATTACGTGCAGAAATGCCACTTTATTCCATTGTTTTGGAGATTACCAGACGCTTCTTATTCCCAGTCAATTTAAATAGTAGAAGCATAATTCTAGATACACTCGATATTCTTATTTTACATAAGCCCAAAACAATGTGATCAACTGCCCGACATCTTCCAAAAGCGAGTGTAATCTCTACATCCTAATCACTTGTGGAAGCTCCGCGGTCCTGCAGCCCCG
Source organism: Paratrypauchen microcephalus (assembly GCA_036785185.1). Classification (NCBI taxonomy): domain Eukaryota; kingdom Metazoa; phylum Chordata; class Actinopteri; order Gobiiformes; family Gobiidae; genus Paratrypauchen; species Paratrypauchen microcephalus. Next base: position 958,088 of record JAVJIX010000079.1, on the reverse strand, counting down.
CAGACCCCGCAGACCCCGCAGACCCCGCAGACTCCTGCACACCGCCACACTCGCCGTAAACTTTGTGTGGAAAAGCCCCGGGACGGAGAGGCACTCACCGCTGTGCAGGAGGCACGCGTGCACCAACACCAGCACAAGTCCTCTGGGAAGAAGAGCCATGTTCAACCGGGATCCGCACAAATCCAAACGCGTATTCCGTGCGCTCTGCTCCGGTCCCGTCCACAGCCAACTCCGCAGTGTGGATGAGCTGCACCGGGAGGAGGCTGCACCGGGAGGCTGAGGGGCGGCGTGAGCGGGGAGGAGGAGGAGGGGCTCTTTGTTTGCTTATTCCTGCAAACTGACACTTGTGAGTTGAACATGTTCTAAGACTGTTATTTCATCAAACACACAACACACACACGTTTTAGTCATTGTGTTTATTGTCTTGTTTATCAGACGTTTTATGTGCGCTGCAATTTCAAATCCTGTGTGTGCAACCTATAAAATGTGCTCCTCACCTTCCACGGTGGTTGGTCTCTCACTCTCATCCAGCTCGGGTCCTCTACCAGAGGCCTGGGAGCTTGAGAGTTCTGCGCAGTATGATACTGCGCAGAACTCCTCCATGGCCTCTCCGAACTCCTCCCAACCCTGAGTTTTTGCCTCTGCGACCGCCCGGGCTGCAGCACGCTTGGCCCGCCGGTACCCGTCAGCTGCCTCCGGAGTCCCATGAGCCAACAAGGCCCGATAAGACTCCTTCTTCAGCCTGACGGCATCCCTTACTTCCGGTGTCCACCACCGGGTTCGGGGATTGCCGCCGCAATAGGCACCACAGACCTTACGACCACAGCTACGGGCGACCGCATCGACAATAGAGGCCGAGAACAGAGTCCATTCGAACCTCACCCCAACCTCCCCTGGAATCCGGGAGAAGCTCTCCCGGAGGTGTGAGTTGAAGGTGCCCCTGACAGACGGCTCTGCCAGACGTTCCCAACAGACCTTCACTACGCGCTTGGGCCTGCCAGGTCTTTCCGGCTTCCTCCCCTGCCAGCGGACCCAACTCACAACCAGGTGGTGATCAGTTGACAGCTCTGCCCCTCTCTTCACCCAAGTGTCCAAGACACACGGCCGGAGGTCAGATGACACGACAACAAAGTCGATCATCGACCTCCGTCCTGGTGCCACGTGCACTGATGGACACCCTTGTGCTCGAACATGGTGTTCGTTATGGACAAACTGTGGCTAGCACAGAAGTCCAATAACAGAACACCGCTCGGGTTCAGATCAGGGAGGCCGTTCCTCCCAATCACCCCTCTCCAGGTGTCACTGTCACTGCCCACGTGGGCGTTGAAGTCCCCCAGGAGAACAACGGAGTCCCCAGGCGGTGCACTGTCCAGTACCCCTCCCAGGAACTCCAAGAAGGCCGGGTACTCTGCACTGCCGACACAACAGTGAGAGACCTGTCCCCGACCCGAAGGCGCAGGGACGTGACCCTCTCGTTCACCGGGGTGAACTCCAACACTCGGCGGCTGAGTTGTGGGGCAATGAGCAGGCCCACACCAGCCCGCCGCCGTTCCCCGCGGGCAACGCCAGAGAAATGGAGGGTCCAGCCCCCCTCAAGGAGTTGGGTTCCAGAGCCCAAGCTGTGCGTGGAGGTGAGGCCGACTCAACCTCCCGCACAAACTCAGGCTCCTTCCCCCCCAGCGAGGTGACATTCCATGTCCCCAGAGCTAGTCTCCATGTCCGGAGATCTGGTCGCCAAGGCCACTGCCTTCGGCTGCCTCCCAGATCTCTCTGCACCGGCCCCCTATGGATCCTCCTGCGGGTGGTGGGTCCACAGGAGGACGGCCCCACGTCGCTCCTTCGGGCTGAGCCCGGCCGGGCCCCATGGGGAAAGGCCCGGCCACCAGGCGCTCGTTGGCGAGCTCCCACCCCAGGCCTGGCTCCAGGGTGGGGCCCCGGTGATGCCAATCCGGGCGACGTAACTGGCCTTGATCTCTTATTCGTCATAATGGGCTTCTGAACCGCTCTTAGTCTGACCCGTCCCCCAGGACCTGTTTGCCTTGGGTGACCATACCAGGGGCATAAAGCCCCTGACAACATAGCTCCCGGGATCATTCGGGCACTCAAACCCCTCCACCACGTTAAGGTGGCGGCTCAAGGAGGGGGCTTTATTTATCCTCGTAGGGAAATTATTTCTCTGCATTTGACCCATCCTTCAGGAGACAGAGCTCTTTATAGTACTGCCAGAGCTAACCTGAGGAGGCATCAGGGGGGACAAGTTGGACTACAAGAGGAGGAAGAGAACCACCTCTCCCGTAACAACTCACGGCAGGTGTGGCAGGGGATACAGCAACTGCCCAATTACAGGCAGACAAACACCACAGATGGGGAGACGAGTGATTCTCTGGCAGAAGAACTGAATGCCTTCTTTTGACACTTTGAGGTCCCAGTCTGCTGGGTCCAAGCCCAGCTCCACCCTGCGCCCAACTCCAAACCACTGACTGTACAAGTATGGGAGGTGGAGCAGGTGCTCAGCAGGGTTAACACCAGGAAAGTGGCGGGATCAGATGGTGTACCTGGGAAGGTCCTGAAAGCCTGTGCCCACCAGCTTTCAGAGGTCTTCACCATGATCTTCAACGTCTCCCTAGTGCAGGCCACCATCCCAGCCTGCCTCAAGTCTGCCACCATCATTCCCATACTTAAGAAACCAGCCACAAACCAACTAAAGGACTTCAGGCCGGACGCCCTCACACCAATCATCACGAAGTGTCTGAAGCAGCTGGTCCTGAGGCACATCAAGAACTGTCTTCCTTCCTCCTTGGACCCATATCAACTTGCCTGCAGGACAAACAGGTCAACAGAGGATGCCGTTGCCATCACCCTCCACACTGCACTGAGCCACCTGGAGCAGCGGGAGAGCTACGTACGGATGCTCTTTGTTGACTACAGCTCAGCATTTAACACCCTCATCCCAGACATCCTGGTCAACAAACTGTCTGACCTGGGACTTCACCCACTCACCTGTTACTGGGTCAAGGACTTCCTCACAAACCGACCCCAGACAGTGAGACTCTGATGCCACCTGTCCTCTATGGGTGCGTGCTGAGCCCCCTCCTGTACACTCTCTACACATCGGACTGCAGCCCCACCCACTCCAACAACACCACTGTCGTGTCGCGGACGACACAGTTGGGGGGCTGATCTCGGTGGGTTGGAATCTGCTTACAGGGATGAGGTCCTGGCTCTCTTGAAGTGGTGTTCGGCAAACAACCGCTGAATACCACAAAGACCAAAGAGATCATCTTGGACTTCAGGAAGAACAGAGCAGACCCACCCCCACTCCACATCAATGGAGTCCGGGTAGAGAGAGTTCATTCTTTCACATTCCTGGGGACCATGATATCAGCTGACCTGTCGTCCAAAAACACCTCAGGACTAGTAAAGAAGGCCCAGAAGCACCTGCACTTCCTGCAGCTCCTCCAGATCAATAATATCAGTCAGAAGCTGCTGGTGAACCGCTCCTCCATCGAGACCACACTTACATATCATAGTGTGGTTCACTCTCTGCACGGAGGCAGAACGGAAGAGTCTACGGGGGGTGGTGAAGACGGCCCAGAGGATTATCGGCTGCCCCCTCCTCTCCCTGAAGGACAACGTCACCTCATGATACCTCATCTGGCACAAGGACTCTCCGTCTGCTACCCTCTGGTAGACGATACAGGAGCCTGCAGCACGCACAAAAACACTCAAAGACAGATATTACCCCCAAGCTGTCAGACTACTGAACTCTGGGTAATACTCTAAATACTGAACTCTCAATAATACTGCACTAAACTACCTTTCATTATGCATAATTATGTTTACTGCTGCTGCTCTGTATGAATGTATCATGTTTGTCACTACCTCACTGTAAATTACTGTTACCTGTGCAATAATCAGTGCAATAACCTATGTGCAATATTTATATCATACTATGTGCAATACGAAATCCACATGCAACACCTACACCACACCATATTATGTGCAATCTGTGAAATACTTACACCTTATTTGATCTTTGATTTAATCCTACCTGCACCTTGTACATTGTACCTTGTATTTTTTATTACATTTTATTACATATTTTATTATATTGTTTATTATATTGTGCATTATATGGTGCATTGTGTTCTGGGCAGCAGAACACTGCTTGGACTGCTGCTCCCGCGACCCAGAAAATGGAAAAGCGGAAGAAAATGAATGAATTCCCCCTGCACTTTTGCAACACTATTTTTTACCATGTACTATTATTGCATGTTATTAGTACTTCTGACTATCCTAGTGAGTCAACGGTTCTACTTATTGTAAACATTTCATTGCATTGTTGACCTTGTGTTGATTCTGCATATGACAAATAAACAATCTTGAAAATCTTGAAATCCCACCCCACACACCATCTCTGTGAACTGTTACCATCAGGCAGGTGCTACAGGTCCACCAGGAGCCGGACCAATAGCCTGAGACAGTTTCTTTCCCCAAACCATCACCAGACTGAACCCTCTCCCCCTACCCCCCAACTGCACCACAACACACTACCTCACCACAATTTACCGTAATTCTGTGAATTACTTGTATACCAACTGCTGCTGCTGTTTGTTTTATTGTTTTTATTGAAGATTTGTTGTTTGCCGGTCAAACATGTACGTATTTTATTTATTTTATCTGTGATACACCTGCAGAGAGCCTTTCCCAACTTTATGTTTTTTACCTGACATAATGACAATAAAGATTATTCTATTTCTATTCTAATATATTCCCTTTTTTTCTTTTAGAAGGATTTGTACCTTCACGAGATCACTATATTACTCAAACATGCATGGATGACATCTAAAACCTCTTCAGGCATGTTTTTTTTTTTTTATCTTTTATTATTTCAAGGTACATAATAACACATACTTTAGGTACATAATAATACATGTTTTTGATGAGAGAACAATGTTATAACATAGTAGAAAGCCCCAAAAAGTCAACTTTGCTTAATACCCCTGTTTAAATAACAAAATAAACATATTTTTACATATTTAAATTTTACCTCATGCATGGAGTAAAGATGCTTTTATTTTAGAGGTGTTATTTTTAAATTACAAACCTCACTTTTTCATTGCTTAGTCAGAACATAGACTCGTATCAATCTAACCAGCACATCAAAACAATTCTATTTACTGCTTTTTATAAAGAAATACAATTCATATCATGCAGAAGTGAGTTAAGTATTTTGGTCCATAAACTCAATGTTAGTAGCACCTTTATAAATGTATATTTTGATATACAGTGAACCCTCGCTGTATCGCGGTTCACTGTTCGCGGCCTCCCTGTTTCGCAGATTTTTTTTTTTTTCAATTTTTTTTATAGTGTAACTTTTTTTTTACAGTGTAACATTCTGTCCTGCGCCCTGATTAGCTAAGAGACTAGACCAGGACTAAACCAGGTCTAAAGCAGGTCTAAACCAGGACTAAACCAGGTCTAAACCAGGTCTAAACCAGGACTAAACCAGGTCTAGACCAGGGATGGTAGGGACAGAGTCTCTGATTTCCTTCACGAGAGCGCCTGGGTGACAGGAGGTGTGGCCTTTGTTTACTTGCACGAGCCATGGAAGAGAGTGCGAGCCGGACCATGGAAGAGCCAAGAATCAACATGGACGGGCCGGGGGAGCCGCAGCGGGGAGAGCCGCATTCGAGGGAGCCCACAGCGGGGGGAGGACACTCGCGCGCACAGAGGAGACAGTGGCTCTTCCCCGTCACGCCGAGAGGACGAACCCGACCCCGTCCTAGAGAGCTGTGGAGTATTGGCGACGCATTGATAGCGGTCTGATTTTGGACCCGGGGTGAAATGCAACCAACTCTTGTGAGCGCAGGTTGGTCTTACCTGGTCTTGTGCTGAGGACTGGTGCTCAGAGGCGTCTGTTAGCGGTTTGGCACTGTTAGCATTGGCTTGAGTCTTGCCCAAAATGATATCCAGGTCGCTTTCCACTCGACTTTCGCACATGGCATGGATATGTGGTACCAAAACAAACGCACGTGTCCGCGCGCACGTGTCCGCGCGCACGTGTCCGCGCGCACGTGTCCGCGCGCACGTGTCCGCGCGCACGTGTCCGCGCGCACGTGTCCGCGCGCACGTGTCCGCGCGCACGTGTCACGTGCCCCCCCCCCCCCCCCCCCCCCACTATTAATATATTTTAATGAAAATCTACAAAAGTTTGAGTGTTTAAACAAGAGAAAAATGTGAGAAAATGTTAATACCAGTCTCAGAAAGGTGTATAATGTGTCTGGTGAAGCGTTTTCAGCCTTAAAACATGTAGAATAATTGTAAAATATAAAATTTCCTACTTCGCGGATTTCACTGATTGCGGGCTATTTCTGGAACCTAACCCCCGCGATAAACGAGGGTTCACTGTACCTGTACAGGCCTATGACTAAAATAACACATCATAGAACACAATCATAGGCTTGTTTGAGTCACAGTGTCGTTCCAGGACAGAGGAATGGTGAAATGCAGTGACTGTGAGAACTGACAGGAACACCAGATGTTTTCAATTATTGGAAGATAATGTAATTGTAAGGAGAAAACATTCAAACATGCAGACAAATGACAAAAAAATAGATAAATTAAATAATTTCTGAAGAAGCGCTGCAAGAAACACAAATGTTCAAATAATTTCAGATTGTCAACAGCTTTTGTCACTTGTAGACTCACAATGGGAAGAGGAAGCACAACTTTTACTCAAACACGAGGATGTGAAATCTCCGAGCAGTACAATAAACACCACATAGAGTACCGGAGGGCAGAGTTCATCACTCACTCAGGAGGAGGAAAACAAATCTGCATCTCTTTTAAGGAAGGAATCTATTATGATAAATAATTCAGCAGGCGATGCAGCAGAGATGAGAGCGGCAGGTAAACGGAGGGAGCAGATCCAGAAGAGGTGCTGACAGGTGCGCCTGCCTCCTCACAGGTGCTGCTAATGTCTGAACCAACTGTGTGTACAGACCCAGATGCATTTTTACAGCATTAAGTCTGATTTTTACTGCTTTAAAAACACGAAAAACAGAACCAGTTCATATTAAACAGTTTGAAGTTATTCCTCACTTACCTTTGTAAGGACAAAACATTCAAACATGGAGACAAATGACAAAAAACGCTAACAACAACTAGCATGCTATCACATGGTTCCTGATTATCAGACAATAACACTTATAATTAGATACAGACAGTGTACAACAGACTTCTACAATATATCTGCACTGGGACTACAGACATTCTGATCACATATGTAATCTAATCTATCTCCACTGTCTCCTGACCATCTCCACAGTCTCCTGACCATCTCCACTGTCTCCTGACCATCTCCACAGTCTCCTGACCATCTCCACTGTCTCCTGACCATCTCCACTGTCTCTTGACCATCTCCACAGTCTCCTGACCATCTTCACAGTCTCCTGACCATCTCCACTGTCTCCTGACCATCTCCACTGTCTCCTGACCATCTCCACTGTCTCTTGACCATCTCCACAGTCTCCTGACCATCTTCACAGTCTCCTGACCATCTCCACAGTCTCCTGACCATCTCCACTGTCTCCTGACCATCTCCACTGTCTCCTGACCATCTCCACTGTCTCCTGACCATCTCCACAGTCTCCTGACCATCTCCACTGTCTCCTGACCATCTCCACAGTCTTTTGGGCATTGAGCTCCAGATTGTTGCCACTGCAGTCATTCTCCAGGTCCCTTCATTCTCCAGGTCTCTTCATTCTCCAGGTCTCTTCATTCTCCAGGTCTCTTCATTCTCCATGTCTCTTCATTCTCCAGGTCCCTTCATCCTCCAGGTCCCTTCATTCTCCAGCTCCCTTCATTCTCCAGGTCCCTTCATTCTCCAGGTCTCTTCATTCTCCAGGTCTCTTTATTCTCCAGGTCCCTTCATTCTCCAGGTCTCTTCATTCTCCAGGTCTCTTCATTCTCCAGGTAAGCCCATCGAGAGTAGCATCATCCTGATCATCTTGACAGGTGGTGCTGGAGGTGGAGCAGGTGCTGTCGGGAGAATGGAGCTGCTGAGCTGATAGTCCTAGTGTCTGAGACAAGCTCACTGTGGTCTGTCAGGAAGTGTGTGCGCCCCCTTCAGGTGGAGTCAGCCAGAGCAGAGATGGTTTGTCCTGGAGCAAAGCAGGAGGATGGTGTGGAACGAAGTCCACACACAGGATCCTGGCATAGGTTCCCGGATCCTGGGAAAGGTCCAGTTGCTGCAGAATGAAGTGGTGGACCAGGTCCATCATCCTCTACAAACCGGTTGGCTCTGACCTGCAGTGGGTCCAGGAGGGGGAGGCGTCCTGTAGGGAGGCGATGATGGATGAGACAGGGCATGACTCCAAGAGGTGTAGAAGATGTGGGTGAAGATACTTTTAGTAGCTATATATATATATATTAGGGCTGGGAATATTAACGCGTTAATCGCGATCAATCGCGATTCGCGATTAATCGAACAATTTTTTTAATCGCGATCAGAGTTTGCCAGCATTTTCCGCAATTCTACCATCCATATGCAGCTCATTTGGTTGTATTAATTAAACTCATTGTCGGTTAAACGCGCTATTTTGAGTTTGCTAGTATTTTGTTCCTTCTACGCATCCGTAGGCAGCTCGAGCGGGCTTCAATCATTTATTTACAATTTCTCAAAGTAAGCACTATTACTGGTTCATTGTTACTTTTTCCTTTCTCTGCACTTTTTTGAAATAAAAAAAATGGTGAGAAATACTTTGCATTGTGAGTTTAACTTTAGATTCGAACGGTCTTACTGCAAGATATCAATTTTAAACATGCAAAATAAATCACGATTAATCGCGATTAACTATGAAATTTCTGAGATTAGTTGCGATCAAGAAAATTAATCGTTTGACAGCCCTAATATATATATATATATATATATATATATAAGTATATATATATATATATATATAAAGTATATATATATATATATATATATATATATATATATATATATATATATATATATATATATATATATATATAAAAAGTATATATATATATAAAGTAAACATAAAGTTTCAAAACTTGTTTAGTGTGTGTATCCAAATTTAAGTATCCTGTTAACAGAGCTGCAAACCCTTGGCTTTCTCTCAGGGAACTTCATAATGAAGTCTTCACTTCACAGCTGTGCCTCAGGGTCAAGAAATGCCCAAAGTGCAAAGTAATAATCAAAGGGAAAAGGCTGTTTTTTAAATCTAAAACCTGTTTGGACTTATTTATTTTTTGTTTACTACTTGTGTCATTCACAGTCTTGATGCTTCAGTGAGAATCTAAAATATAAATAATTCTGAAAATAAAGAAGGAAAATACATGAATGTGTGCGTCAAACTTTAGACTGTTGTGTGTGTGGATTTTCTGTTTGGATCTCCTATAGAGTTATATGAGTGGGGATAGTTGTGCCTTCACTGAGGCGTGCTGTTGTGTGATTGTGTGCTTGCTGTGAGGTTGCTGTGTGATTGTGTGATTGTGTGCTTATTGTGTGATTGTGTGCTTGCTGTGAGGTTGTGTGCTTGTGTGCTTGTTGTGTGGTTGCTGTGTGATTGTGTGCTTACTTTGAGGTTGTGTGCTTGTGTGATTGTGTGCTTGTTGTGTGCTTGTTGTGTGCTTGTGTGCTTGTGTGCTTGTTGTGTGATTGTGTGCTTGCTGTGAGGTTGTGTGCTTGTGCGGTTGTTGTGTGGTTGTATTGGGCTTTTCTGTACGGAGCCGGCAGATGGCTGTGGCACCTCGTGGCACTGCCTGGAGACGGGCCCGCCCACGCCCATAACTCACCCACACGGCTGCCTCGCTTTGTGCAGCAATCTGGACGTTTGGGCACCGCAGTGTGAGGAATTTATACGTTTAATGTTTTATACTAATTAGCAGAGTGGATTTTGTCATTTTCCTGCATGTGTTTTTCTGCTGTTTTCTCTGGTAACCAGTGTGATGATGTTCTGCACACTGTGTACGCACACTGTGTGTACACACAGTGACACTGAGGACTCATAAAGCTCAGGACTGATACTTTGCAGCTCATCAACATTCCCTGGGGGTGTGATGCTAACTAAAGGCATTATTCTGTCTGAAGCTCTGTTGGAATTTTTTGTTTTGACACAATCTGACCAGAAAGAGCTGACTTAAATAGAGCTACAAAAGGTCAGCTGATTTGTCCTTCTCACATAACATTACAGTCACAAACTGGCATTCGCCAACAGTTTTTTTCAGTTAGTGACAGTTACATGCAGCACTAGTCCATTCTGTGTAGCCCGTCTCACTGATTGTTTTATATTATGTCTTTTAGTAAATAAGGGACATAACAATAAGTTATACAATAATAATACATCACTTTTAGTTGAAAATCAAACTAAACAGGACGGTGAACAGTGGGAGTGATCACAGGCTCTTGAAAATGTGTCGTTTAAATCAGTTTTGCATTTTTCCTTGAATTTTTGAGAGGGATCTTCAATCTTTTTTTGACAGTTTGCTAATGCGTGCATTGTGTCACCATGTTTTTTATTTATTTATTTACCTTTATTTAACCAGGATAAAAAAACTCATTGAGATTAAAAAGTGTCCTGGCCAAGAGGCACCAGCACAGAGACAAAACAATCACACGAAATGTTCACATTTTCACACACAAAAGCATAATAAAACGAGTCTTATGTGAAACATTTACAAATGGATCATTTTGTTTCAAGTTCAGTTGAAAGTGACTTAAAAGAGTCCAATGACACCAGATCTTTCAGTTTAAATTCCCTCTGGAGTTTATTCCAGGAATGAGCTGCAGTTGATTTTAGATTCATGTAAAGTGACTCTGATGTTCTAATGCTGTTACCTCCTCAAAAACAGACCTGGAGTTGAGTTTTGTTTCATTTACACATGTTTGAGCAATCCTTTATTATTAGTCTACATCACCAAAGCTCAAAATGCTCTGTTCCACCTTGTGATGTCATGTAGTTGTTTTGTGTTTGAGAGAAGGACACAGGTTTGTGTGCTAAACATGTGTGAATGAAACAAAAGGTCTGCAGGGATGTTTGTGATAAGGAAACAACATCAGAACACATCAGATCAGAAAACAGTGTAATATGGGCCCTTTAAATGCCCAATCTCCAGCCCATTCTACTGTCCAAACGCAGAAGGGTCTGATAGTGGTCAGTCATACAGTATTTCCTCTCACATTTCCCCGTTTCAGTGAGAATAAAATCTACCACTTCTTTTACCTGAGATGTAAAAGTTTGGTGCTTCCCTGGGTGATTCTGTACAGATCCGTGCTGTTTCTCACTCCTCTGTCTTGGATTGTAAATGTATTTTTCACTCGTAAGTCATTATTGCACAGATAATTATTGCACAAGCCCTATTACACAAACTGTTATTGCACAATAGTTATTGCACCATTCAATAAAAAGTGACTAAGTGCTCCTTTTTTGTGCAAATTTGTTCAAAAGTGCAACGGATCTGTTGTATTACTATTGTATTTTCCTTGTTTTAAGGACATACAGTGGTACCTCACCTTACGAATGACCCAACAAACGAAAATTTCAAGTTACGAAACGCCTTCACGTCAAATTTTGGTCTCTAGATACGAATGAAATTTCAAATTACGAAACGCGAAATCTCCAATCCAATCCAATCCAATCCAACTTTATTTATAAAGCACTTTAAAAACAACAAATCTCAAAAATTCAATTAATGCGCGCTCAGATGCACGCCCCGAAACGTAAATACACTTTATCAACACACACGGGGTTAGGTTCCAGAGGTGGCCCGCGGTGGGAGAGGTCCACGAGGTAGGACAACTTTGTATTTGGCAATTGTTCTACATGTTTTAGGGCTGTAAATGCCTCACCACTCGAAACACTCGAACTTTCATAGATTTTCAATGGAATGTGTTGGGGGGGGGGCACGACTCAATATAGCGCCGAACGTGCGATGGGAGCGGAGACACAACAACACATCATCAGTAGGGTAAAACTCACCTGTCTCATGACGGTCTATACCCAGCTCACGTTCCCTTAGTGAGTGAACAACCCAAAGCTTGGTGAATTCTGCTTCACAATGATAGGAAGAGCCGACATCGAAGGATCAAAACGTCCATACGGCGCAAGGCCGCACTACACCGATGGAGCCCGCCCTGCTCTTATTCCCGCTGAAAGAGCGTCTTTCTTGGCCTCTTAGCTCTAGCGCGGAACGCGCAAGGAGCGCAGACACGAGCAATGTGCTCCTCCAACGGCACTGCCATGTTATAATAATAACAGGTCCAATCCAGGTTTAGTTCTGGCCAGACCTGGTTTATTCCACGTTCTTTTAGTCCTGGTCTAGTTTCTTAGCCTGTCAGGAACACAACGTTACACTATTAAAAAAATTTTACACTATAAAAAAAAAAACCTTGGAACGGATCAGGCTTTTTCCATTGAAATAGCTACTCAACTTACGAAGTTTTCACATTACGAAACCACTTCTGGAACGAATTAATTTCGTAAGGTGAGGTACCACTGTAAATGACCAAAAGCACCTTACAAAAACATCCACACTAAAGTGTGTCTACTCTGAGGCCCCCTCCCTTTGCTCTTTGAGCTGAATCAAGCCCGCTATAAGACAATCAGTGTGCATTGTGTGACACACAGCAATGTATAGTCAACAAAAATATAAACGCAACGCTTTTGTTTTTGCTCCCATTTTTCCTGAGATGGACCCAAAGATCCAAAATTCACTCCAGATACACAACACTACCATTTCTCTCAAACATTGTTCACAAATCTGTCCAAATGTGTGACAGCGAGCACCTCTGCCCCGCCGAGACAATCCACCCCACCTCACAGGTGCGCCACATCAAGATGCCGATCCGACATCATGACCAGTGCACAGGTGTGCCCCAGACTGCCCACAATAAAAGGCCACCCCGAAATGTGCATTTTTTTTGCTTTATTGGGGGTCTAGGGACTCAGAACCAGTCAGTATCTGGTGTGACCACCATTTGCCTCATGCAGTGCAACACATCTTCTTCGCATAGAGTTTATCAGATTGTCAATTGTGGCCTGTGGAATGTTGGTCCACTCCTCTTCAATGGCTGTTCGAAGTTGCTGGATATTAGTGGGAGCTGGTACACGCTGTCGTATACGCCGGTCAAGCACATCCCAAACATGCTCAATGGGTGACATGTCCAGTGAGTATGCTGGCCATGCAAGAACTGGGACATTTTCAGCTTCCAAGAATTGTGTACAGATCCTTGCAACATGGGGCCGTGCATTATCTTGCTGAAACATGAGGTGATGTTCATGGATGTATGGCACAACAATGGGCCTCAGGATCTCATCACGGTATCTCTGTGCATTCAAAATGCCATCAATAAAATGCACCTGTGTTCTTCGTCCATAACAGCCTTTGAAGAGGAGTGGACCAACATTCCACAGGCCACAATTGACAATCTGATAAACTCTATGCGAAGAAGATGTGTTGCACTGCATGAGGCAAATGGTGGTCACACCAGATACTGACTGGTTCTGAGTCCCCAGACCCTCAATAAAGCAAAAAAAAAAAGCACATTTCGGGGTGGCCTTTTATTGTGGGCAGTCTGGGGTACACCTGTGCACTGGTCATGATGTCGGATCGGCATCTTGATGTGGCGCACCTGTGAGGTGGGGTGGATTGTCTCGGCGGGGCAGAGGTGCTCGCTGTCACACATTTGGACAGATTTGTGAACAATGTTTGAGAGAAATGGTAGTGTTGTGTATCTGGAGTGAATTTTGGATCTTTGGGTCCATCTCAGGAAAAATGGGAGCAAAAACAAAAGTGTTTATATTTTTGTTGAGTGTATATTCACATGATGTTTTATTTTTGTATGTGATGGGAAAGCCAAACAGACCCAGAACCTGGGTCAATTGCACTAATGAAATGAATGTTTTTGTGTTTTGTGTTTCAGTGTGCAGTGTGTTTTGTTTCATGTTTTTTTATTTATGAAAAATGGTTGTATGGATCATAGACCCCGTAGGCGGAGCACTGGACAGACTACAGTTTATCATAAGGAGGGTTCAAATAGAACCCAGGAGAGATCACTAGATTACTCAAACATGCCTGGATGATAATATCATCCTGAAGTGTTTTCATATATTATATGAAAACACTTCAGGAATGTTTTTGATGAGGAAGCAGTTATAGCATTGTATTTTGCAGTATTGTGTACTATTCAAACTATTCACCTGTCCCTTCTTCTGTCTTCTACCCCCTGGTTGGAAAAACAGTCGCTCTTCCTCCCAGTGTCAGTGAGATGGGACCACAGTCACACACATGGATGTCTCCTCATGATTCACAGGCTCTCTGAGGCCCTGTCCGCACGTCAACGTTCCTGTTTTTTTTTTTTTATACGGGCTGGAAAAAATGTGCATCCACACACGTGTTCGATCAGTAAATATTCGCGTTCAGGCGAACACGGAGCTCTGAGTGAAAACGATGTAGTACATATGTCACACCGATAAGTGGCGCTGTAAACAGGAAATAGCCAGAGCCCCCAGACACGCAATACTACAAAGAACGCATGCGCATAAACTCCTTTCCCTTTCGTAAACAAGCAAACACGTGTACTTTAGGGACCATCAACAAACGCAAATTTATTTTGTCCCCCTGCTCCACCAATGTAGCAGGGACTCACTTTGGTAATGTGAAGATGTTGACGGTCCCTAACATAGACAGACACCACAGAGCGAAGATTTGCGCTGCGTGAGCAGAGTTTTTGCCTATAAATCGATAGTTAGTATTACTTGCTATCGTTTTATTCAGGGGCACCTGCAGGATTGAAATTTAAGGTATGCCCCCCTCCAAAAAAAAAAAAAAAATGCGCGGTGCATATAGTCCTACTGTCCCAAATCTGTAGGCTACAATACAACAAAAGAACTTGAAATTGAACAATGTGAACAATGTGAACAATATGAACGTAATATGTGAACAACACACGAACAATAAACATTGGAACATATTTTAAAACTCTATTCGTGCACAGTAAAACTACAGTGGGCCACACATCCGTAAGGCCACACGCAAAGAGCGCGCAAGAACATTCAATTTCTATAAAAATGTGTTTTTATTTGCTTAATGTTGGCACTTTTGCAAGACAACATTAAGCAAATAAAAACACATTTTTATAGAAATTGAATGTTCTTGCGCGCTCTTTGCTGTGCTTACGGATGTGTGGCCCATGTAGGCTACTGTGCACAAATGTGAGTTTTAAAATATGTTCCAATGTTTATGGTTCGTGTGTTGTTCACATATTACGTTCATATTGTTCACATTGTTCAATTTCAAGTTCTTTTGTTGTATTGTAGCCTACAGATTTGGGACAGTAGGTCTATATGCACTGAGCAATTTTTATTTATTTATTTATTTTTTTTGGAGGGTAGGTGGCGTACCTTAAATCTCAATCCTGCAGGCGCCCCTGAATAAAACGATAGCAAGTAATACTAACTATCGATTTATAGGCAAAAACTCTGCTCACGCAGCGCAAATCTTCGTTCTGTGGCGTCTGTCTATGTTAGGAACCGTCAACATCTTCACATTACCAAAGTGAGTCCCTGCTACATTGGTGGAGCAGGGGGACAAAATAAATTTGCGTTTGTTGAAGGTCCCTAAAGTACACGTGTTTGCTTGTTTATGAAAGGGAAAGGAGTTTATGCGCATGCGCTCTTTGTAGTATTGTGTGTCTGGGGGCTCTGGCTGTTTCCTGTTTACAGCGCAACAGTGCAAATAAATCGTCCGCATGACATATGTACTACATCGTTTTCAC
This sequence comes from Paratrypauchen microcephalus, assembly GCA_036785185.1. NCBI lineage: Eukaryota > Metazoa > Chordata > Actinopteri > Gobiiformes > Gobiidae > Paratrypauchen > Paratrypauchen microcephalus. Next base: position 942,283 of record JAVJIX010000079.1, on the reverse strand, counting down.
TCAGCGCTCCGTGTTCGCCAGAACGCGAATATTTACTGATCGAACACGTGTGTGGACGTGCATTTTTTCCAGCCCGTATAAAAAAAAACAGGAACGTTGACGTGCGGACAGGGCCTCAGAGAGCCTGTGAATCATGAGGGGACATCCATGTGTGTGACTGTGGTCCCATCTCACTGACACTGGGAGGAAGAGCGACTGTATTTCCAACCAGGGGGTAGAAGACAGAAGAAGGGAAGTACACAATACTGCAAAATACAATGCTATAACTGCTTCCTCATCAAAAACATTCCTAAAGTGTTTTCATATAATATATGAAAACACTTCAGGATGATATTATCATCCAGGCATGTTTGAGTAATCTAGTGATCTCTCCTGGGTTCTATTTGAACCCTCCTTATGATAAACTGTAGTCTGTCCAGTGCTCCGCCTACAGGACATCTAACACTCCATACTGAACTGCTCCTCTCATAAATATACAAAAAACATTAAACAAAACTCACTGCACACTGAAACACAAAACACAAAAACACTCATTTCATTAGTGCAATTGACCCAGGTTCTGGGTCTGTTTGGCTTTCCCGTCACATACAAAAATAAAACATCATGTGAATATACATTGCTGTGTGTCACACAATGCACACTGATTGTCTTATAGCGGGCTTGATTCAGCTCAAAGAGCAAAGGGAGGGGGCCTCAGAGTAGACACACTTTAGTGTGGATGTTTTTGTAAGGTGCTTTTGGTCATTTACAGTGGTACCTCACCTTACGAAATTAATTTGTTCCAGAAGTGGTTTCGTAACGTGAAAAATTCGTAAGTTGAGTAGCTATTTCAATGGAAAAACCCTGATCCGTTCCAAGTTTTTTTTTTAATAATGTAACATTTTTTTTATAGTGTAACGTTGTGTTCCTGACGGGCTAAGAGACTAGACCAGGACTAAACCAGGTCTAAAACAGGACTAAACCAGGTCTAAACCAGAACTAAACCTGGATTGGACCTGTTATTATTATAACATGGCAGTGCCGTTGGAGGAGCGCGTTGCTCGTGTCTCCGCGCTCCTTGCACGTTCCGTGCTAGGGCTAAGAGGCCAAGAAAGACGCTCTTTCAGCGGGAATAAGAGCAGGGCGGGGCGGGCTCTGCTTCTATCTGACCTCCAGAGCCGGGGGGCTGACACTGTGAGCTAACAGGCCGAGAAAGGTGCTCTATCGGCGGGCAAGACCGCGGGGTCTCGTTCGGGGTGGGCTCTGGTTCTATGTGACTTCCAGAGCCGGGGGGCTGACACTGTGAGCTAACAGGCCGAGAGACAGGTGCTCTTCGGCGGGCAAGAACCGCGGGGTCCCGTCCTAGAGAGCTCTGGTTCTATTGGCGACTTCCATTGATAGCCGGTCTGACACTGTGAGCTGTGAAATGCCGCGCAGGCGGGCCTTGTGAGCGCGCGGGTCTTACCATCGGTCTTAGTGCGTGCCTCAGAGGCGTCTGTATGGATGTTTTGATCCTTCGATGTCGGCTCTTCCTATCATTGTGAAGCAGAATTCACCAAGCGTTGGATTGTTCACTCACTAAGGGAACGTGAGCGGGGTTTAGACAGTCGTGAGACAGGTGAGTTTTACCATACTGATGATGTGTTGTTGTGTCTCCGCTCCCATCACACGTTCGGCGCTATATTGAGCCGTGTCCCCCCCAACACATTCCATTGAAAATCTATGAAAGTTCGAGTGTTTCGAGTGGTGAGGCATTTACAGCCCTAAAACATGTAGAACAATTGCCAAATACAAAATTGTCCTACCTCGTGGACCTTGTGCATCTGAGCGCGCATTAATAAAATTTTTGAGATTTGTTGTTTTTAAAGTGCTTTATAAATAAAGTTGGATTGGATTGGAGATTTCGCGTTTCGTAACTTGAAATTTCATTTGTATCTAGAGACCAAAATTTGACGTGAAGGCGTTTCGTAACTTGAAATTTTCGTTTGTTGGGTCATTCTTAAGGTGAGGTACCACTGTATGTCCTTAAAACAAGGAAAATACAATAGTAATACAACAGATCCGTTGCACTTTTGAACAAATTTGCACAAAAAAGGAGCACTTAGTCACTTTATATTGAATGGTGCAATAACTATTGTGCAATAACAGTTTGTGTAATAGGGCTTGTGCAATAATTATCTGTGCAATAATGACTTGTGCAATAGAGCTGGTGCAATAAATAGAACACTGTAAGGTTGTGCAGTGCACAAATGGACAATGAACATCAAAGATGGACAAATGTATCTGGTGATGAGCCGAGACTGTTTTCTGTCTGTCTGTACTGTATGTGTGAGTGGAACTGTGTTTTTAAGATGCAGCAGTGAGCCCAAGACAAATTTCCCCTTGGGGACAATAAAGTTTATCTTATCTTATTTTATCTTATCATTTCATTGGGCAATAATCAAGAAGGGCTCTGTTAGCATGCTAGTTGTTGTTAGCTTTACCATCAGCGCATTACATTACAATACACAAGAAGATACAGTATACAGTATGTATATAATACAGTATACAGTATGTATATAATACAGTATACAGTATGTATGTAATACAATATACAGTGCACCCTCTGTCACTTTTACACTGGCATGTAGTTAACCTCTCCTTTTTACATTTGGACTGCTCATGGATGTATACTGGATGTATACTGTCAGGCTAGACAGTCCCTGGACGGCCTGGGCCCTCACCCCGACTCTGGGCCCTCACCCCGACTCTGGGCCCTCACCCCGACTCTGGGCCCTCACCCCGACTCTGGACCCTCATCCCGACTCTGGGCCCTCACCCCGACTCTGAGCCCTCACCCCGACTCTGGACCTTTCCTGTAGTTTGGGACAATAGTTGTACCTGTAGAAATCCCACCAGGATACGTGTTACAGCCCTCTCTGTTCCTGCTGTGTGTGGGGACTGGTCCTGGTCCTGGTCTGGTTCTGGTCTGGTTCTGCTCTGGTCCTGGTCTCTGGTCTGGTTCTGGTCTGGTTCTGCAGATGGAGCAGATGGAGCCTGTCTGGAGGGTCTCCGTGGGGGTCCACACTTCTCCGGTGCAGGAGCAGACGGTGTTAATGGGACAGTCCATGTGCTCTGAGCAGTGACCAGTGGAGCGAGGAGGTGACCCGCTGGGAGACGGGTCAAGGACAAAAGCAGCACACCTTTCTTCTCACAAGGAACACACTTAAAGAGGCGGACGTTTGTATTCAGGCTCTAACTGGGCTCAGTCATTATTTCAGATGGAGGGCAGGGGTCTGGCTCAGGGGTCTGGCTGAAGACACTGAGGAACGGGTCAAATGCAGTGAGTGATTTTCTACAGTAACAGTAATGTGTGTATTCTACATCTTCATTTTAAAGAGGAGGTATTTTACTTCTTTAGGGTATTAACACAGAAGATCACCATGTTACCTCTTATTGTTTTGAAAATGCTGTATTTTTAGTTTAATTTGCTAAGTCAGCGGGCATCCTGCTAATGAAATGTTTCTCATGCGTGACACCTCCCCCAAGTAGAAACGCCTCCTCCCGCCTCCTCCTTACTCTAGAAATCGTGCTTGATCACAGCTGGTGCGCGTTCAGAATTGCTGTTGACGTTCCCTGTCCAGATTAGCCTCAGTCTGCTTCACGCCATCGCTGGAAGGAATCTCCAAGAATCACCTAAGTTTAGCTTCGCTCCTTTTCCCCTTCTCTTCTTCTTTCAGCGACCTCAAAACCGAACTTTCTTTTGCGGCTAACTGGTAGTGGATTCTCGTCCGCCATCGCAACAAACTTTGTGCAAACTGCGATGAAGCTGCAGTTGGAAAAAGCCGCCAAGAACTGCTGTGTTGGTTGAGTAAACAGCGTCTTGCGTCTGTGGAATGTGTGAGAGGCAAACGTAAACCGCGTAATCCCAGCGTGCCGGCAAGTCAGTTACACTAGAACACTACACTAGGTACACTAGGAAGTTTGACTGACCTAACCTAATAAGTTCGCCTTGTTATCTATTGGCTAATGTTTATCTGGCTCCACCATATCCACAGTTGATGGATTTTCATTCTTTTTTGTTTGGTCATCATAATTACAAGGCTGCTGCATCTCTATAATGCTATTTTGAACTTTCATTGATAATTTGAAACAAAAAAAATCATACAACCTTTAAGGAAAGTTGTGGGAGCATGGGTGACGCAGGACGTTGTGGGTGAAGCACTGGACAGAATCTTACAGCTCACTGTAAGGAGGGTTTGAACAGGGGAGAGAATTACTCAAACATGGATCACATGTAAAACCTCGTCATGTTTTGGACAAGGGAACAATTTTATAACATGGTAGAAAGCTCCAAAATGTTATTTTTGGCTTAGTGGTAGAAAACTCTAACTAGGACGCAGCAGAATTAAATTTGTGCATTTTTATTGAACTCTGAACTTTTTCTGAACTCTTCATATAGAACATTTTCATGTGACGTCATAATCTGGAATTCGGCCATGTTGGAGATACTCGAAACAAAGCAAACAGTGCACTTATGTCACCAAGTAAAAAAAAAAGCAAAATGGTCAAATATTGTTGGGTCCTAGGCTGTCACAATAGATTGGACAGAAAAACACCGGCAGTTCTATCGTTTACCTAAAGTAGTGACCAACCAGGGTGAACAGAGCGATTATCAAAGGAAAAGAGGCGACAGACGAGGAGACAGAGGCGGAAAGACAATGTTAATTTTTTAATCTTTGCAAAACATGAGTATTTGCAAAAGCAAAATACTCGTACTTAAACATGTTCCACATGTGATACAAGTATGCCGACCTTTACCATCACAATACTCTTGTCTATAATTTTCCACACTTTGCGCTCTCGTACCAGCCACAAACAAACTGGTTGTTCCTCCAGACCTTTAGAGCTCTGAAGGTCTTGTGCTGTATCAGGGCTTGGGGAGAAGACCAGGTAGTTCACAATATCAGGATCTCTTACAGCAGCAGAATCGACAAATCTCCACTGTCACTGAGCAAACTTGAATCCATCTCATATGGATCTTCTTGCCCAATTAATTTGAGTTTGTTCATATAACGCTCTTTTTCTTTGGCGTCCAACTTATCTCTGTACAACTGGTCAACTGTGTCAGAAGTTTTGGATTCCGATGTGGAAGGTTTATCGCAAAATTTTGAGTTTTTCTGCATGGTTGCTTTATAAGCGTGTTTAATTTGAGTAAGCAATATCTCCAACATGTCCGCACGTCCGGGTCATGGTCAGATTTTTCGAGTCCATGAAAACGCCCTATAGGCTACGACCTTTCATATTCAAGTGTTGATTTTTCGATGAATTGCGTGTAAGTACAGAGCAGGTGAAATCAGAGATTTCATAAAAGCTCCTTAAAGGGGATTTTGCATAACATGTCCCCTTTAACTTGTGAACATGCAAACCCCACACAGAGAGACCGCGTCCAGCCTGTACGACTGGGACGTCCTTTTGGTCAGACAAAGATGCTAACTACTCTGCCCGCGCCCTGCCCAGCCCTCACATGCCAGTGTGAGCTGGTAGTTCTGTTGCTCTGTGGATGGAGTGAGCCTGCTTGAGAATGCTCTTTGAACATTCATATGAAAGTGCATGTGGAAGCGGCTCTCGGTCAGATTTTGGGGTTGCCATGCCAACAGCTTGTCCATGTTTCAGAAGCGCACAGCATAATGAGTGGAGACTCCCAGAGAGCGCTCAAATAAAGATGAATTCTGTTTTTTCTTGGCGTTGCGCTGGAGATCGTGGGCCTCCCCGCTGCTCTCCTCCTCACCAGTGGGCGGAGAGCTCTCCCGTGTCAGGGGAGCTCATTTAACGGCCGGGTTTTGATAGTGGCCGTAAGCGTGCATCAGGACGAATAGAAGCCAGACGAGCTCAGGCTGAAATGTGTCTGCATGAAACCAGTGACGCTCAAATACATTCAACAAGACAGGAGTTTGAAGAGCGTGGCCTCTTCTGGATTAAAGTTCCTCATATCCTAATGGCTTAAAGGGATAGTTTTTTTTTTATGTGAATCTGTACGGCGCCCCCTTCAGCAGTGTCGTGCATTAACACTGACTTACCCCTGACAGTGTCCTCTGAGCCGAGTTCTGCCCCAGTTCTGGAGCTGACGAAAGTAGGTCCGGCAAGTTAGCCGGGACAATAAATAAAGCATGTTTTTCTTCTCAAAACAATATTTGTCCTAAAAGTGTAAAAGTATATTTGTGTCATAAAACAGTTGCCCACGAAAAAGTCAGAAGTCTAAATCGCTTCTCTCGAGTCGTATCACAGCACCTGTTATTATTAGGGGCAAAGCACCGTAGGTGCTAGGCACCCTCGTCTTTTCTTTATGACGCTCTCCCTGGTCTCACTCAATGCGTGTGGTCTGAGGAGCTCTGCTCCTCAGAGTGTGCGATCCACGACACTACCTGGGCCGTACTGTGCATTCAGGAAACTGAATTTCCCACACATGACACTACCTCCATCTGGACTCACGTATATGATTGGTGCACCTCACCACCAGGTTGCACGCAATACACCCTGACAGGTACGGCTGTGACTGTCTGGTACGCGGTAAGGCGCATGAAGACCTCCTCCATCTGGCCGCCCGGTGTCCTGTCGCGGTTCTGGACTCGAACACTGGACCTTCTCGCTCGGTGGCCGGCGTTGAGGCTCCCACCACTCCATACATCCTGTCCCCCCTGGACCCTGTCGTCTGGACTTTCCCTGGACACTGCATCGCCCTTGCTCTCCCCCAGGCCCCTTCCTTCACCTGGGGCAATCCCTTTGGTCCTCTACATCCCCCCTGTTTCTCTTAGCCCTTGTGCCCAGTGGTGTTTATTCCTGTGCTCACGTCCCCCGATGTGTCTTCTGAGTGCTCTGCGAATGTTATTGTGGTGTTAAAATATGTATTATTATGTACCTGAAGTGTGTATTATTGTGCACCTTGTAATAATAAAAGAAAAAAAAAATAGTGTTTGCTCTGCGTTGCCTAGCGACGTTGCCTAGCGACGTTGCCTAGCGACGTTGCCTAGCGACGTTGCCTAGCGACGTTGCCTAGCGACGTTGCCTAGCGACGTTGCCTAGCGACGTTGCCTAGCGACGTTGCCTAGCAACCCTTTGATCTTTCCTTTGATGTTCTGGTCTCCTGATTCTTATTATTATTCTATATTCTTCTCCACATGGGAGTCTATGGCAACCCCTAGAACCGTCTGGTAAAAAGTTGTGAAATTTTGCATGCACATTCCAGCCAGTCTCCTCATTACCCACAGCGATTTATAGGCCCCCAGCCCCAACCATCTAGTGGCACCAGCAGGTCAAAGTTGCAGGAATTTGTCAATTGCCTAGTAACGCACCTAGCAACCTTTGATCTGTCTTTGATGTGTCTGTTCTGACAGGGTCTAACCCTGTCAGAACAGACCCTGTCAGACCCTGTCAGACTCTGTCAGACCCTGTCAGACCCTGTCAGACTCTTGTCAGACTCTTGTCTCCTGGTCTGACAGGGTCTGCCCTGTCAGACCCTGTCAGACTCTGTCAGACCCTGTCAGACTCTGTCAGACCCTGTCAGACTCTGTCAGACCCTGTCAGACCCTTGTCAGACCCTGTCAGACCCTGTCAGACTCTGTCAGACCCTGTCAGACTCTGTCAGACCCTGTTAGACCCTGTCAGACCCTGTCAGACTCTGTCAGACCCTGTCAGACCCTGTCAGACTCTGTTAGACCCTGTCAGACCCAGACCCTGCATGCGGCCTACATGCTGAGGCCTACATGAACCTTCGGTGCTTGGCCCCACATTGCTGCTTGCAGCTATATTTATTATTATTATTATTATTATTATTATTATTATTATTATTATTATTATTATTATTATTATTATTATTATTATTAGACTGTTCACTTGTAAGTGATGATGTTTACATCGTGTTTACATTTTTTATACTTCTGACTTTTTCATGTGAAATATATATATATATATTTTTTTTTTTTTCAGGCTTGACCTCCTTCTCAGTCCACACATATAAAAGTAAAACCGTCCTCCTCCTCTTCCTCTGCCTCTTTCTGTCTTCCTCGTGTCCCAGTCCTGCTCCAGTCTCTTCCCCATCAAAGTCCAAGTCCTGTCCCAGTCCTGTCCCTGTCCCAGTCCCAGTCCCAGCCCTGTCCCAATCCTGTCCCAATCCTGTCCCAGTCCCAGTCCCAGTCCTGTCCCAGTCCCAGTCCAGTCCCAGTCCTGTCCCAGTCCCAGTCCAGTCCCAGTCCTGTCCCAGTCCCAGTCCCAGTCCTGTCCCAGTCCCAGTCCCAGTCCCAGTCCTGTCCCAGTCCAGTCCCAGTCCCAGTCCTGTCCCAGTCCTGTCCCAGTCCCAGTCCTGTCCCTGTCCCAGTCCCAGTCCAGTCCAGTCCCAGTCCCAGTCCCAGTCCTGTCCCAGTCCTGGCCCCCAGCGTTAGTATCTCTCATGTTCAGACACAGGTCCCATAGTTGGGTCAGTGAAGCGGCTCTGATCCCTCCCGCCGCCACACAAGGGAGTGCAGATAGGAGTGGGCTCCCAGGGGACCGCCGGTGCTGCTGCGGTTTAATGAGGCAGATAAAAGGGCCCCTCCCCTCCCCCCTCTTCTGCACTTTGCTCTGATCTGCCTGCAGCTTTACAGAGAAACCATTTTACATTTGGAGCCAGTCTAACTTTGATTCCTTCTGTTATCACGCCTACACCTTTTTCACCAGCGCAGATCCGAGCACTACCTGTTCTGCCTCTGGACATGTGCTGCTTCACTCATCGCCATGGAGATTGGGTTTGTCTTTTCACAGTTACCAAAATACAGTTGTTCAAAGGTTCAGACTATAAGACTGTTTATTACACTGTTTTCTCATCTATGTTCTAATGTTTCCTCATCAAAAACACACCTGGAGTTGTGTTTTGTTTCATTCACACACGTTTAACGCACAAACACGGCACATTTAGCCTGAGTTCTTCTCACTCTGTTCCACCTTGTGATGTCACGTGGTAATACAAGTGTTAAAGTGTGTTTTTAACCTCCGTACACCTTCACTAGAATCATTTGGATAATTTCAGATCTGGACTTGTCAAGCTCTACTGAAATAATGTCAGTGTTGGGCAAGTTACACAAAAACTGTAATGCACTACTTATTACTTGTTACTGTCATTTTAAAGTAATGCCTTACATTACAATATTACTCTAAATAAAAAGTAAGGCATTACACTCCTTTTGCATTACTTTAGTTACTCACGCCAAAATGACTGGAAATAAGGATTTAGCAATCTCCATCCTCCATGGTCTTGCTCCTCCACCCCTTAGTGATTTTATTAGCTTAAGATCCAGCTCCAGTCGTGTCACCAGAGGTGCATCAAGAGGAGACTGTCTAATCCCATTTAGGAAGACAACATTCAGCCAATCAGCCTTTTCCATTAGAGCATCCAAAGAATGGAACAGCATCCCAACAATAATCAGGGAAAGCCCAACATACAGCTCATTTTGATCCCAGCTCAAACGTTTTCTCTTAACAAACCAGACCTGTCAGCACTAAACTACTGCCGCTGCCATCTTGTGTTCACCCTTGCATGTTTTTTATTGTTTAATATTTTACTCTTTTTTGTATTAACGTTCTTTTAACTCTGTCTTGTATTGCTTTTATCCTGCATTTTCTTTTTAACTTGTGCCCCTTGTTTTGCCACTGCCACTGCTCATTTTACTGATTCTTATACTTTTAATCCTTGCCTGCAACTTTTACTACACTGTAAAATTTGTGGTTATGTGTTAATTAATATGTATTTTATTGATGTATAACAATTATTGCACTTTTTCCAGGGAGCCATGTGTCCACCAGGCATCGGACAACAGATGAAAACTAGCCTTTTGGCTAATTCTGGCATGTTATACAGCAATTGTTGGTCAATATGCACTGTCCGTTATAAAAAATAAAAAATAAATCTACAGTGTAAATCTCTCATGTATGACACATGAGAGATTTACACTGTAGATTTATTTTTTATTTGACTTTCAACTGCCATCCAGGAGGTTTTGGGAGCTCTGGTCGGGTCAACATCAGTTTCGGCTGCTTTGTTGGGGTTGTATCGTTCCCTGTCCCATCCCCTCCTTTTCTGACTAATTTCGTGGTGCTATGGCACCTCTGCAAGTGCTTCGTCAAATTGCTTGTTCTGCATTTCGATGTGGAAAGAGGTTTGGGATTCACACACAGTGTGCATTTAACTCATTCAGTGCCGGAGACGTCTATTGACGTCCCCTCGAATCCAACCGTTGAGTGCCGTGACGTCTATAGACGTCAATTGCTTTTTTCAGCGGGGGTTGCTAGGTTACGGCCTGGAGCAACTTTTGAGGTGTAATTCACATCTCTCAACCTGTAGATGGCGATGTTGTATCATTATTAGCCGATCAGAGCCGGGGAAGAAAGGAGGAGTGCAGCGTGTGTATGGTGTATTGGCCAGAGTAGTAAGATGGCGAGGCCAGAGAACCCGGAAAAGCAGATAACTGTTGATCAGCGCCTATGGAGCGATCAGATTGCTCTTGGGACCCAGGATCCTGGATCAGAGGATCGCAGAGACAAGCCGGATCAAGCAGCGAGGTCTGAGCAGAGATCTGCTGTGCCAGAGGAGGGGGCGTGTCATGTGTGCGCTGCACGGATCAGGGAGTCTCCTCAGAACTACGACAGCTCCAAAGAAGAAGTTTACTGACTTGGAGCAGTGAGCAGTGTATGGTAATTGTAATGAATGAAGTTGTGTGTGTGTGTGTGTGCGTGCGTGTGTGCGTGCGTGTGTGCGTGCGTGCGTGCGCGCCTGTGCGTGCGCGTGTGTAGCTGTGTGTGTGTAAAGGTTTATGCATGGGCTTGTGTGTATGTACATATATATATGTGTGTGTGTGTGTGTGTATTAGTTTTTATTATGGGTCTGTACTCTGGGCCTCAGACAAATCCTCAACAAAGTTCTATTTTATAGGAAAAGATATTATATCCTGTAAACATCTCTTGGCACTATTGATTTGAACGAATTTTCAATTCACAGAGCCTTATATTCTTATATTTGTAAATAAAAAATGTACTTTGTCATCAAAAATCTCTTTCTCTGTTATTTTAGATGTTTGAGGTGTCACTAAATCAATAAATATTGATGTCAAAGTCACTGATCTGCTCGAAATCCTTCTCTGAACTAAACGCTCGTTTTCTCCATTTCTTGCTCAAAAACCAGTGTTTTTGCTGAAACTTCCCTATGTTTTACTATCAGTTATTTGAGAACCGAAAAGGTTAGAAACATAATTTTTTTCCAGGTGAAAGAAGAGAGTCGACACTTTATTTTGATGTGTCCCATGTTTATATAGTCAAAGAACTCAGTATTCTGTGGGTCTTGGAAAATCAGTGAAATTCTACTGAAACCTGTGGCACTCTGGGGTTAGAATTCTGAAAACAGGCCGGCACTGAATGAGTTAACTAAAATGTTCTTGTTGTCCTTATTTTGAAAGAAGTGAAAGTAGTGGGCGTATGCCCATCTTGAACAGGAGCGAGCACTATCCGATTCTTCTGGTTCTGTCATCCTTTTCAGTCTGCCAGTTCAAGATGAAGTAAAAGGAAATGGAATGGTCTGCGTGGACTTTTATATCACTAGCTGATCTCGCGGAACTTTGTATGAAATGTAATGTTCTGCGCGGACTTATCAGATTCAGTAGCTGATCTCGCGGTGATCCGCAAACTTTGTATGAAGAAAACGCAAACCCCACAAAAACAAAGCAGGTTAAAAATGCATTGTAATGTGCATTACTGACATTGTAACGAGTAATATATTACGATTTTCTTCCCTGTAATGTGTTACATTACTGCGTTACACCAAAAAGTAATGCATTACAGTAATTAATTACTTTTGTAACGAGTTACTCCCAACACTGAATAATGTTCACTTGAAAATTTCCGCTTCATGACGTCACAAGGTGGAACAGAGCATTTTGAGCTCTGGAGATGTAGACTCACTAATAATAAAGGGTTACTCAAACATGTGTGAATGAAACAAACAGGAGGTAACAACATTATAACATGGCTTAAAGCTCACAGGAGTCAATTTTGTGTAATATAAGACTTCAATTTTAGACAAGTTTCACATCAAAGACAGAGGTGGGTAATACTTCATTTACTACATTTACTCAACTCTTTATTGAATGTCCTTCCAATCATATTCATTTCAAACGACAAATCCATTTTTTTTCTTAGTACTTTTATTTGAGTACTTTTTGTGGCTATTCTGCCATGAACATACTAGTACCAGTTTTGACTTTCTTTCACTAATGAGTAAAGCGAATCCTGCATATTTAGGCTGTCTGTTTCTGAGTCCCACCGACACTTTGTTTTGAACATACTCTGGCCTATATTTGGTTCAAGATTTTGGTTAAAGATTAAAGATTTGGTTAAAGACTGTAACTTTTATTTTGTCTCCATGATGATATTGCCTGGAATGTTCCACAGCATGACATTAAATCTGAGAAATTGATTTTATTATGGGAGTTTTTACGTCACTGAGCAGGGTCCCCTCTCCACAGATCTGACCTGCAGTGTTCATGTCGTCCTTTGGAATAGTTGAGGCAAAGCAATTACATTTTCCATAGAGACAAGTTACACAGGTCACCTTTAAATATATACTGTATATATAGAAAGCCTTGGGTCCTTGGATGTCTTGAAAGGCGCTTTTAAATAAAATGTATTATTATTATTATTAAAGCAGTGGAGATGGAGGTAAAGTGATGCTGTCTTATGAAGGCATCAGGCTGTTGCTTCCAGAGGTGGTAGAGCAGCCAAAAAATAATAGTATTACTCAGAAATGACTTAAGTAAAAGGATATTTGGGAAAAGTGTTACTGAAGTTCATATCTGAAGGAGCTGTTTTGCGTGAAGAGCAAGAGTCAGAACTTGATGCGCACATGAGCGCTGTCCTCCGTAGTCGTCTCGCCCTGTGTCTTCGTCGTTTGTAAATTGATTGTAAAATAGTGTAAACCTCACGATGCTGCTCAAACATTTGTGCAAACTGTAAAAACTGAGCAAACCATATCGCTATGACGACATTGAAGAAGTTGTCCTATAGTCGAACCTTGGATTCAGGAGGAGCAGTGTGGTTTTCGTCCCAGCTGGGGAACACTGGACCAGCTCTATACTCTCCATCGGGTGCTCGAGGGGGCATGAGAGTTTGCCCGACCAGTCCACATGTGCTTTGTGGATCTGGAGAAGGCATTCAACCGTGTCCCTCGTGGGGTCCTGTGGAGAGTGCTCTGGGAGTCTAGGGTTCGGGGCCCTTTGCTAAGGGCTGTTCGGTCCCTGTATGACCGGAGCAGGAGCTGTGTTCACATTGCCGGTAGTAAGTCGGACCTGTTTCCGGTGCATGTTGGACTCCAGGGCTGCCCTTTGTCACCGGTTCTGTTCATTATATTTATGGACAGAGTTTCTAGGCGCAGTCAGGGGCCGGAGGGGATCCGGTTTGGGAACCACAGGATCTCATCTCTGCTGTTTGCAGATGATGTTGTCCTGATTGCTTCATCAAACCGGGACCTCCAATGTGCACTTGGGCGGTTTGCAGCTGAGTGTGAAGTGGCTGGGATGAGGATCAGCTCCTCCAAATCCGAGGCCATGGTTCTCGACCGGAAAAAGGTGGTTTGCCCTCTCTGGGTGGTGGAGAGTCCTCCTCAGGTGGAGGAGTTCAAGTATCTCGGGGTCTTGTTCATGAGTGAGGGGAGGATGGAGCGTGAGATTGACAGGCGGATCGGTGCAGCGTCGGCAGTGATGCGGTCGCTGTACTGGACCGTTGTGGTGAAGGGGGAGCTGAGCCGAAAGGCGAAGCTCTCAATTTACCGGTCAGTACCGTTCCTCCCCTCACCTATGGTCATGAGTTTTGGGTAATGACCAAAAGGACAAGATCGTGGATACAAGCGGCTGAAATGAGTTTCCTCCGCAGATTGGCTGGGCTCACCCTTAGAGATAGGGTGAGGAGCTCAGTCACACGGGAGGAGCTCAGACTAGAGCCACTGCTTCTCCACATGGAGAAGAGCCAGCTGAGGTGGCTCGGGCATCTGTTTCAGACGCCTCCTGGACACCTCCCTAGGGAGGTGTTCTGGGCATGTCCCACCGGGAGGAGGCCCCGGGGAAGACCCAGAACCCGCTGGAGGGACTATGTCTCCTGGCTGGCCTGGGAACGCCTTGGGGTCCTGACGGAGGAGCTGGAGGAAGTGTCCGGGGTGAAGGAGGTCTGGGAGTCCCTGCTTAGACTGTTGCTCCCGCGACCCGGCCCCGGATAAGCTGAAGAAAATGGATGGATGGATGGACAGTGTTGTACCTGAACGCGTTCACTGAACGATAGTTCATGAACGCGTTCACTGAACGATAGTTCACTGAACGATAGTTCACTGAACGATAGTTCATGAACGCGTTCATATTTTGGGTGAACGTGAACGGACGCTCTGTATTACTGCCTGATGAACGAACTGTGAACGAGTTCATTCTGGTGTCTGTGAACAACACGCGCTCTCTTTAACTTCGTTCAATAGAGTCTCAGATTTCTGATCCATCCATCTGAAATTTCCGATCCATGTGCCCCCCCTCTCTCTCTCACTCCCTCTCTCGCTCTCCCTCTCGCTCCGCCTGGTTTGCCTCAAACCTTTCTCTGCTCCTGCAGGAGTGCTTACAAACTGTTTCCTGCTCTCTGTCCCCCTCATGCTCTCCGACCTTCTCCTCCGCGCTGCTCTCTGGTTCAGGGGCCAAACTGCGGCACTTCCTGGTCTTGTGAGAAACAGCACAGAGTGGTGCGCTAAAGGGGGCCACATTAAAGGGGGAATCACTAATGTTAATGTATTGGGGAAAGAAAAAAAAGAACTATGAACTAGTTCATTTTTTGGAACTATGAACGAACTAGTTCATTTTGAAATGTGTGAACTGAACTTTGAGCTAGTTCATGTAGAAAATGAACTTTCCCAACACTGTGGATGGATACATTGAAAACAGTGACACCATGATTCTCCTCCTTCCGTGTTTGGACACGGCTCATTTCTGTCCAATGGCTGAACGACCTCAGCACACGTGGTTTTGGTTACAGATGTTGGTCCACTTACAGAAAAACTGCAGTGTGAAAGTGAACCGCACTAAAATAAAAAATAAAATTAAAAAAAATTTGGTCCGGACCAAAGCAAGTGAACTATGGGACTTTCCTGGTGTGAAAACGACCTTACTCACAGTGGGAAGAGGAAGCACAACTTTCACTCAAGTAAGAGTACTGCTACTTCAATAAGAAACAGGAGTGTCATATAGGAGTAAATATATGCTGCTATAAAACAACTCTGGAAAGTAGAATTTCTTTAAAAGTTACCCCAGTAACTGAGTAAACGTAACTGCCCAGCTCTGAGGAGGCTTTGTATAACACAGGGTGATTCTTGGCCATATTATTCCCAGAAACAGCTCGGTCCCAGCACCGAGTCGTAGACCGTTCTGTGACTGCCCTCTAGTGGAGGGGTCTTAAACCTCTGGCTGTCATAATGATGTGGACCTTCAAATACAATAACACATTTTGAGATGTTCTTTACTAAATTATTGCTTCCCCAAGAGATAACATTATTAAAAGGAATTTTGAAAAGAAAGAAATTAAAATGATTAGAAGTATCTTTCCTTTCCAGTTCCCCCTAAAATGAAGGAGACACCATTTTAAATTTTGCATACATTTTATCCAACCAATGAATTCAAATTTCATACAGGTAAATGTGTGTTTTGTGACACAGGGGATAAAGACCTGGAACATCTTTTCTTTTTATGTGATTTTGTGCAACAATGTTGGTTTGATTTTCAATCATGGCTTCAGTTCAGGGGAATTCACTTTGCCCCTCTAACCATGAAAGAAACTAAATTTAGACTTAGACTTAGACCTAGACACAAGGGAAATTATTTGGGTACAGTAGCTCACTCATCATAGTACAGTGCTTCTCAATTATTTTCTGTGACGCCCCCCCCCCCTAGGAAGAAGAAAAAATTTCACGCCCCCCTTCCTGCGCGCGACTATAAATAGTATTATTTGTCTAGAAAATTGTTATTAGAACACCATTGTATCCTTTTATTAACATTATAAACAAAAAAAAGAAAGAAACTTACAACAAAGACTGCACTGAGGACTCAAATATTAATGTGTTTTTAATGCAGCTTTGCGCACATTTGTTTACGTTTTACAGAAATGAAACTTAAAACCACCTCATTTGCATAAGCTAAAAGCACTGAAAAAAAAATACGCTCTCTCCTTGTGCCACTGATGCGTCAGCTTCTGTCGGATTAAAGGACATGACTCAGTGGAATATACGTGTTTTTTCTGTGACAGAGGATGTTCTGTTAATGGTGAGACTGTGCGTAAATCGCATGTGAAAACGCCACTGCCAACTACTGTTGCTGATGTGCAATTACACTTCTAGTTCTAGTACAGTACAGCAAAAAAACATGTTTCCCAGGGTCATACGCACCCCCCCTGGCATCACGCCACGCCCCCCCAGGGGAGCCCGCCCCACTATTTGAGAAACACTGTCATAGTATAATAACAGAGAGTAACAAAAAAATAAATGGAATAGCAAAAAAGAGATAACAAGAGACCGGTGTCAAATGAGACATAATTATTGTTAAGAAATTAGCATATATACATATACGTGAAAAGTCCCTCAGTCGTCCAGGTAGAATCCATGATAACAGGAGAAGTTCAATTTGTCAACTGGACCAAGTTTGTTTGGTTGAAAACGTTTCGCCGCTCATCCGAGAGGCTTCGTCAGCTCTAATAAGAATACTGGTAAGACACTTGCTTATATCTTGCTGTAGGGAGGAGCTACCTAGCTAACTACTTTCCGGAACTATCTCATTGGTTTCGGTCTTTTGTTTCTCTGGCGTCTAGCTTAACGATCCCTATTCATCCCTACACGCCTGCTTTTTCACACCTCTGGCCCTGACCTGGCTAACCCTATTGTTTCCCTGTTTGTTTGATCTAGGCTTAATAATGGAATTGTAGATGGGATGCAAATTATATCTTACGCCACCATTTCTGTTCAGAGAAGGATTCTCTTTTTTGACAAAAATAGCCTCTTTAACTCCCCTCTCAAACCAATTCTTTTCCCTGGCTAAGATCTGAACCTCACTGTCCTCAAAAGAATGTCCCGTGGCTTCTAGGTGAAGATATACGGCAGAAGACGGTCCACTCTGGCACGCCCGTCTGTGTTGGTACATCCTCTTGTGAAGTGGCTGCTTGGTTTCTCCAATATAGCGCTCACTGCAGTCTTCACTACACTGAATGGAGTAGACCACATTGCTTTGTTTGTGGCTCGGTGTTTTGTCCTTTGGATGGACGAGTTTTTGTCTTAAAGTGTTTGTGGGTTTGAAATAAACTGGGATTTCATATTGTCTGAAAATCCTCTGTAGTTTTTCCGACACGCCGGCCAGGTACGGAATCGCTACCCCTTTCATCCTGGGTTCGGATTCTCTATTATCTTGTTTCTTGCCCTTGTCTCTCTTGGTTTTGTTAACAGCCCATTTGGGATAACCACAAACAGAGAGGGCTTCCTGCACATGTTGTTCTTCTTTTTGGTTCCCTTTGGTCTTTTGTGGTTCCCACAAGCACAGAGGGTAAGAAAAAAAAAAAAAAAAAAAAAAAAGAAGAACAACATGTGCAGGAAGCCCTCTCTGTTTGTGGTTATCCCAAATGGGCTGTTAACAAAACCAAGAGAGACAAGGGCAAGAAACAAGATAATAGAGAATCCGAACCCAGGAGGAAAGGGGTAGCGATTCCGTACCTGGCCGGCGTGTCGGAAAACTACAGAGGATTTTCAGACAATATGAAATCCCAGTTTATTTCAAACCCACAAACACTTTAAGACAAAAACTCGTCCACCCAAAGGACAAAACACCGAGCCACAAACAAAGCAATGTGGTCTACTCCATTCAGTGTAGTGAAGACTGCAGTGAGCGCTACACTGGAGAAACAAAACAGCCACTTCACAAGAGGATGTACCAACACAGACGGGCGTGCCAGAGTGGACCGTCTTCTGCCGTATATCTTCACCTAGAAGCCACGGGACATTCTTTTGAGGACAGTGAGGTTCAGATCTTAGCCAGGGAAAAGAATTGGTTTGAGAGGGGAGTTAAAGAGGCTATTTTTGTCAAAAAAGAGAATCCTTCTCTGAACAGAAATGGTGGCGTAAGATATAATTTGCATCCCATCTACAATTCCATTATTAAGCCTAGATCAAACAAACAGGGAAACAATAGGGTTAGCCAGGTCAGGGCCAGAGGTGTGAAAAAACAGGCGTGTAGGGATGAATAGGGATCGTTAAGCTAGACGCCAGAGAAACAAAAGACCGAAACCAATGAGATAGTTCCGGAAAGTAGTTAGCTAGGTAGCTCCTCCCTACAGCAAGATATAAGCAAGTGTCTTACCAGTATTCTTATTAGAGCTGACGAAGCCTCTCGGATGAGCGGCGAAACGTTTTCAACCAAACAAACTTGGTCCAGTTGACAAATTGAACTTCTCCTGTTACCATATATACATATATTACCAATTTGCATTTATATATATATTATCAAAAGTGTACTGTTAGCTTAGTGCTGTTTTTACTACATGCACAGTGCTGCCTCTCACCCATGTGCACACGCCCTACTACCCATAAGTGGGGTTGGCACAGGGGAGTTCGGGTGGCCGGTACAGGATGTGCAACACTGTTATGAAAGCTACCTTTATCTTCTTTGTGTTTGCTTCTCATCAAATGTATGCCCTTGAACTGGAGCACTGAGGTTAATAAAAGCTGTTGGCGCAGGGGGGAGGTTTCAGACAGACCCCCTGTCCAGTTAAGTCTGGACGACTTAACTGGATCTCCCCCTTGTCTCCCTGCACAGGCCTCAGAATAAGGTCTGGTTATTTAACACTTTTCATATTTTATAGTAAGGCCGTCTCCTGACAATTATAAAAATAAGTGTATATGTAAAAATCAAAATAAAATAGAAAAATAAGTAATAAAATATCACATCACAGCAAATTGAGTAGGTTTGATCTGCTGCTGTGCTAATACAATAAGAGAATGGAATTTGGTATCAACAATTTACTGATTTTAGGTACACATTTTAATTGCAAATGCCATTTTTTAAAAAGATAAAACCAAACATAACACACTTGAAGAATGACCTGAAATTATTTGTTAGCTCATTAGGCCTAACTGAGAGAAAGGAGGCCGGGTTTCTTGTGTCCTTTTTGAAAGAGTCTAGTTTGTTCCTTTGAACTGGAGCTTTAGGATTGCCCTTTTTGTTCGCTATCATTTTTTTGTTTTGTTTGTTTGGGTTTTTTTTTTTTTTTGGTAAAGACAGTAGGCCTAAATACCTTCACACACAATATCCTCCTGAGACCCGGCCCATTCATTTGTGTCCTTTATAGTGGGCATTGAGTTAACCAGTCTATCTGTGTGTATGTCTATGATTTAAAAAATGAATAAATAACAAATTAATAGGGAGTCTAAAAACTTTTTGAGGTGACTGTAGAAGCTTGTCAGAGATGTTGGTCATCAAAAACGTTTTTTTGGGTTGTTAACGTCACATGGATTTAACACCAATACAGTCTGTTACAGAGGACATGCTACAAAATTATGAATAAAAATAAAATTAACAATGTAAACCTCCAAATAGAATATCACAAAAAAATAATTAAAAATAATAATAAATAAATATAATATAATATAATATAATATAAATATAAATATAAATATAAATATATTATGACCGTATGTTTATATAAATATAAATATAAATATAAATATAAATATAAATATAAATATAAATATAAATATAAATATAAATATAAATATAATAAATAAATAAATAAATAAAAAATTAAATACACTTTTTTTCTTTGGGTCCCAGGAGGATATACCACATGTATTTTTAGGAACTGACATCAAAAATCGAGTCACAGGAACCCAACACTGTCCAAACTACACTTCCCAGCATTCCACACGCGCAACAACCGGAAGTGAATGTCCGCGTCGCAGGTTCACGTTTTCAAAACACGGAGGCGCGATCAGACTGTGGTAAAGTAACAAACATTTATTCTGTAAAGTGTTCCTTTTGTGTATCTCTATGTTTGTGTGTT
The DNA here is from genome assembly GCA_036785185.1 of Paratrypauchen microcephalus. Taxonomy (NCBI): domain Eukaryota; kingdom Metazoa; phylum Chordata; class Actinopteri; order Gobiiformes; family Gobiidae; genus Paratrypauchen; species Paratrypauchen microcephalus. The sequence goes on along the minus strand of JAVJIX010000079.1, from coordinate 922,189 downwards.
TGTGTGCTGCATAAATCCCACATGTTTAGTGAACACACCCGCGTCACAGAGACAAACTGTGGCTGAAATGGGCTAACTGGGCTAACGCTCTCTTCTGTTTGATCCATGTTCGGACAGGTTCTTCTCCCACTGGACTCTCGAGTCTGTGGGTCACACATTTTAGCAAAGCCACCCCTTCTTTTGTGTTTGATATGAGCATCTGAGAATGACCAGAGAAGAGAAAGTGCTGTTTTTGAGTAACATCACAGTATTCTGAGTGGAACCAGGAATATCTGTACTTTACTTAAAGCTCCTGTATTATGAAAACTTGACTCTTGTGAGATTTAAGGCAACAAACAGTCCAAAGTCTGTGGATAGGAGGTTGTCATTTTCTAATTTTGACCCCTGCCCCCTTTTAAACCTCCCCAAAACTCACATGTTTAAAAAGATACAAGACTGAAACCAATAACCCTGTATTGTGCCAAGTCTGAATCAAATCCATGAAAGTTAAATAGAATTTTCATCCTGAAATCTGCCAGTTTTCTATGGAATGGCCCTATATGCTGTCACTGTGTGTGGGTTTGGGTTAGGGGGGTTTGGGGGAACATTATTTCTGTTACAGCAGTGACAGATCCACTGGAGACACACAGCTCATTTGGGCTTCATTTGAAGCTGACAAATTGGGGAAATTTTCTATTTACATCTGAAACTGGAAACTGTAATACCACAATCAGTGTCACAAGTCTGTGGAGAGGATTTTTCCTTGAGAATGCAAGGAAAAATATTTATTTCTATAAATATTTAGATATTTATGATATTTATTTCTATAAATAATAACTGTAAACAGAAATGCGTGAAAAGTCCCTCAGTCGTCCAGGTAGAATCCATGATAAAAGGAGAAGTTAAATTTGTCAACTGGACAAAGTTTGTTTGGTTGAAGACGTTTCACCGCTCATCCGAGAGACTTCTTCAGTTCTGGTTCTAGTGCTGGTTAGACCCTGTTCAGACTACAGACCGTCTGAATAGAGATGCTAAATATTCGAATAACAAAAGGAACAAATGAGGGGATAGTTTCAGAGCTATTTCAGAGCAGTGAGCTCCTCATAGGGCTAAATAGAGATGCTAAACGAGACGCCAGGGAAACAAAAGATACAAATTAGCTGAGATAGTTTCAGAAGGATTTCAGTGTAGTGAGCTCCTCCCTGCAGCTAGATATAAACAGGGACTAACCAGCACTAGAACCAGAACTGAAGAAGTCTCTCGGATGAGCGGCAAAACTTCTTCAACCAAACAAACTTTGTCCAGTTGACAAATTGAACTTCTCCTTTTATCATGTAAACAGAAATGCATAAACCCCTGTGAGGGCAGAGTGTTGTATTCCTCATCATGTCAGGATTCCATTCATCTTCTTCCACTTCTCCATTTCTGGGTCACGGGGGCAGCAGTCCAAGCAGATCTGCCGCCCAGAACACAATGCACCAGCCCCCATGAATCCTCCCGCAGGTGGTGGGTCCACGTCACAACAGGCCTCGATGTACTTCTGTCATGGGGGCTACCAGTGTCCACAGACACTGGGGGCGAGGTGAGGTTAAGTGTCTTGCCCAAGGACACAGAGGCAGCACTCATCTGTGGGAGCTGAGATCACACACGGTCAACCCGTCAAGAGCGGGATACGCACCCTAGACAAACAGTAGACAAACGCTCTACCAACTGAGCTACTGCCGCCCCCATGTCAGGATTCTTGTTAAAAATGCTACAGTCACATACAGTGTTACATGGTCATGACCTTTGGATTCTTATTTCCAAATTTCATGACTATGTAACACTGTATGTGACTGTAGCACTTTTCACAGACTGAGATCATTTCACACAAGGAGGGTCCCACAAAAGACCCCGAACTCATAATGTCTTGGATGTGACTCCTGAAAACTCACAGTGAGGGAAAGGAGCAGAATAAAGGTGGTGGAGGGCTCAGGTTCCAGGACTATTAGCTATGTCCATTTGTCTATGATTAGAACTAAACCATTTGGATGTAAATGTTTGTAAATGACTCTGACTTTCACACAATGGTTCCCCAAATGTCCCAGAAGAATTCACCAAATGTTGCCCACCACTCATGTTAAAATCCCTCATTAACCCTTCCAGAGCGTGATGTCATCAGAATATTGTGACGTCATCAGAATAGCATGAGCCAAAGTAGATTTTTAGCTGAATACATTTTTTGTAACACACATTATGTTAAACTCTGGTTTTTTTAAAAGTTTTCTGGTTGTGTTGCTTTGCAGGAGAGCATGGTGATCCTGAGGGCCCACATGTGTCCTGGCCTGGAGCTGCAGTTAGTGCGAGACCTGCGGGCGGCGGACATCTCCACAGGTCAGTGTTCTGACAGCACAGGTGGGGTATCGTATCGCTCAGGTATTTGGCACTGATCCGGTGTGTCATTCAGTTTGTCCTCAGTACGGCTGCAACTAATGACTATTTTAGTCAAACACCAATTCTATTGGACATTGATGTATATGGTGACTGACGCCTTTTAAGTATTACTGATGAAAATTTGAAATTGTTCATAGTCCTTGGACATTTCTGTGATATAAAAAGATCTTTTGGTATGTGTTTTACACTCTGTATAATCCAAATAATGTTTATGATTCTCAAATTACAACTAGGATCCTTGTTTATGGTCCACCAGTCACAGTTTGTAGATGAATGATTGTAGTTCATCAGCTTTTTCAACAGACCAATGACTAAATGTTAGATGTATGTTTTAGGGATGCACTGATCCAATACTGGTATCAGATATCAGCCCAAAACTGAAAAATTAGCTGGATCAGGTTTGAAATATGGGTTCAGTTGATGTCCTATTGGACATATGAATTTATGTAACAAGACTCATAGTTGGCTCAGAAAGACTCATAATGTTTGTTTTTTATTGATATGAAGTTGTTCTGTAGTTACTAGGGGTTAGTGTAGTTTAAAGCTGTTTTCAGTTGCTGCACTGGATCAGTTGATGTCTGGTATCAGCAGATACATAAGGTCATAATATCGAAATGGGGATCAGAACTGGAAAAAACTGGATCGGGGCATCCCTATTATGTTGACACAGTCCTGCAAAACTGTTATAAAAATGCTATATCACAGATAAATAGATAAATACAATTTTTACAAAAATGAAAATTTTAATTGTAAACTACTATTACTTAAGAAAATATAAATCTGATTTCTGATTAAAGAGCAATTAAAAATAGAATAGAACCTTAAAATTCTCACCTGATATTTGCCAATATTCATATCTAAGACCACAACATTTATGTTCAGTTCGCTCTGGATTTGAAAATCTTCATGTTTGTATTGGTAAAAATCTAATTACCTTTTAACATCAAATTGCACATTGTCCAGGTTTATGGTTCATATCTTTGTTCACGTGGACAGGCCCAGTCATTACAAACATCAGGAGAAATAAAGACATGTCAAATGATTTTGTGACCAAATACTATGGAAAGTGGTGCCATTATTCAACCGTAAAGCCATGTCAGTCAGTTGAGAAGGAAGTTTAATTTAGTTAATTTTGGAGTCTATACTAAACAAATAATAATAAAGACTTTGTAGGGCCTTTGGGGAGGTTTGACCTTAGTTGTTTCTCCTAAATGTGTGTTGTTTTCAGTGGAGGAGCTGGTGTCAGCTGATCTGGAAGTTTTGGCTCAGAAATGCTCCGTCTCATACAAGGTAAAGTTCACACGGTCTTCTTACATTTTACATAAACAGACGTGGACTGAGGGATTGTGACTTCACCCGTAACATTTGGTTGCAGCCAAATGGAGCCCATCAAGGCGAGAGTTATAGGAGCTAATCTGCAACAAAGCACCGGAAATCCGAGTGCAAACCAATCCAAGCCAGCTGTCAATCAAACCTGTAGCTAACTCAAGCCTGAGCCGACTGTGGGGAAAGAAGGTGAAGGTGCCTGGTGGGTTATTAATGCTCATCGACTGGTGCTCAGCAGCCATAAAATAATAACATATACCAGAGCGGGGGGGGGGATCCCACAGTATGGCATTATACTTCTGAGGAGCCTAACTGGTGACTGGTGAGATCTGTGGAGAGGCGACCTCATTTAACAGAACTCTGAATATGACCAGGTGAAAGTGTAGCTGAAAATGAGTTTTCTGAATACAGTGGTACCTCACCTTACGAAATTAATTCGTTCCAGAAGTGGTTTCGTAAGTTGAGTAGCAATTTCAATGGAAAAGGCCTGATCCGTTCCAAGGTTGTTTTTTTTAATAGTGTAACTTTTTTTTATAGTGTAACATTTGTGTTCTGCGTCCTGATTGGAATAAACCAGGTCTAGACCAGAACTAAACCAGGTCTAAACCTGGACTGGACCTGGACTAAACCAGGATTATCCCGGGACATGGCAGTGCCGTTGGAGGAGCGCGTTGCTCGTGTCTCCGCGCTCCTTGTGCGTTCCGCGCTAGAGCTAAGAGGGCGAGAAAGACGCTCTTTCAGCGGGAATAAGAGCGGGGCGGGGCGGGGTCTGGTTCTATGTGACTTCCAGAGCCGGGGGGCTGACACTGTGAGCTAACAGGCCAAGAAAGGTGCTCTATCGGCGGGCAAGACTGCGGGGTCTCGCTCGGGGCGGGCTCTGGTTCTATCTGACTTCCAGGTCTAGACCAGAACTAAACCAGGACCGGATCAGGTCCAGAACCGGACCAAACCGGGACCAGACCAGGATTAAATCACCCGCCCGGGCGCCGCGGCTCCATCCCGCACCGTGTTGCTTTTTGATCCTTCGATGTCGGCTCTTCCTATCATTGTGAAGCAGAATTCACCAAGCGTTGGATTGTTCACTCACTAATAGGGAACGTGAGCTGGGTTTAGACCGCCGTGAGACAGGTGAGTTTTACCATACTGATGATGTGTTGTTGTGATAGTAATCCTGTGTCTCCGCTCCCCTCGCACGTTCAGTGCTATATTGAGCCATGTCTACCCCCACGCTTCACTATCAACACATTCCGTTGAAAATCTATGAAAGTTCGAGTGTTCAAACGAGAGAGAAATGCGAGAAAAGCCCAACTCCAGTCTGAGAAAAGCGTAGAATGTGTGTGGTGAGGCATTTATAGCCCTAAAACATGTAGAACAATTGCAAAATACAAAGTTACCTCGTGGACCTCTCCCACCGCGGGCCACCTCTGGAACCTAACCCCGTGTGTGTTGATAAAGTGTATTTACGTTTTGGGGCGTGCATCTGAGCATGCATTAATTGAATTTTTGAGATTTCGCTTTTCATAACTTGAATTTTCTTTTGTATCTAGGGACCAAAATTTGACGTGAAGGCGTTTTGTAACTTGAATTTTTCGTATGTAGGGTCTTTCGTAAGGTGAGGTACCACTGTATATATTTTGTGTTAACTTATGGGCACAGTGTAATGTGTATTTGTAATGTGTATATGTGTGTGTGTAATGTGATTTATATGTGTGTGTGTAATGTGTTTTATGTGTGTAATGTGCGTTGTGTGTGCAGGGTCTGTTGGCCGTCCGCAGAGTGCTCCTGGCTCAGCACACGGCCTTCCCTGTGTCTGGAGCAGATCTGTATGAAGACCTGCTCAGCTCCACCGCCATCCTGTCCACAGGACACCCCCAGTACTGACCTACACACACTCTATACACACACACACACATCCTGTCCACAGGACACCCCCAGTACTGACCTACACACACTCTATACACACACTATACACACACACATCCTGTCCACAGGACACCCCCAGTACTGACCTACACACACTCTATACACACACACACACATCCTGTCTACAGGACACCCCCAGTACTGACCTACACACACTCTATACACACACTATACACACACACATCCTGTCCACAGGACACCCCCAGTACTGACCTACACACACTCTATACACACACACACACATCCTGTCCACAGGACACCCCCAGTACTGACCTACACACACTCTATACACACACACACACATCCTGTCTACAGGACACCCCCAGTACTGACCTACACACACTCTATACACACACTATACACACACACATCCTGTCCACAGGACACCCCCAGTACTGACCTACACACACTCTATACACACACTATACACACACACATCCTGTCCACAGGACACCCGCAGTACTGACCTACACACACTCTATACACACACTATACACACACACATCCTGTCCACAGGACACCCCCAGTACTGACCTACACACACTCTATACACACACACACACACACACATCCTGTCCACAGGACACCCCCAGTACTGACCTACACACGCTCACACACACCACACACACACACTCTCACACACACACAGCTCAAGCATGCAGCTTTTATGCACACGTCTCATCCTTTCCTCACTGATGTCTCCTTGTGTCCTCACTGATGTCTCCTTCTCTCCTCACTGATGTCTCCTTGTGTCCTCACTGATGTCTCCTTCTCTCCTCACTGATGTCTCCTTCTCTCCTCACTGATGTCTCCTTCTCTCCTCACTGATGTCTCCTTGTGTCCTCACTGATGTCTCCTTCTCTCCTCACTGATGTCTCCTTCTCTCTTCACTGATGCCTCCTTTCCTCCCTGTGTCGTAGGTTAGATGAGCTGTTGGACTCTGGTCTGTACACCGGGGAGCTGACGGAGCTGTCAGGAGGACCCGGCACGGGGAAATCCCAGGTCACCCACATTCTGTTACTGTCATGAACACATGTTTATCCTGTTCATCATGGTGCTATCCACAGGAGCTCCTCTGTGAAGTCCATTCTTCCTTCTAAAAAAATCATTTTTATCATTTCAGCCAACAAATGTGCTAAGCACTTTGACTAGCACGCCCTCTGCTGGTGTGTGATGCACTAGTGTCCAAATCAGACTGAATCATACAGTGTATTCTTGCACACAAATCATTATCATTTATTTCAAGTGATAATAATAATCAATTTATTTATACCTCATAAAATACCAACGCAAAGGTCTGGTTTACATAACATTTAGATCACTATGTTACACTTAATGTTTTGTTTTTGACCTCCCTTTGCTCCCCACGTTGAGTCACTCTCCTTTTAGAGCGCATGCACCCCACTAATGAAACTACTGCACATCACATCAGGTTTGTCAAGTTGTTGTGTACAGTTTTGTGTCATGTTTTTGTATTTCTATGGAGAACTGCAGTGTTGAAAAATTAGCAAAAATATCACAGGCAATCAAAATAAAACTTCGTACTCGCCAAACATTATAGTGTTCTTATAGCGCTCATTATAGCGCTCTTCTTCTCTCCTCTGTACTCGCGCTTTGTGCTTCGAGCTGCTTCTGTGTATTTAACCAATATCGTGTCGCCGCACGTGTTGATGTTTCTGTGTGAAGTCTCACTCTGTGCCACCGCATAATCATAGATCTCATCTTGGATATGTTAAAAAATAATAAGTATATATACCATATATATCCGATCCCGATCAGGAGGTAACGTTCGATTCCGATTCAAAACCACGTGATCGGGGCCGATTCTGATCACGTGATCAGATCGGGACATCCCTAGTTGCCTTTTAAAGGTCTCATGGCATGAAATTTTCACTTTCTGAGGTTTTTGAACGTTAATGTGAGCTCCCCTACCCTGTTTAGCCCCCCCCCCCCCCCAATGGTTAAAAGTTGCGAAATGTCTAAACTGAGCATTTGCGATCCTTTTCTGCGTTACAAAAAATCGGAGCTCAAACGGGCGATTTTGAACAAGGCACCTTATTGACGTCAGATCGAAAAAAGAACTGCAAATGCAGTTCCACCCCCGTCTGTCTGTACTCAGCATCTCTGTAAATCACGCCCAGAGAGTTTGGACTGCGAATGCGCTAGGCAATGCGAAATGCTTTTTTTTATTTGCCTGGAGGCACGTCCGAGTGTTTCTAGGCTCGGAAGTCCTTTATCTGAGCCTCTGGACCTTTGAACAGCAGTGGTTTAATTTTATTTTCTGTGGAAATGTGTTTATTTTTCAATGGAACGCTTCAAATCTCTCCCCCCGTGCAAAGACAAGAAAATGGATCAGCTGAGGGCTCAGAGCGGAGAGTTTGGCCACGCCCCCACCCTCTACTAGTGGCCAGCTCTTTTCTCCTCATTTGCATTCAAGCAACAAGGCCCATTATGGCCTGTTCTGAGAGAGAAAAATTACTCTTTCTCATCTTATCTCTGTTTCTCATGCACTGAGTGTTGATTTTGAAGAAGGATTCATTTACAGTATTAGGGAACCATTAAGGAGCCATATAAAAGCATCAAGAAGTACCATGTCATGGGCTCTTTAATATTTCTGTGCTTTACATAGTTTTGATATAGTCCAGTTTGGTCTTTATTATCTGATTTGTTTCAGCATCCATACTTGTTCAAATGAGTATATTTCTATATCAGTTTTAGTATTGACTAGAATCTGTGTATTGTTTTTCTCTTTTTTTTTTGGAATCCCTAAAGTAAAGTAATAGATAATCTTAAGACATCAAACTGGTCTATGTGTGACTTTTGTATGTGTGAAGTGTGAGGTGTCAGTCTCAGTGGGAGTATTCTCTGTGCCGTAGGTGTGCTTCGGAGTGGCCGTGCACATCGCCCTACATCTGAAACACACCGTCATCTTCATCGACACGACTGGGGGCATCACAGGGAGCAGACTGCAGCAGATGCTCCAGACTGAGGGCAGCAGCCTGGAGGAGCAGGTGAAAAGACTGATTTAAAGCCCCAGTGTGTAGGATTCATGGCGCATAGGTGGATGGTGCTATTGCACTTTCTGTTTTAGCTACGGCAGACCTCGAGGGTCACCCGGGCGCGAGCACGAGCCGCGCGCCGCTACTGTATAAATAAAACGCGGTCCCGTTTTTTTTTTTTCTCTCATGAAAACACACATTCCCGATCATGTACCATGACACTCTACACATCAAATGAAACCTTACAGTCTCCTCTTTTTGACTATGCAATTCATTTCCCTGCACAACAATCACTCCCCGAGCACATGGGGCTTTTATACGGAAAAGCACAAAACGAGGTTAGCTTACCTTAGAATGCTTTGCACAGGTCAAACTCTGTATTTCACCATAAACTTGCTCTCAATTTGTCCGTAAGGATCCAGCGAATAAAATCCAGTAAAACAATTTAGTCCAAAACACGTGTTAGATCCATTACGACGTCTGATCCGGCAGCATGCTTGTGTTGTTTACCCAAAACCACAAGCCTTGCCGAAGGCGAAGGCGGAGCCCAAATGTCCTTCTGCGGCTCTCGTATTCAAAATGGCTGCCTCTGCATGGGGAAGATCCCCCTTTTATGTGACTATATCTAAGTCCAAAAGAATACTTTGATTTCATGATGGAAGTGAAAAGGCTTGGAAAACAATGTATTTTTGAATGTGTGTCTTCAATTTCAGTAATTAATGGGTAAAAATCTTACACACTGTCCCTTTAAATGTTTTAAAATTTTTGTGCCCATCACTTATATGTTGAATACTTTCAAATGTGCTTGTCCAAAAATAACACCACAGATAATCCCTCCAGTGCAGTGGTTCAGTCTGTAGTCCCAAACACCACAGTGAAGCCTCAGCCTTTGTGTGGTGAGATCTGAAAAGACACTGCTCAGGTTCAACCCACTTCTTTGAAAAAACCCTTTGGTTTTACTGCAAAGCGACGACTGGATAAGGAACATATTTTTGTAGAATTACGTTAGATTTTAGATTTGGTAACAACAGGAATGAGATGAGCTTAATGACAGCAATAGATGATGGTAATGACACTCTGAGCTCTAAAGCACAACATCCTAAAATGTTACTAAATCTCAACAGGATAACGCTTCCCATAGACTCCGTTATGAAACTCAAAACACATGTGAAAACTCATTATATGAAGTGTGAATGGCCGTTACCCAGTGGACAAAACAGTTTTTAAACACTTCATATCAAATACGGACTTGGGTGAAGTGACACCTGTTCAGAAAAACAACCTTATAAACCTTTTTTTTGTATTTATTTATGAGACAAAGTGATGTCACCTCTGCATTTTCAGAGCTGTTTTATGAGAATCGTGTCTGAACTGTGACTCTCCTGATCTCCTCTGTCCTGGTTCAGAATCAGACTGACAGAACAGAGTCTTTTATGATTCAAACATTAGTACAGAGACTTTAACTATTTCCAACCAAAGCTTGATTAACTAAAACCATGGGCAAAATATTGTAAAATGACAGCTTATACAATTAGTAAATATGTTTTTTGTGTGGTACAGTGAGCTCATCAACATTATCACCCATTTACATGATTTGGTTTCCTGTAGGTAATAGTTTGTGTTCAGTTATTACTGACATATTCACCATAAAGCAGATGTATTTTGAACATAATCCACAGTGGTAGAACATGTTTACATCCATGTGTTATCTTGCAGATGGCCGCTCTGCAGAGGATCCATGTGTTCCGTGTGTTTGATGTGTTCTCATTACTGGACTGTGTGTGCAGCCTGCGCCGCAGCGGCCTGCAGCCTGTGAGTGTGCTCATCGATTTAATCAAATATATGGACATATTTCCAAAATATTTATGGACCTTTCAGATCATTTAAGTGACATGCAAACCACAAAATCTGATGTGAGGAATCAGAGTGTCACTGAGCCTCCTGCTCCTCTGTGAGCTCACAGTACAGCCTGGGTTTGTGGTGTAGCACTGGTGCAACTAAACTGTGTGCCCCCAAAGATGTGCGTGTGTGTGTGTGCGTGTGTGTGAGTGTGCATGTCCGTGAGTGTGCATGTGTGTGTGTGTGCATGTGTGTGAGTGTGCATGTGTGTGAGTGTGCATGTGCGTGAGTGTGCATGTGTGTGTGTGCATGTGTGTGAGTGTGCATGTGTGTGTGTGCGCATGTGCGTGAGTGTGCATGTGTGTGAGTGTGCATGTGCGTGAGTGTGCGTGAGTGTGCATGTGCGTGAGTGTGCATGCGTGTGTGTGCATGTGCGTGTGTGTGCATGCGTGTGTGTGCATGTGCGTGTGTGTGCATGTGTGTGTGTGCATGTGTGTGTGCATGTGCGTGACTGTGCATGTGTGTGTGTGTGTGTGCGCCTGTGTGCATGTGCATGTGTGTGTGTGTGTATGTGCATGTGTGTGTGTGTGCGCATGTGTGCATGTGCATGTGTGTGTGTGTGTGTATGTGCATGTGTGTGTGTGTGCGCATGTGTGTGTGTGCATGTGTGTGTGCGCATGTGTGTGTGCGCATGTGTGTGTGTGTATGTGTGTGTGTGCGCATGTGTGTGTGTGCATGTGTGTGTGCGCATGTGTGTGTGTGCATGTGTGTGTGCGCATGTGCGTGTGTGTGTGTGTGTGCATTAGGGATGTCGACAATTAATCGACTTACAATTAATTGTCGATCAAGACGTTGGCCGAACAAAATGCATTAATTGTAACTAATCACTAGAGGGCGCTACTCTGGAATGTGAACACGAGACGTGAACCTACTCGCGAGAAAGACCATAGCGTTACATCATGCAACCCTTTCCTCTCTGGATGTTGCTGTACAACTCACAGTAGAGCTGGACCTAGAACCATATATTTTTGAAATGATAAAAGCATGTAACTTACATGCTGCCGCGCACCCGTGGTTATGAAGAGCCGCAATTCTGGTTTAGACCTGGTCTAGTCTTGGGCAGGGTGCACCGCGCTCATTCAACGGCACTGCCACGTCCCGGAACGCGACGCGCACCAACCCCTTGGAGAAGTGCGCGACACGTGCACCACCGGCACGAGGCCGTGCGTACACCGGGGCTGCGAGCACGAAATCAATCCGTGGCACCCGGACCTCTCAGCTACTCTCAGCCCGAGCCACAAACCAGCCGCACGAAACCAGCAAAGAGCGGCACGTGGTGGTTTAATCCTGGTTTAGTCCAGGTCCAGTCCAGGTTTAGACCTGGTTTAGACCTGGTCTAGACCTGGTTTAGTCCACGTTTAGTCCTGGTCTAGTCTCTTAGCCAATCAGGACGCAGAACACAATGTTACACTATAAAAAAAAATTGAAAAAAAAAAAAAAAAAATCCATGAAAACAGCAAGGCCGCAAACAGTGAACCGCGATAGAGCGAGGGATTACTGTATTTTGTTATTCAGCATCAATACATTTGTCTGCTTTTTACTAAGGAATAATTAATTGAGGAATATACAATATAATAATACTATGATATATTCTTGACTCAGTGTTATGTTACTATAGCTTATATTCTTAAAGACCCTATTGAAACACTAAAATTCAGGTGAAAAACGCCGCTTATCAATCATAAGTCGATCGATAAGGTCAGTCAACTATAGATTAATGAATTAATCGATAATTTACATCCCTAGTGTGCATGCTCAGGTTTGACTGATTTCTACCATGTCATAACATTGTTCCTTCATCAGAAACATGCCTGAGGAGGTTTTAGATGTCCTTCTCATGTTTAAGTATTTTAGATCCTTCTCAGTGGAATCCCTCCTTATGGTGAACAGAACAATCCAAAGCTCATCCCACAAACCGACATCATCCTTCCTCCACACACCATTTTTCCATGAGACAAAAACATGATACAACTTCACAAACCTGATGCAATGTGCAGTGCTTTCAATAGTAGAATCCTAATGTAATGTTTTTGGTGAATATATCATTACAAATAAAAGTATGTAACATGGTGTAAATCTGTTGTGTTACAGTTAATACCCACATCATGTGTATTTACACATGTTCAGGGGAGTCAGCTCCTTTATCAACAGGACTTTTTCCCCATTCAAATTATTTTTCATATTTTGGTTGAAACTGTTAATTGCTATGGCAACAGTCCAGTTTTTCATCATTCTGAAAGTGATTGATTTTGACTTGGCAAAACCCCCTAGACATCCTGAGTGAGCACACCACCGCACCACACGCCAGTCCTGAACATTCTGATGGTTTAAAGGGTCTATGGTCCACCTCTTGATGATGTGTCCTGTGCTGATTGGTGCAGGTGTCTGTGGGCGGGGCTTGTGTACGGGCCATCATCATCGACTCGGTGTCTGCGGTCATCTCTCCTCTGCTGGGCTCCAGGCACACAGAAGGTGGGTGGAGCTCCGTATATGCCAGGTTTAGTTTTGCTTTGGCCCAGAAGGGTTTTCTAGATTACACAGTAGTGCTGGTTCCCTGGGGGTGTGATGTTAGCTGTAGGCTCTGCTCTGTCTGAAGCTCTGTTACTCACTTTAGACTTCTGATCTAATCTTTGTTTTAACACAATATGACCCAAAACAATAGACTTGGCTAAAACTACAACAGGTGAGCTGATTTGAGTCCCGCATTAGTTTTCAGACGATCTTAAACCTTTTTCTGACTGTGTTTGCTCATGTGTGCTTTGTGTGGCTGTGATAACTGATACAGATACACCGGACATGCAGAACACTGTCAATATAATCATAAGAAGTTAAATATATTTGTGAGAATCACAAATAAAAAATGTCATTTGATTTAAAGATAAGATAAGACTTTATTGATCTCACACAGGAGGTACAGTATGTAACTTTTCTGGTGGAGGGTCCGCTACATTCTTGTCCCCATGGAGATGCTGTTGTTTTATCTGAACTGTTCCACATTATAGCACTAAACTAAATCTGTCTTGGATTTATTCATCACAAAAGACTGCCCTGATTACAGTCAGGTATTTCTGATGCAAACACCTGTCTGCAGAGTTTGAAGTGTGGATACCTGTTAGACCAATCACACTGTTCATTATTCCTCCCCTTGTGTGTGTGCGTGCGTGCGTGCAGGCATGTCCCTGATGATGCAGGTGGCGTCTCTTCTCAAGGCCTTGGTCAGAGACTTCCATGTGGCCGCTCTGGTGAGGACACACTCCTGTCACATGGCTCCAGCTCAGACTTTTTGTCAGAGCTATTCTGCAAAACCTTCCCATTTATCCTCTGAAGTTGTGTTTAGAGTGATCCATGCATGTTTGAGTCGTCTTAATCAGTGACACACGTACGATTCGGCAGCGTCACGTAGGTGTAATCTGCTGTCCACAGGCCCTCCTGCAGCATTGATGAGCAGTATTGTGATTTAAATGATAACCTAATGATCCAGAGATTATAACTACAGAGCACACACAAGCCCAGAAAATGATCCTTACAATGAACAAAATATAAAATTGTGATTTAGTAATAATAATATGTAAATCACAATTCTATACAGTACAGTACAGTTGGTGTGCAGTTGTGAGTGGCTCTAGACACAGTGGTGATGCTTTGTACAGGTGACGAACCATGTGACTCGCAGTGTGGGCGGGGCTGTGCTTCCTGCTCTGGGGGCGTCCTGGAGCCACGTTCCCCGCACACGGCTCCTGCTGGAGGGGCCGAGCCAGAGCGCCTACAGCCTCAGCTGCTGGAGGACCGCCACGCTCATCAAGTCCTCCAGACAGGTACTCTGTGTGTGTGTGTGTGTACCCGTGTGTGTGTGTGTGTGTACCCGTGTGTGTGTACCCATGTGTGTGCCCGTGTGTGTGTGTACCCGTGTGTGTGCGTACCCGTGTGTACCCGTGTGTGTCTGTGCGTACCCTTGTGTGTGTACCCGTGTGCATCTGTGCGTACCCGTGTGTGTGTGCGTACCCGTGTGTGTGTGTACCCGTGTGTGTGTGCGTCTGTGCGTACCCGTGTGTGTGTGTGTACCCGTGTGTGTGTGTGTACCCACGTGTGTGCCCATGTGTGCGTACCCGTGTGTGTGTGTACCCATGTGTGTGCCCATGTGTGCGTACCCGTGTGTGTCTGTGCGTACCCGTGTGTGTGTACCCGTGTGCGTCTGTGCGTACCCGTGTGTGTGTGAGTACCCGTGTGTGTGTACCCGTGTGTGTGTGTGTGCGGGCCCGTGTGTGTGTGTGTGTACCCGTGTGTGTGTGTGCGTACCCGTGTGCGTCTGTGCGTACCCGTGTGTACCCGTGTGTGTGTGTGTGTGTGTGCGTACCTGTGTGTGTCTGTGCGTACCCGTGTGCGTACCCGTGTGTGTGTGCGTACCCGTGTGTGTGTCTGTGTGTACCCGTGTGTCTGTGCGCGTACCCGTGTGTGTGTGTGTGTGTACCCGTGTGCGTCTGTGCGTACCCGTGTGTGTGTGTACCCATGTGTGTGCGTACCCGTGTGTGTGTGTGCGTACCCATGTGTGCGTACCCGTGTGTGCGTACCCGTGTGTGTGTGTGCGTACCCATGTGTGCGTACCCGTGTGTGTGTACCCGTGTGTGCGTACCCGTGTGTGTGTACCCGTGTGTGCGTACCCGTGTGTGCGTACCCGTGTGTGCGTACCCGTGTGTGCGTACCCGTGTGTGCGTACCTGTGTGCGTACCCGTGTGTGTGTACCCGTGTGTGTGTGTGTGTCTGTGTGTACCCGTGTGTGTGTGCGCGTACCCGTGTGTGTGTGTGTGTGTACCCGTGTGCGTCTGTGCGTACCCGTGTGTGTGTGTACCCATGTGTGTGCCCGTGTGTGCGTACCCGTGTGTGTGTGTGCGTACCCATGTGTGCGTACCCGTGTGTGCGTACCCGTGTGTGTGTGTGCGTACCCGTGTGTGCGTACCCGTGTGTGCGTACCCGTGTGTGCGTACCCGTGTGTGCGTACCCGTGTGTGCGTACCCGTGTGTGCGTACCCGTGTGTGTACCCGTGTGTGTGTGTGCGTACCCGTGTGTGTGTACCCGTGTGTGTGTACCCGTGTGTGTGTACCCGTGTGTGCGTACCCGTGTGTGCGTACCCGTGTGTGCGTACCCGTGTGTGCGTACCCGTGTGCGTACCCGTGTGTGTGTACCCGTGTGTGTGTGTGTGTCTGTGTGTACCCGTGTGTGTGTGCGCGTACCCGTGTGTGTGTGTGTGTACCCGTGTGCGTCTGTGCGTACCCGTGTGTGTGTACCCATGTGTGTGCCCGTGTGTGCGTACCCGTGTGTGTGTGTGCGTACCCATGTGTGCGTACCCGTGTGTGCGTACCCGTGTGTGTGTGTGCGTACCCGTGTGTGTGTGTGCGTACCCGTGTGTGCGTACCCGTGTGTGCGTACCCGTGTGTGCGTACCCGTGTGTGCGTACCCGTGTGTGCGTACCTGTGTGTGCGTACCTGTGTGTGTGTACCCGTGTGTGTGTGTGCGTACCCGTGTGTGTGTACCCGTGTGTGTGTACCCGTTGACAGCTCGGGGTTAATTAGTTCTGTGGTGACTGATGACCACAAAACCTATTTTATTTCTAAATCTGTTTCTGAATCTTTCTAAAGCACATTTGGCTGATCCGTGCATGTTAAATGTGCTTTTTAGACGTAAAACAACCACATTATGGATATGAGCGAGTGTGTACCTGGTGAGCCTCCACAATGCTTTTGAACTCTTAACATTTTAATTTTCAAAGAGTTTATGGGAAAAATGAATGAAGACTTTGAAGTGAGTTTCCAGTGTCCTCAGAGGAAAATGTCATTAATGTGAGTGAGACGTATTCTATTCTATTAATGGACACATACGAGTTTAATAAAATCATATTTTCAGAGCTTGTAGCCATGTTATAGTAGTTATTATAGTGATTCATGCATGTGTGAATATTCTACTTTTTATTCTCTTGTATTCAAGACGAAAAATTCAGTTTTCTCTCACCCACTAAATACTACGCCCCCTGGTCTCTGCGGATTTTGTTCTCTAATTTTACTTTATTTTACTTAATGTTGATGCACATAGGATCTGGCAGTGTTGCATATACATTTTGGAACAAATTTAAAAAAATAAAAAATCCAGCTCTTTGCTACTGTGAACTGTAGTTGGGTGTAGACGGGAAGGTCAACATGCTGCTGTTGTCTGCTATGAGGACTTTTACGGTGAAGCCCCAAACTAACTATTATTGTTTTTACATAAAAATGTAAACCAGAGCAGAATGACCCACAGGTGTCATAGATTATAACAATGTAACAAAGGCCCCACCCACCCCCAACATGGACTATTCACACTCCTGCCTTCAGGCCGGAGGTACAGGAGTGTGAAAAGCAGGACCACTAGACTCAAGAACTCTTTCTTCCCAACTGCTGTCAGACTCCTGAACCGCTGAGCAATAGCCCCCCCTCCTGGACACTGATTGACCGATACTTTGCACATGAGTAATTTGCACTATTATTGACCAACTGTTAAGATGTCAGATTACAGCTGCACATGTAACTGCTCGAATGTTTACACCTCCTGTTTACACCCCGTTTTTACTACTGACAGATGCACATAAAACTAATGTTGCACATTATCTGTAAATATGTACATAGCACTAGCCTATATTTTTCATATTCGGTAAAGATTGTTTCTATTTGAATATACTTTTTTACATGCTTCTCTTCATCTTATTTATCTATTTTAACTTTTTGCATGCTCTTGGCATCCAGAGTGGGCAGCAAAGTAAGAATTTCATTGTACAAGGAAACATGTTTCTTTACTGTGCATATGACAATAAAAGCTTCAAATCTCTTGAATCTTATAAGAAACGTTTCAAAGAAATGGAGCAAACTCCTGCACTTTACATCTTACAAAGCTGTGACCATCCTGACCTCTGTCCTGTGCTTTTAGCCTTGTCACAAGAGAGTGGAGTTTGACCTGAGTTGGTGGAGTCGCTCTCATGAAGCCCCTCCAGCCAAAAGAAAACTCCCACAGCTCACCGGGTAACTGCTCTGGTCTACCATCTGCACTATAAGGACTTTTACAGCATCACTTCTTCTGTTTATAACGTTTGGTACATACTTTACCTAAATCTGAACATGTAAGTAGGGCTGCATGAGTTGGTATGATTGCAATTATATCACATTTGAGAAAAGACTCGGATCTGATCTGATCAATCAAAAACCCATGAATTTCAGAACATTTTTGTAGAGGTCTAAGCTACACAAACAGCAGGAGATTTCTATGAAGAAACAGGAGAGTTTGCTCTTTGCAGGACGTTCTGTGACTTGAAACTGCAAAGTTGCAAAGACTGAGCTTCAGTTGTACAGTGTGCAGCCTTACCTGCAAAACATTTTTAAGGGAAAAAACTCTGCTCAGTCGTAAATGTGTTGTAATATTTTTATGGGATTCATGACATGATGTTTTTTCCCGTTTGTAAAAAAGATAAACAAAAACATTCTATTTTCAACACCAAAGTATCATGTTTGCATCACCCCCATTGCATCATTTTAATCTGGAAAAACTTTTACTCAAACCAGGACATGTGTCATTCTTCTGAAGCAAGTGTGAAAAAACTGAAACATACAAATGTTTTGGTTGGGGGTCCGTCACCTGCTTGTTTCTATGGATACGTCATTGCTCTTCCTTAACTGTTCCAATCTATGGCATTAAACAGCTCTACCTTACCATTTTAGACATTCTGTGAGTGTGGTCGCCTCTCCACAGATCTGACCTGTAACTTGGTCTGGTTGGATCTCCATGAAGATAGAAAAATGTAATGCCGTACTGTGAAACATTCCAACAGCTCCATGGAGAAAAGCATCTGACGGGCCCTCCACCAGAAAAGTTACACAATGTACCTTTAATGAAAGTAGTGCGAGTGTTCACAAATGCCCCATGATCAATAAATAGATGAACGTTAAACACCTGTGTACAGCTGTGTTATTAAGCCTGACCCAAGTCATTGTCCGTGTGTGATTAAGGCTCATTAAATGTAGTTCTGGGACGGGACAAGACCTCATGAGATAAAACTGCACAAGAGAAAAATTCATGATTTCCCCCACTTCACATTTAGATTGGTGTGGGTGATTTTGGCAAAGTTCCACCTCTTTAGAAGCTAAACTATTTAAAAAGAACTCAAACACTGTGATGCCAACCTTGTGACCTGAATTATCGACTGTCAGAATCTCGCCTCGTCTCGTTCTTGTGGACCCAATCTCACATTGTCATCGAGTGGTTATCATTAGTTTTGAAATATAAGAAGCTTTGTCACTGTGAGGACAGAGGGACATAAGTGTGGAGCTCAAACTGTCACTGTCACTGTTCATTCACTACTCAGAGGCTGAGCAGCTACGTGCCAACTATGTGTAACTAATGACACCATTATTTTTATTACAAAAACATTTGCCATTTTCTGTTATAATGTTGTTTTCTCATCACAAACTTACCTGAAGTTCTGTTTTATTTCATTCACCCAAACCCTGCATATACCAGAGTTCTTCTATCAAATGGAAAACGCTCCACACACCTTCACTAGAATCATTTGGATAGTTTCAGCCTTGGAATTGCCAATCTCCACCAAAAGGTAAAAGGAGCTGTTCACTTAGAAACTATCACTACATGACATCACAAGGTGAAACGGAGTGTTTTGAGCTTTGCAGATGTAGACAGACTAATAATAAAGGATTACTTAAATGTGTGAATAAAAAAAACACATTATAAGATGCACCTTCAGTGAATGGTCTATTTTAAATCAGTTTTCACATATAGGGCGCACCGCATTATAAGGTGCATAGAATAGAAGCTACAGTAGTGGTGACTACGGTAGCCATGATTAACCAATATTGATCCATATATAAGGCGCATCGGATTATAAGGCGCACTGTCGGCTTTTGAGAAAATTGAAGGCTTTTAGGTGCGCCTTACAGTGCGGAAAATACTGTAATAACTTTACAGTGTCCTAAAATGTATGCAAATTAAATGCGTTCATTAGTTACCATTTTCCACTGTTGAGCTCTTTCTCTCTTTTTGTGTGTGAAAGAGAATGAGACAGAAATGGGTGATTATTGTGTATTGTCCCAGAGCTGTGTGAGGTCATGTGATTAGGCCAGGCCAGAGCAGTGTTTGCTGTGAGGTAGGTGGTGTGGGTCTCTCAGCAGGCGGGCACCAGGCGCCTCTTACGAATGCACTCCCAGAGCCAGTGTGGTGACACCCTCTGCACCGGGCAGTCCTCGCCCACCTCGCCCATGCTGTGGGTGGCCGAGGACGAGTCGTAGTCAGGGACCAGGTCTCCATCGTAGGCCACAAAGTACCTCTTGAGAGTGTGGAAGTCCGGAAGTGAGGAGGGCAGGTACAGCTTCACCCCGCTGAAGATGTCCAGGAGAGTCTGAGAGGAGAACAGCACTTACAATCCACAACAAGGGCCAATATCACACTATTTCATGATTTATGTTCTAATGTTTATTATTTATGTTCTTATTTTGTCTTGTTTCATTCACGTTTAACACACAAAACACTCGTTTTCTCCACTTTGTGGTCAAAAAACAGTGTTTTTGCTGAAACTACCCTATGTTCTACTATCAGTTACTTGAGAACCGAAAAGGTTAGAAACATTTTTTCCAGGTGAAGGAAGAGAGTCCACACTTTATTTTGATGTGTGCCATGTTTATATAGTCAAAGAACTCAGTATTCTGTGAGTCTTGTAAAATCAGTGAAAATGCTCTAAAACCTCTGGCAGTCTGGGGGTTTGAATTCTGAAAACAGGCCGGCAGTGAATGAGTTAAGTAACAATGACACAGTCATACAGAAGGTGAACGTTTTTTCCAGGGTTGCCAAAGTGCTTGTGACCTGCCACCTGTTCCAGCTGGGGATTATGTGTACAGTCACTGTGTACTGAGTGTGTACCTGAAGGTGTGTACCTGAAGGGTGTACATGTTATACACGCTGTACAGTGTATATAGTGTAGTGTGTGTCTGACCTTGTCCTTGGAGGGCTCCAGCAGCTGAGCACTGCCTTTGTGATGGCTCTGTCCATTTGTGTGCGCCTCACACTTCTTCACCTGCTCCACACAGAAATATGTCAGATCTACATCTCATGGGGGAGGGGGGTACTAGGGGTGGACGATATCTCGATATTTAAAATATACCGAGATATTTTTTAAACTCGATATGGATTTTGACATATCGTGTATATTTATATAATGTTTATATTTCATTCTGATTTCGCCTCTTCGCTTGTTTGCCTTCCCTGTGCTGTGCGCTCCCGCTCGCCCCCGACCTCCCCCTCGCGTGCGGCGCCACAACATCCTGGAGGATACAGAACTCCTGGAGGACAACTCGCTCCATATTTTGGGTTTAAGGCGCTTTTTTTCAGGAGCTGACCGCATCAGCGGCACAAGGACAAAGCTGTTTTTTTTTTCAGTGTTTATAGTTTATGAAAATGAGCCATGTGATGTTAAGTTTTGTTTCTATAAAACGTAAACAAATGTGAGCAAAGCGGCATTAAACAGATTATAATCTCATTAAACACATTATAATCTCAGACGGGCTGAAGTGGCTCTATAGTAGAACTACTGTGAGTAATTTAAAGTTTATTTATGCAGAAGATTTTAAATTAATCTGCTGCAGTGTAATATGTGTATAGTACAGTGGGAAACATCAGAGCTCTTGACCACGGGTGAGGAACATGGATCTATTAAAATAAGGAACATGGATCTATTAAAATAAGGAACCTCCCGAGCTTCCTCTGCTAAAGGAGCTCATGGTTATCCCATGGTTAACAGAGTTAATGCAAAGATGAGCTTTGGTTGAGTTTTTGAATAAAAATGAGGTAACATGTTATTTCTTCCTTTATTTTACAGTTAAAAATCCCAGAATAAAGTGTTTCAGAGACATATTTATGACTCTGACTGTGTTCATGTGTCTTTCTCATGCACTGAGGCTTGATTTTGGAGAAGGATTCATTTACAGTATTATAAAAGCATCAAGAAGTACCACGTCATGGGATCTTTAATGTCGCAGAAGCACATTGTTCCTACATGACCTGCACTTCAATTGCATTTCAATAAAAAAAGACCTTGTGGAATTTGGCATATTTGTTTTTGCAGTAGTTTTTGGGGGGTCATTTTTCCTGTACAGATATCGAGATATATATCGTATATCGAGATAAGAAAATATATCAAGATATATTTTTTGCTCCATATCGCCCAGCCCTAGGGGGTACTATGACTGCAGTATTCTGATAGGATCATAGACTGTATAAAGAAGTGGAGTAAGTGAGTGTGACGTCACCCACAGCGTTCAGCTCCACTCAAATGAAGCTCCTGATGCTACAGGAGAAAATCTGGAGCCAGGCTCCATATGTGGAAATCCGACCATGAATATCATAGCAACCACAATCATGATTGAGGTTGTTAAATGTGCCCGCCCTTCTCACCAGAAAGCAGGAAGGGGGCTTACTTAGCAATGAAACACACTAGCTGTCAAACAAACCTGCTGCTAACAGGAGTGACCTTGGGGAATGAAGCCGTCTGATTGGTCCATTATTTATGTCCATATCTTGATTTAGGGACAAAATAGCAAAATGAAAAAATCTGGATCATGTAGAGCAGGTTAATCGAAACATTTAAGACTAAAATGAGGAGGCTCACAGCAGCAGTTATGGAGAGAGGAGCCACAATATTCCAATGTAAGTCCATTGGAGCCAGGGTTAGAAGGAGCAGGAAGAGCCGCCTGGAGCACTTCCTGTTTGGAACACGCCGGCTAGCGCCTTAACTATGTCCATTCATATATACAGTCTATGAAGAGGACACTGTAGTACTGTGGTAGATTGTACCTTTTTAGCACTCCCAGCCTCTGAGTCTGGGGTACGAGGCTCCGACTTCACTCCCTTTGCTTTGGGAGTACTGGCACCTGCACAAGAACAGAGACAAGACTTCATTTCGGCCACTATGATCATAAGTCATTTTATTTACCATAGAAAAAAACTGAAATCTGGAACATTTCTGATATAATGGTAAGTGGTAATGGTAATAAAACTGAGGCTGTTGGCACCTATGACCACTGCCAACACTCACAAACAAAACTAAACATTGTCTAAATGACTAGCCTGGCCATATGTGAGTTATCTGTCCTATAGTCAGGATCAGTCTAGTCCTTTTGCACTTTTCTTTTGCTGTTCTCACTGAAGAAGAACCAGGAAACTCTTACTAAAGGGCTTCTTTCTGAGCTTATTAACTTAAGCCTGCAATGAGTTGGAAGTTGCTTAGTGTAGAATGGTTTCCTCTGTGCTATAGACTGGCCCATGGATCTATAATAAGAACTGGATAAGACACTCCCCTCTGTCCGCCAGCGAGATCGAATCGTGGCCGCTCCAGGTACTGCAGCTCCCGGGAGCTCCGGCCGAGAAAGAATTCTCCCAATAAGCACAATGCATTTTTTGTGAATTCAAAACTGCCTGTAGCTGATAGGGCATTAACAGCTTTCACAAAGGTTGGATTTTGTAAGATTCTTTTGAGAATGTTCATCAATCTTCAAAGCGCCTAAAAGTTAGCTGTGTAAGAGTTAGCCTAGCCCTGCTCTAAGCCTGAGCTAGCTCTGCTCTAGCAGCTAATGCTCTGATTGGTCAGAACTGCACATTTCTGACGTTACGCATCAGGCAGCACTAGCCCAGTATTCAGGAAGTTATGCAGAAGAAAATACTTTTTTGGCTCTTCGCACCAATGAGCACAGGCCACTGAAAACAACCCAACACCATCTTGGGTTTATCTTCCAGATCTTATTATACTTCCATGGACTGGAAACATAACAATGGCTTTACTCACTCTTTCTCTTTGGGACAGCAGAGGGTGGGGCACGGGGCAGAGCTGTGGGTGGTGGAGAGTCTCCTCCTGAAGAACCCCTTTCCTCTTTGGCCCCTGAAGCTCCCACGCTCACCTGGAAGTCACTGGTCTCTTTAGAGATGCGGAACAGCTCCTGTAGAGAGTACAGACACATCCTACTACAGCCCCATCAGGAAGAGTCACCGCACCGGACTAGACTAGACACCTATACACATATACACCTGTACACATATACACCTGTACACATATACACCTAGACACATATACACCTGTACACATATACACCTGTACACATATACACCTAGACACATATACACCTAGACACATATACACCTAGACACATATACACCTAGACACATATACACCTAGACACATATACACCTATACACATATACACCTGTACACATATACACCTAGACACATATACACCTAGACACATTTACACGGCAGAGCTAAACACATGGAAGTACTGTCCAAGTCTTTAGACTGTCCCACTTGCTAAGGACCAGCATGGTGCAGTCACAGCGGTCAGGCTCACCCGGAGCTGGTGCAGGTTGGTGGCGGTCTTCCAGTCCTTGTCGTCTCGGACGCGGGTCATACGGGGGAAGCGGATGGAGATGCCATCAGCCGTGTGCATCTCAGACTTGGAGAACTCGGCTCCAGTGATCTCCCACACCGGAGCACTCTGAGCACACACACAATGTGACAACATGAGCTCTCCTGTCCGTGTGTGTGTGTGTGTGGAAGCAGCTCTGCTCACCTTAGGCTCTCGGATGATGAAGTCAGGATAGTAATTCTTCACTATCTTCAACCAGCCGGGGATCTTACTGGGGTCCTACACACACACACAACAGCTGTCATGGACTATGGGGATTTAGCTGCCCGCAGATGAGATGGGACAGTGTGCTTCTGATACAGACATGGGAGAGCATGTTTCAATTTGGGGGATTTGGAGGAGAGCAGGTTTCAGACTGGGGTGGGGAAAGAGCATGTTTCAGGTTGAGGGGTGGGTGAGAGGAGAGCATGTTTCAGGTTGGGTGGTTGGGGCTTTAAGGGAGAGCAGACCTTGCTGATCTTGACCACGTCCAGCTCCTTCTGTAGCCGGGCCAACATGGCGTCGTCATAACCTCCAGAGCATTTGGTTACCGTGCACCACTTCCCAGAATCCGGGTCCAAACAGCCCATCAAGAAACTGGACATGATGCCCCCTGATGACGCACAACAACATGACAATCAAATATGCTTTTCTTGTGTAAGGTTTTCATATAGGCATATAAGGCATTTTATGTGTAAATTTGTTGACATATTAGATTAAAAAATGGTTAAAACGGCCAACCCTCGATGACAGTTCTGAAGGTAGCTTGCAGATAGCAGCCAAAACATGTCAATAAGGTAAATAAAACTCCTACTGTATTTACCTATGTCTACGGTTTTAAAAAGAACCCAATAAGTTAATGTTAATAAATCAACATTAATAGAAAAGTCTAGATCCTCCTCACTAAAATAAATCAGGATCATCTCTTGTGAATTTCCTTTTGGATATTCTTTAAATCTATCCAAAATATATTTAAATATATATAACCTTTTACTGCACATATCGATTCTGTAGATCCGCACATCAAATTCACTCGTGAAGAAGCCAAAGACAACACATTGGCTTTCTTAGATTGTGCCGTAACAAAAGGAGAAGTGAAGACTGCAGTGAGCGCTACACTGGAGAAACAAAACAGCCACTTCACAAGAGGATGTACCAACACAGACGAGAGAGCCAGAGTGGACCTCAGTCGTACATCTCCACCTAAAAGCCACAGGCCACTCCTTTGAGGACAGTGAAATGAAGACGGGAGTCCTCCTCTCTTCAGCGCACTGTCCCCTCTGCTCGACTGGTCACCATGGGGAGCAGAACCTTCAGCCGCTCTGCTCCTCAGCTCTGGAACTCTCTCCGGAATATAGACTCTCTCCCTCTCTTTAAATCCAGACTCAGAACCTGTTCAAACTGTCCTACCTCTCATAGCCAATCACTCCACTCTGATTTTGTTTTGTTTTTATGTTTTTCGCATTGCCTAGCGCATTCGCGGTCCAAACTCTCTGAGCGTAATTTACAGAGACGCTGAGTACAGACAGACGGGGGTGGAACTGCATTTGCATTTCTTTTTTCGATCTGACGTCAATAAGGTGCCTTGTTCAAAATCGCCTGTTTGAGCTCCGATTTTTTGTAACGCAGAAAAGGATCGCAAATGCTCAGTTTAGACATTTCGCAACTTTTAACCATGGGGGGGGGGGGGGGGCTAAACAGGGTAGGGGAGCTCACATTAACGTTCAAAAACCTCAGAAAGTGAAAATTTCATGCCATGGGACCTTTAAGAAACATTTACTGCATACAGGAATTCTTTCAGTGCTCAAATTGCCTTCACTAAAATCAATTTAAATGCTAGTAGTCCATATTTGCTCACCAGTAGACAAAAAGTATTAATGCCAAGTCCCAAATCATTTCAGACATGGGACAAATGCAGAGTAAATGACATTACATTTCTGTAGCTAACGGAGTGTGAAGAGGACAGACAGAAGACTGCAGAAGAGCCACAGTACAGACCGTTGGATCCCTTTCCATAGAAGGCCCCTAGCACCACCAGGTCTGCAGTGTCGGCCATGGCACCTTCGTTCAGGTAGTCCTTCTTCACCTTCAGCCAGTGACGCTTCCCAGGCTCATACATGCCCTACACACACACACTTTACAATTACAGAGGGTGGAGGATCTAAAGGCCAAAATTTAGTTAAATATGTGACATGAAATCTTGAGCTCAGCCCCCTGTTACCATAGAGTTTTTCATTTTTCTATAGTTACTAATGAATATAATGTGTGATATGTGTTCTCAGGTAGTTTACAAAGGGAAGTGTCCACAACTGTTCTAGAATTATACTCAGAAATAGCCGTGTGTAACATTGTGGAAATGTATGGCACTTTTCTGAAATAAAACTACAAGCTCAGAGTGTATCGTCTTCTGTGCCATTCTGTGCCCTGAATGGTATTTGTGCCATTTTGATAAAAGCTGTTGTGTTCCAAATAGGAAGTGAGCACGGGCGTGAATTGGTTCCACTAGAGTGTGGTTCCAATACAGTTTTATTGATCTCTCTCTCCCTTTGTAAATGCTGCTGTCAGGCTTGTCATTCTGACCTAAAGTGCTCATTTGAACCCGCTCTACGTGATTCGGGTGTTTTTATTTTGCCATTTTTGGTGAAAAATAATAACTGACCAATTAGGTGCCTTCTTCCCCCACTAGAGTTAGCAACAGGTTTAATACATCTAACCCAGACAACGGGGAGGAGAAAGACATACAAACCTTGACATCTTTGAGCACCAGCCCCTCCAGTCCTTCTCTGATGACTCTGGTGATCATATCAGCCAGGTCTGCTGCCCTCTGCAGAGAACAAGACACTTTACAAGTGCAACAGCAATTCAAACGGCAGAAGATGCTCGCCCTTCAGTACCATGTCTCATATTGGGCTCATGCAAGAGCTAAAGAACCATGCTGCTTCTTTTACATCATTAGTTCTTTTTTAGAGATACATACACGTTTGAGTAATCCTGTATTGTTCCGCGTAAGAGGATTGCTTGAAAGCTCAACATTTCTACCTATCTAAACCCACTACTTGTGTTTATATAGAAAAAAATCTGGGTTGGACACAGCTAAAGCATTTATCAAAAATACAAACACTTACAATGACAAAATGTAAAATAATTATTTAGATGTACTAAATTCTATAAAAAGCATATGTCTTCTTTAAAGGTCCCATGGCATGAAATTTTCACTTTCTGAGTCCAGAGACTAAAATAAGTGAGCTCCCCTAAAGCTGTTTTCCTGCTCCCCAGCCATGGTTAAAAGTTGTGAAATGTCTAAACTGACCGCATTTGCGATCCTTTTCTGCGTTAGATCGGAGTCTAACGGGCCAGAACAAGACCTTATTGACGTCAGATCGAAAAAAGAATTAATTTGCTCGATGCGTTTCCACCCCCGTCTGTGTGTAGTGCGTCTCTGTAATATCACGCCCAGAGAGTTTGGACTGCTAATGCGCTAACAATGCGGAGATGCGTTGACTTGGTCATTTTGGGTGGAGGCACGTCCGAGTGTTTCTAGGCTCGGAAGTCCTTTATCTGAGCCTCTGGACCTTTGAACAGCAGTGGTTTAATTTTATTTTATCTATTTTTCAATGGAACGCTTCAAATCTCCCCCCCGTGCAAAAACAAGGAAATGGATCAGCTGTGAGCTCTGAGCGGAGAGTTTGGCCACGCCCCCACCCTCTACTATTGGCCATCTCTTTTCTCCTCATTTGCATTCAAGCAACAACGCCCAGAATAAAGAGTTTGAGAGAGATATTTATGACTCTTTCTCATCTTATCTCTGTTTCTCATGCACTGAGTGTTGATTTTGAAGAAGGATTCATTTACAGTATTAGGGAACCATTAAGGAGCCATATAAAAGCATCAAGAAGTACCATGTCATGGGATCTTTAAAGCTCGATGTACATTCAGTATTAGTGTTAACCATGCATGTTGTAGATGCATTTGTCCATCAGACTGCAGCACCAGGAGCACTCACTGTGACATGCTTCATCTCAGAGAAGAGGATTCTGTTGGGCACCTCCACCATGTTGTCGTGGAGGAAATTCCTGCGCTCACACAGAGGCCTGCAGGACAGCAAACGGGCACATATCACACATAACATGCAAAATATTATGGGACATTATATGGGTTTTATTCATAGCTCATGCCACAATGTTTGTTTTACTTAGTTGTACAAGTCTATTGTACTTTTTGCTATGTGTATATGTTTTACTGTCATGTTTATCAGATGTCTGTAATGTTCACTGCGGGCCTAGGGAGCACTGCAATTTCAAATCCTGTGTTTCCTATTCAGAAATGTTTTTTTAGTAATGATACCTGCCATCTAGTATTTAGTTTTGATACTGGTTTTAGTATCAATTACTATGTGATTTGGTACTTTTTTTTACTACAAGCCTAATCTGAACTCTGTATCCTGTATTCTACTGGAATGCCCCAGGATTCTACTGATTTTCAGACGTCAAAACAAAAAAGTGTGTGTGTATATGTTTGTGTGTGTGTGTGTATATATATGTGTGTGTATATATGTTTGTGTGTGTATATATGTTTGTGTGTGTGTGTTTGTGTGTATATGTGTGTGTGTGTATTTGTGTGTTGCAGTGGCAGGAGCAGAGCAGACAGTCCTCACCTCTCCATGAGGCTGTGTGTTTGTGTGTGTATATATATGTGTGTATATGTGTGTTTGTGTGTGTGTGTGTACATGTGTGTTTGTGTGTGTGTGTGTACATGTGTGTTTGTGTGTGTGTATTTGTATTTGTGTGTGTGTGTGTACATGTGTGTTTGTGTGTGTACATGTGTGTTTGTGTGTGTGTGTGTATTTGTGTGTGTGTGTGTGTGTATTTGTGTGTGTGTGTGTGTACATGTGTGTTTGTGTGTGTGTATTTGTGTGTGTGTGTATTTGTGTGTGTGTGTACATGTGTGTTTGTGTGTGTGTGTTTGTGTGTGTACATGTGTGTTTGTGTGTGTGTGTGTGTACATGTGTGTTTGTGTGTGTACATGTGTGTATTTGTGTGTGTGTGTACATGTGTGTTTGTGTGTGTACATGTGTGTTTGTGTGTGTGTGTACATGTGTGTTTGTGTACATGTGTGTTTGTGTGTGTGTGTACGTGTGTTTGTGTGTACATGTGTGTTTGTGTGTGTATATGTGTGTTTGTGTGTGTATATGTGTGTTTGTGTGTGTGTTTGTGTGTATTTGTGTATTTTATGTGTGTGTGTGTACATGTGTGTTTGTGTGTGTGTGTGTGTATTTGTGTGTGTACATGTGTGTTTGTGTGTGTGTGTGTACATGTGTGTTTGTGTGTGTGTGTGTGTGTACATGTGTGTTTGTGTGTGTGTGTATTTGTGTGTGTGTGTGTACATGTGTGTTTGTGTGTGTGTGTGTACATGTGTGTTTGTGTGTGTGTGTGTATGTGTGTGTTTGTGTGGTGCAGTGGCAGAAGCACAGTCCTCACCTCTCCATGAGGCTGTGTGTTTGTGTGTGTATATGTGTCTTTGTGTGTGTTTGTGTGTGTATATGTGTGTTTGTGTGTGTTTGTGTGTGTATATGTGTCTTTGTGTGTGTTTGTGTGTGTATATGTGTGTTTGTGTGTGTTTGTGTGTGTATATGTGTGTTTGTGTGTGTGTGTGTGTGTTTGTGTGTGTTGCAGTGGCAGGAGCAGACAGTCCTCACCTCTCCGTGTGTGTGTGTGTGTGTGTGTTTCAGTGGCAGGAGCAGACAGTCCTCACCTCTCCATGAGGCTGTGTGTTTGTGTGTGTATATGTGTGCGTATATGTGTGTTTGTGCGTTTGTGTGTGTGTGTGTGTGTTGCAGTGGCAGGAGCAGACAGTCCTCACCTCTCCATGAGGCTGTGTGTTTGTGTGTGTATATGTGTGTTTGTTTGTGTGTGTGTGTGTGTGTGTTGCAGTGGCAGGAGCAGACAGTCCTCACCTCTCCATGAGGCTGTGTGTTTGTGTGTGTATATGTGTGTGTGTGTGTGTGTGTGTGTGTGTGTGTTGCAGTGGCAGGAGCAGACAGTCCTCACCTCTCCATGAGGCTGTGTGTTTGTGTGTGTATGTGTGTTTGTGTGTGTATTTGTGTGTGTGTGTACATGTGTGTGTGTGTGTGTACATGTGTGTGTGTGTGTGTGTGTGTGTATATGTGTGTTTGTGTGTGTATTTGTGTGTTGCAGTGGCAGGAGCAGACAGTCCTCACCTCTCCATGAAGCTGTGTGTTTGTGTGTGTATATGTGTGTTTGTGTGTGTGTGTATATGTGTGTTTGTGTGTGTATATGTGTGTTTGTGTGTGTTTGTGTGTTGCAGTGGCAGGAGCAGACAGTCCTCACCTCTCCATGAGGCTCACTCCATTGAAGTAGATACAGTCAAACACAAACAGGCACACATTGGCATCCTGGAATGCAGCTTTCTGTCAATATAAACATCAGCTCATGTTAGCGTGTGGCACCATTTTAAATGTGGTTCACAAAGACTGTCCATTCAACTCTGAGGTTTTCATCAGCTGATGCTCTGAGATAAAACTGTTAAACTGTATTTGTTGATTAGGTCCTTTTTGTGTGTTATGTGTCTTGCAGTTGTTCAGATACATTTCCCACTAGAGGATTTCAGTCTGGACTTAGACAAGGAGAACACTGCATATTGTAACTGGACTCTAAGGTAACAAAGGGACAGGGGATTGCTGGTCTTACCTTGTGGACTCCTAAGGTCCCAAAGGGCAGGGGTTTGCTGGTCTTTGTGTCGATAAGCAGGACCTCTGCATCCAGAATCATACTGTGACCTCCAGGGAAAGCTTTGGGGATGTACTCTTTGAAATGGGCCACCTGATGACAGGGTGTGAGAGTCAGGACTGGGTTTGAGGAAGAAGTCATGTGTACAAAAAAACCCACACAATTACACAATTTATTTTAGACATTCATCACATAATATCAAATATCTAGCTCATGATTCACCAGCTAAAGGTGAGTAATGTGACCCTTAAACTTAGTCAAACTTTATTGATCCACAAGGGTAATTGTATTGGGTACAGTAGCTCACTCCTCAAATAGTCATAGTCATAGTTTGCTTTATTGTCGAAAACAATCATGTACAGGTACATAGAGTGAATTTGAAATTTCGTTTCCCCACTAACCAGGCAGGACAGTGATAGAGTGGGTTATAACAGAGGGTAACCAAAATACATGGAACAGCAACCAAAGAGCAATAGACCAGTGTCAGATGAGACATGATTATATTTAAAAAATGATAATAGAGACCAAATCAGACCAAGTTACAAGTCATATCTGTGGAGAGACGACCTAGAATGCCTGTTTCCCTAGTATTTATAACATATAAAACCACCTGGAATTGAATAAATGCAAGGCAGAGCAGTTTAAATATTGTGTAATATTCCAGGTAGAGCAGTGACATATCTATAGAAACAAACAGATGAAGGACCCCAACCAAAAAGTTACACAATAAACCTTTTAATGCAGTGTAATATCAAACAATAGATGTGATATTTCTGCATTTTTGTGTTTAATTTTACAGTCCATTCACTTTTTGCAATTTTTTTAACGTTCTAACATTTGTGATGGATTGCAAAATGTTATTATTGTTATCAGGACAAGTCTGTCATACTCAAAGACAAATACTATGTTTAAATATGCTCTTTGAGTACCTTTGCTTTGGCATTTTATGTTTCAGAGCTTAACATTTTTATTACATTATTTCAAAACCGATGTAGTGCAGCTCGGCATTTACTGGCCACACAGAGAAATGGGGCAAAAATATCAAATTAAGCAATGATGAACATGCCCCAACAAGTTAATGTTAGCTTTATACTGAGTCTGATGGTTCTTTTTGGACTTAAAAACTGCACATGATTTCTTTCTGTGATGCAACAATTCTGGGAATTTTCAAACCACGTATTTTCTGAGGTTCAGAGGACGCAAAGTACAATTAATAGAGGATTACTGAAACCAATGTGAAAGAAGTTAAATATAACTGCAGGTATGTTCTGGATGAAGGAACATGGTTTAAAGCTCAGTATGTGTCCTTTAAAGTGTGCTGTGTGAGACCTTGTGAGGTAGGACGGGCTTGAGGCTGCGGCTGAAGTAGCTGAAACTGTCTCCGCTCTTGTGCACCTGGACCCTCTCCCCGTCATACTTGATCTCGGAGTACATGCCGTTAGGGCACTTCTTCATGGCGTACTCCACAGACTTACATGCCTCTGCCTATAATACACAAACAATGTGTTGGCAAAGACCAAAGCATTCTGGGAAAAGGCGACTGGAGTTAGGCGTTTCACAAAGGAATTGTGAATAAATAAGTGGTCTTTATCAGTACGAGTGTTCTGGGAAAATACCTCTTCAGATCCAACGCCTCACCAGTCATTTTAAGTTGACAATATCTAAAAGAATTACAATAATGATGATGATATATTTTATTTCCTTAGGTTACTTAACAAAACATAAACACAAAAGCTAGGGTTGTAATATAATGTAGATTGTAGTGTAATGTAAATCATATATGCTATATTTGCACATTTAATTTTGGAAAGCTGAAAATGAAACTGAACTGAAAAACAGTCGCCAGCATTACTTTATTATTATAATTATTATTATAATTATTATAATTATTTATTATTATTATTATTGTTATTATTATTATTATTAATTGTGTAGTGAATCTTTTTAACCATTTTTGTGTGAACGGATTTGTGTGAACGGATTTTTTTATTTTACTATTTGACTCAAACCTGAATTGAATTAGATGCATATCTGAGTGATATGAACATATGGAAAATAAATATTTATTAGCAATTTATTTTAATACAAAATAATAAGATTAACAGAATAAAATAAATACCTGTCCTGCTTAACTTAAAACTGTATAAATGAATATAAAACAATAGAAGGCAGAAGTGCACTGCCTGGACAGTACAAGTGATGCATGTTCTAATTCTCTCTCTATATATAAACTTGTAGGACAGGGGTGCCCACACTTTTCCAGCTTGTGCGCTACTTATAAAATGACCAAGTCAAAATGATCTACCTACTACAAAAATGCAAATCATTTATTCATTTATAAATATATTGACAATTCTTTACATCAGGGGTGCTCAATACGTCGATCGCCAAGGTCGTGTGGGTAGACCGCAGTGTCGTAGTACTCGACACCGGTCTTGATCTCGAGATGAGTGCGATCATATTTCATTACGGCCGCTGCCGTTAGCAATATTTAACCCGTGTGCGGAGCCGCGCTCGCGGTGCTTGTGGTGACGTGCGGTGTCCGCGGCTCCAGACGAGCACACGGGCTGCAGTCAGAAGCCTCGCCCGAGTACGAGAGACGAGACGCGTACTTTTGTTTCTGACACGGGACGATTCCTTATTTCGAGGGACGGTTGGCGACCCTAAACACAACTATACACATATATATCCAAAATTTTTCTCTACGGATTTGCACTGATTTAAAAAATGACCCCGGCGGCTGACAAAAAAGCGGAAATCCACTAAAAAGCGGAAGTCTTTCATCCGTGATATTAGCAAATGATGTTTCACCAACTTGTTTTTATGGAGAGCCTTGTTGAAACTTTTTTTTCTTAACTTTTCCAGACAATAAACCAAAACATCAATTTTTTTCTAAAAACTCTTTCTAAAAGTATAGAATATTATGCAAACATTAGCTCCATGCACTGCAGTTGACTACAGCTTGTGAGTAATGTGTCGTGTGATGCATGTGTCCTCCTCACCAGCATGGGCTGCACTGGGGTCATGAGAGATGCCTCTATGGTCAGCAGCTTTCTGGGGCCCGAGCCATTGGTCGCCTCCTGCTGG
The DNA here is from genome assembly GCA_036785185.1 of Paratrypauchen microcephalus. Taxonomy (NCBI): domain Eukaryota; kingdom Metazoa; phylum Chordata; class Actinopteri; order Gobiiformes; family Gobiidae; genus Paratrypauchen; species Paratrypauchen microcephalus. Next base: position 888,322 of record JAVJIX010000079.1, on the reverse strand, counting down.
TTCCTCAGCACACGCTCGATCACATCTCCCAGGTTCCTCGAGGCCTTGAATGCATCGTATGCGTTTGGGTCCACAGCATCCAGACTGCACACAGTTGGCAGATTTCAAAAGGACAAGAGTCTTGAAGATCAAGATTTGTGCTGGTATTGTGAAGTCACATTGAATGGATGATTAAAGTGGGACTAAACACCTAAGCGTTGTCCACATTTAAATAGAGTTGCTAAACTGGGCAGTACACAAGCTCTCGGCACACATCAGGCTATCCGCACGCACCGGGCACATGCCTCGACTAGAATGTATTGAACTGGGATGCGGTGTCTGAAAACAAATGCCTTCTGCACTTATGCGGTGAGTACAGACATGCTTCTGCTCTGCGCTGCAGCTCTGAACCTCTCCTCACAGTTTACAGCACACAGCAGGGACAAATTAAAACAGTCTAGTGGGGACAATAAGACAGTGAGACGAAGACGTGAGGAAGTCCAAACGGACAACGGAATGACAGTCTCTAGCGGAGCTGTAAAACTACATGGACTCACTAGTCAGTGTGTGTGCCACTATACGGAAGAAGAAAAAGAAAAATCCTCCCCTATGCACAGTTTAGTAGTGAAAAACGTGGATTTAGTGTTTAGTTTAACGAACTCCTTTTAATGCTAAAAGCAGACATAAAACACAACAACAATATGCGACAATTGATGATTTTGCAGTAACTGATATTAGACTTTTAGATTTCACTTTGCACTAGTTGGAGTTTGCTAATATATAAATATATAGTTGAGTGAACACATGATTAGAAAGACAGCAGATAGAGATGGAAAGACACACAGTGGAGCAGCCCCTGGAGGTCTTGGATGTTTGTAATGTGTATGTTGAGACTTACACGTGTTTGGCTCCAGCATTCATCTTCAGATCATGTTTGATGAGACGAATAATGCATTTCAAGTCGTTGCTGGTGCATCTGTGGAAAAAAAAAAAAAAAAGAGTTACACAGGAGAGCTGATTGATGGGAGGGGTTAATGATTCAAACAGATTTCTGTAAAAGAAAGGTGTACAGTGACATAAACATTGACTTCAGTAGTTAAGACACCAAAGACACCAGTGAAAGCCTGCTTACTTTTTGGCAATGTCCTCCAGCTCACTCTGCTGCTCGTCCTCCTTGGTGAGCTGGGCCAGTCGGGTCAGGGAGGCGTCTACTTCCTGGAGCGTCAGCAGGCTTTTGGCAGCAGGAGGGAAAGACTTACTGTCCTCAAAGAACATCCTCACAGTCTCAGACACGTCCCCCTGAAGCAGCAGGGACAGAGGACAAAGACTCAATCATGTGTGACGAGGAGCATTCCATTAGGCTGCCCAGTCTGACCCTAGAGTCACTATAGACAAATATAGTGACTGTAAGTTTAGGGGTTCTGTTCGGCTTCAACTACCTGTAGGACTAAATAGGACTACATGCGATATGGAAATTGTCCAGTACTTGAGGTGAGAGAAAGAGAGCTTAAAGGTCCCATGGCATGAAATTTTCACTTTCTGAGGTTTTTGAACGTTAATGTGAGCTCCCCTACCCTGTTTAGGGCCTCCTCATGGCTAAAAGTTGCGAAATGTGTAAACTGACCATTTGCGGTCCTTTTCTGCGTTTGAAAAAAACACAGCCCAAAAGGGCGATTCTGAACAAGGAAACTATGTGACGTCACATTGAAGAAAAAATGCAAATGCAGTTCCACCCCCCGTCTGGATGTCTGCCCACCGTCACGGCCAGAGTTTGGACCGCGAACGAGCTATGCAATGCGAAATGTGTTTTTTTATTTGCCTGGAGGCACATGAGAGTGTTTCCAGGCTCGGATGTCCTTTATCCGACCCTCCGAACCTCTGAAACAGCAGTGGTTTAATTTTATTTTCTGTGAAAATGTGTTTTTTTCATTTAAACGCCTCTTTCTTCCTTCGCGCATAAAACGTGGAAGTGGGGCCAGCGCACTGCGCACCACTAAAACGAGGAAACAGCGGAGAGTTTGGCCACACCCCCACCCGCTGCTCTGGCCTGTCTCTGTCCTTCTCATTTGCATTCAAGCAACAACGCCCATAATGAGGTGTTCAGAGATATATTTTTTGACTCTGCCTGTGTTCATGGGTCTTTCTCATGCACTGAGTCTTGCTTTTGGAGAAGGATTCATTTACAGTATGGCGGAACCATTAAGGTGCCATATAAAAGCATCAAGAAGTACCATGTCATGGGATCTTTAATAAATATGGCATATGCCTAAATAAAAGGTTAAACTTGTAGTGTGATAAATCTGAACACACAAGAGTGCATTCTATTCCTTACCATACCATACTCTTTCAAAATGTTCTACGGTAATGTTATGAGATACCTGCTCCAGATCGCGCACCATCTCCTCCTGGTTACACTTGAAGATGCGGCTGAAGAGTTTGACGATCTGTTTGTCGTTGAGGTTGTACACGCTCTTCACCACTCCAGGCAGCAGCAGCTTCACCGTGAGGAACAGGTCCCCATGGAACTTATCTGCTTACACACAGACACGAGGAGCTTAAGGCCTGGAGCCTCCCTCTGGAGAATTCTCACATTCTTGTAGAATGTGGTGAAAGCCTGCACTCACTGATATTTCTAATGTAATATTCCAATAACTCACTATTTATCCCAATACAATGCAGAAGACACTGGAGGCTTAGAAGGTCGTGTCCCATAGACGGCAGAATTCATTTTCAATAATGGGGTTTGAACGGCAAACATTCAAGGTTTATGGCATTTTCTTACTAGTAGATAGGGTTGTCAAAAGTATGAAAAATCTGATACTATTCTATACTCAAACTAGTATCGAAACTAGACACTCATTTGAGTGATATTGATTGATCAATCAATACTAAAAATCACATTCTCAGAGCAGCAGAAATGAACCTTTGCTACCTTTACACTATTAGACACTTATTAGAAGATATAATATGAATAACAGACTGATAAATTTAAAAGTCCAAACTGAGTGTGAAAGGCGCGTCCCGTACCTCCTCCAAAGCCCTTCTTCAAGAACCTCTCGATGATCTGTGTTTTGGTGTTGTAGCTAGCATTCTCGGCCACCAGGGCGCACAGTTTGCGGAACTCTCTGAGGAGGCAGTCCTTGTGGGTGGGGTCACACAGCTGGGCAGACAGAGCACTGCCCTGAGCCGAGGGGGCGGAGCTAGAGGGCCCCGGGCTGACAGACGAAGGGCCCGCTTTAGCTGCTGCACATGGGGACAAAACAACAGATTATGCAGCGCTCGTCTCGATAATATGCAGGATGTCAGAGTGTATACAAAAATAAATAAAAGACTTACTAAATAATAAATACTAAAACATGCAAAATTGATATATAAAAAAGATTAGCAGTGAACCTTCAATAGTTACATTTTTAGAATACACGATGTTCAGACAATGGACCCCAGTCACCTGTTCACATGACGAGCAATGTGCTCCCAGTGCTTCGCAGCAGCAGCACAGTACCGTGTACAGTACCGTGTACAGTGCCGTGTGCAGCGCCGTGTGCAGCGCCGTGTGCAGCGCCGTGTGCAGCGCCGTGTGCAGCGCCGTGTGCAGCGCCGTGTGCAGCGCCGTGTGCAGTTTTGACTGTCTGCTGCATTTCAAACACTGTTCAATTTGAGCCCCGGACAGAAGGGGGAGGGTCCAGTTAGCTGCTATGCATGTAACAGGCTTTTATCATGACGGAAAAAACACCAGTTTGCACTGTAATGAGGGCTACAGAGGGGTGCAGAGCACACATTGAGCTGCAGGTGGCGTGTCTCATAAATCATAAGAAAAAGAAAGCTTTCTGCATCAACAGTTGACTCTAATAACCAAATAAAAAGAGTCTCAGACTGCGTTTAGGCACTGGACCAGTGGGCACTCGTAAAAATGTGTTGGGTAGCCATTGTTCTCAAATAAATAAAAAATAAAAAATAGCATGACTTGCTACAGAAATTACTCTATAAGGTTTGGCAGTGCCTTCCTCTGTTCTGAAGTGAGGCCCTGTTTGTGCTTTTAGAACAATGTTGCTGAGAATAGATTAAAAAACACAGCACATCTTAATGACTGACTTTGTGTGGCCATTTGAAGGCTAAATAAGGAATTAGTGAGCCATGAGTTACCAGTGAAGCCAGAGAACTTGCGTGGAGCGTTTGTGGTCGGGTCAGCAGCAGAGGGCGATGTGAGCTGACCACTGGTATTCAGCTTGGCCTGGACCTTCTTCTTTGGACTGGCATTGATTTTTGTCATCAAGTCTGAAAAACAAAACACACATCATAAAATGTCCATGGACTATAAAATTAACCAAAGAGTGCAGAAATATCACTTTATAGCCTTCTTGTTGTTTGTACCCACAGGTCATTTTTAATAGTTATAATTTAGAATACTTCCAGAACAACAATTGAAATAATATCCCTTTATTGTCCCATCTCCTTCCTGTATGCTAAACTGCATGTTAAACTCCCCTTTAATGCCATCCCCTCACCTGCCACGTGTTTATTGATGAGCTCTTTGTCTTCGTCCTGCAGGTCCTCCCAGCCCTCCAAGTCGGTGATGTCCTCGATCTTCTTCGTGGTGGCCCTGGCCCTCTCCAGCTTCTCGAAGATGCACTTGACATGGTACCACTCCTTCATCTCGCCCGCCGACTCACTGAACGGGTTGGGCACGATCTTGCCAATGCGCACCACCCCCTTGGCAATTTTGTCCTTACACTTCTTGCAGCCTGCCGTCCCACGCTTGGCGTACTCCACGATGAACCTCTGCTCCGACATGGCTGGGCTGGAGAGGGTCCGGTAAGGGGGAAGGGAGGAGGGCCGGTGGGGGGACAGGAGGGATAGGGGGGACAGGTGGGAGAGACGAGTGGGATGTGGAGCTGATGTAAAAAGGGTGAAATACAGAGGTGAAGCTAACACATGGACAGGCTGAACGCGAGTTTGTGAGGACACAGGAGCTAAACGTGGTCTCAGGAGTGTGAATAGTGCTTGGACAGTCTGTGAAGGACGTCTGCAGGCCAGCATCCAGGAGGGACAGCACAAGAATGGAATCCTACAAAAAGACCAAAGAAAGATATGAATACTACAAAAAATACTATATTTAATTTGTTCTTAAAAGTTGTAGTGTTGTAGTCCTTTAGTTCTTTAGTCGATCAATCGGTGGAGGGAGTCAGTCAAACAAACAGACTAAGAATTTATATGGAACAACATCAGAAAACATCAGAATTCCTTGGTAAAAAAAAGTCAAAGTCAGATTAAACTCATGATTCACAAGTTCAATATGCCCTTATGTAATTACATTGTTTCCAAATTCCTAGTACTTTTTCTGCTTTAATAGTAGTTGCATGAGCAGTTATGGCGCAGATGCCGGGGGCCTTCCTGTTGTTGATTTTATTCAGAGCAGCTCTGACTTTCTCTGGGGTGATGGAATCAGCCGGGATGGAGCCGTGCTGCAGGAGGAGGCTGAAGTGCTCTTTCCAGTGTTCGAGGCAGGTTGCTTCAGTTGTTAAGAGGTGGCCATCAAAATGTTTCACCAGGGCTGTCTTGATGCGTGGACCATTACGGGCTTGGCGCAGCAGACTGAAGACCCAGCTCATGTTGTTGTTGTTGGCCGCAGACTCTAGGTGTTCCGCTTCCGCCTTCCAGAACCTCTCACGGTCCTCGGTTATAGCCACATTGTGCAGGTGGTTCAGCCGCCGGTACTCCGACAGGTCGCCCTGGAGTCAAGCCTCGCGCCGGCGGTCGATGATGTCAATGTATGATATGATGTAATACATATGCCACATATCGGTGTAGCATATGTATTACATCGTTTTCACTCAGTGCTCCGTTTTCACCTGGACGCAAATATTTACTGATCCAACACGTGTGTGGACGCATATTTTTTTCCAACCCGCTTTAAAAAAATCCAGGAGCGTTGTCGTGTGGATGTAGCATAAGTGTCTCATTCTCAGTATATGGAAAGGCCATGTCTCATGTTAAAGCTCATGAGACTCCAGAATTCCCTCACTGAGCTGCAGACGCTGCACTAGCACTGAGTCATTTAGGTTGTGACCATTCAGATCAGAGAGAGGCACCTCACTCACATTACCCAGTATGAAAGTGGTGAGTGATGGTGGTGGTTGGAGGAGCCGATGGCACAGAATGGCAACCGCGCTTCTGTCAGTCAGCCAGCTGTGGGCAGCTATGGCTGCAATAGTAGCTTACCACCAGCGAGAGTGGAGTGAATGAATAATGCTCTGTAAAGCATCTTTGAGTGTTCAGAAAAGTGCTATATAATAACTGATGCATTATTAGAGGCATTTTGGGTTTAATAAACCAGCTGGATTTCAGCATTGAAACTGGCATCCCAAATGAGAAAGTATTGTGACGGTCAGTCTGCTTTCTGACTGGATAATCGCCTTAAGAACCAAAACACCAAATTATAACATAAATAAATGTGACATAATGTCCAATGTTTTTGTAATTAAGAATAAATCAGCTCCACAGCTGTTCTCCGTATAAGATCTATTTGACTAGAACATGTTTCCCTTGTGTATGGGGACACATAGAAGCTATGTTTATGGGATAAAAAAAATTCCACATGGGCCTACAAACAGTTTTCTCTCTTTTTAGTAGTCAGTTACATTTATTTTACTTTTTAAAGTTAAAGATGGCGGCACACAAACTGTTCTCCCTCCTACCATCTAGAAAGCGGTACTGCAACATGCAGTGCCACACAAATAGACTGAGAAACAGCTTCTTTCCACAAGCCATCAGGCTAATCAACACACTGAAGAAAATTCCATGAACATTCCATGAACATTTTGTTGTTGTTAATGACATCCAAAAAAAAATCTCACACACACTGATGTCCATGCAGCTTTCAGCACTCTTGCACTTTACAAATTGCACCTTCACTTTTGCACCTTACATATTGCAGATTTCATTCTACTTCAAATGTTCCTTCTTGTTGGAAGCCTGTATGTTTTATGTTTATTTATTGTTGATGCCTGTGTACACTTTATGTCATGAGTGTAGCTGTGTGTGTGTGTGTGTGTGTGTGTGTGTGTGTGTGTGTGTGTGTGTGTGTGTGTGTGTGTGTGTGTGTGTTTAGTTAAATTGCACATTTGGAGTCCAGTGAAACGCAATTTCAGTCCTCTGTGTAATGTCTGTTACATAGTGAATTGACAATAAAGTAAACTTTGAATTTTTGAACTTAAAGTTCTTTCCAGAGTACTTTTCTAACAGAATACTTGAATAATATTGTTATTAAGTTAAGTGGTTCCTTTTCTCACTGTGAGTAAGTACAAGTGACAAAAGCTTTATGTGTCAATATGAAATGATTTGAACATTTTTCTGTCTGTTCTTTGAAAATAACAGATTTTGTGCATCATTTACTGGTCTGCCGTTCACTTTACATTAACTTCAAATTATACATCAGATGCCCCAACAGTTACTCATACTTACTTAGAAATGTCCCCACATTTTTACTCTTGATTCTTGGACACTACTTTGTACAGCTACTTAGTAATAATTATTTATAATTATACTTAGTAATATTATTTTGAAGCGACGTTACTCTTACTTGAGTATCATTTGTGGCTCCTCCACACCACAAGAGCACATGAACACAAGAACACATGAGCACATGAGCACAAGAACACAAGAACACAAGAGCACATGAACACAAGAACACATGAGCACAAGAACAGAAGAACACATGAACACAAGAACACATGAGCACAAGAACAGAAGAACACAAGAACAGAAGAACACATGAACACAAGAACACATGAGCACAAGAACAGAAGAACAGAAGAGTACAAGAACAGAAGAACAGAAGAGCACAAGAACAGAAGAACACAAGAACACACACTGAGTCCTGCTGAAAAACACGGGCCCTAAACACACGTGTGCAGCTTTGGCAGTACAAAAGCTGAAATAATGTCCATTCTGTAGTGATGTGCCGGGCGTGTCTCTGTCCACTCTGTCGACAGAGACACGTAGAGTCTCCTTCAGCCTGCTAACGGCTAACAGGCTATCAGCTACCAACCTAGACCTGCAGCACAAACATGAAAACAACTACTCACTTTGTCTGCAAAATCCTCCGCCGTCCGCGGTCCTGTGCAAATCCAGATGATAAAGCTCACTAAACTGTACACTTTTTTTTACTACGCGTGCTGCTTAACGTGACTTTTCTGTGCCCAAACTCTGCTACAGCTGCAGCTAAAGCTAAAGCATGTCCATTGTGTCTGTAAACAATGTCCTTCCTCTTCTCCTGCTGCAGGGACACGACCCACGCACTGCCGCCCCCACCGGTGAGACGGGCTCATTACACCCGAGTCCAGCCAGGAACCAGGACTAAACCAGGACTAAACCAGGACTGAACCAGGACTGAACCAGGACTAAACCAGAACTAAACCAGAACTAATCCAGGACTGAACCAGGACTGAACCAGGACTGAATCAGAACTGAACCAGGACTAATCCAGGACTGAACCAGGACTAAACCAGGACTGAACCAGAACTGAACCAAAACTAAACCAGAACTAACCAGGACCAGGACGGGCAGGCAGCAAATGTGTCCAGAACTAATGTGCATCCATTTGTAGATAAAGTCCAGATCTGTAGGGCCAGAGCCAAGACTAAGGGCCAGAGAGGGGCTCGTCCAGGAGAGGGGAGGAGTCAGGTGAGGGAGGATCTGGGTCCCTGGAACAGCATCAGGGCACAGGTCCAGGCATCAGAGGGTCAGGATCAGGGCTCAGGTCCAGGCATCAGAGGGTCAGGGGGGGCATCTGAAACAGTTGCCCTCAGAGGGGAGTGGGACAGGGAACAGTTTGTGAATAGTGAAGTGAGAAGAAGCTGTTGACAGGGAAAGTGTGAGGAAATAGAGGATCATAAAGCAGATTAGCTCAAGCTGTTTTATTTATTTATTTATTTATTTATTTATTTATTTATTTATTTATTTATTTATTTAGGGACATTGAGTGAGTGGACTCATACAAGTACCTGGGTATTCATCTGAACAACAAACTGGACTGGACTCACAACACTGATGCACTGTACAGGAAGGGCCAGAGTCGGCTCTATCTCCTGAGGAGACTCAGGTCTTTTGGAGTGAGAAGGCCACTCCTGAAGACCTTCTATGACTGTGGTGGCATCAGCCATCCTGTACGGTGTGGTCTGCTGGAGCAGCAGCATCACAGAGAGGGAGAGGAAGAAGCTGGACAAGGTCATCAAGAAGTCCAGCTCTGTCCTGGGCTGTCCTCTGGACTCAGTGCAGGAGGTGGGGGACAAGAGAGTCCTGGCTAAGGTCACCTCTATGCTGGACCATGAGTGTCGCCCCCTGCAGGACGCTCTGTCGGTTCTGGAGAGCAGCTTCAGTGACAGACTGATTCACCCTCGCTGTGTGAAGGAGAGGTTTCACAGGTCTTTCCTTCCTGCTGCTGTCAGACTGTACAACGAACACTGTTAACATGTCATTCAACTTTATCTACACTACAATATTCAACTATACTCTAGAGTGATAACAGGAGAAGTTCAATTTGTCAACTGGACAAAGTTTGTTTGGTTGAAAACGTTTCGCCGCTCATCCGAGAGGCTTCGTCAGCTCTAATAAGAATACTGGTAAGACACTTGCTTATATCTTGCTGTAGGGAGGAGCTACCTAGCTAACTACTTTCCGGAACTATCTCATTGGTTTCCGTCTTTTGTTTCTCTGGCGTCTAGCTGACGATCTCTATTCATCCCTACACGCCTGTTTTTCACACCTCTGGCCCTGACCTGGCTAGCCCCATTGTTTCCCTGTTTGTTTGATCTAGGCTTAATAATGGAATTGTAGATGGGATGCAAATTATGTCTTACTCCACCATTTCTGTTCAGAGAAGGATTCTCTTTTTTTTGACAAAAATAGCCTCTTTAACTCCCCTCTCAAACCAATTCTTTTCCCTCGCTAAGATCTGAACCTCACTGTCCTCAAATGAATGACCCATGGCTTCTAGGTGAAGATATACGGCAGAAGACGGTCCACTCTGGCTCGCCCGTCTGTGTTGGTACATCCTCTTGTGAAGTGGCTGTTTTGTTTCTCCAGTGTAGCGCTCACTGCAGTCTTCACTACACTGAATGGAGTAGACCACATTGCTTTGTTTGTGGCTCGGTGTTTTGTCCTTTGGGTGGACGAGTTTTTGTCTTAAAGTGTTTGTGGGTTTGAAATAAACTGGGATTTCATATTGTCTGAAAATCCTCTGTAGTTTTTCCGACACGCCGGCCAGGTACGGAATCGCTACCCCTTTCCTCCTGGGTTCGGATTCTCTATTATCTTGTTTCTTGCCCTTGTCTCTCTTGGTTTTGTTAACAGCCCATTTGGGATAACCACAAACAGAGAGGAAAAACTACAGAGGATTTTCAGACAATATGAAATCCCAGTTTATTTCAAACCCACAAACACTTTAAGACAAAAACTCGTCCACCCAAAGGACAAAACACCGAGCCACAAACAAAGCAATGTGGTCTACTCCATTCAGTGTAGTGAAGACTGCAGTGAGCGCTATATTGGAGAAACCAAGCAGCCACTTCACAAGAGGATGTACCAACACAGACGGGCGTGCCAGAGTGGACCGTCTTCTGCCGTATATCTTCACCTAGAAGCCACGGGTCATTCATTTGAGGACAGTGAGGTTCAGATCTTAGCGAGGGAAAAGAATTGGTTTGAGAGGGGAGTTAAAGAGGCTATTTTTGTCAAAAAAGAGAATCCTTCTCTGAACAGAAATGGTGGAGTAAGACATAATTTGCATCCCATCTACAATTCCATTATTAAGCCTAGATCAAACAAACAGGGAAACAATGGGGCTAGCCAGGTCAGGGCCAGAGGTGTGAAAAACAGGCGTGTAGGGATGAATAGAGATCGTCAGCTAGACGCCAGAGAAACAAAAGACGGAAACCAATGAGATAGTTCCGGAAAGTAGTTAGCTAGGTAGCTCCTCCCTACAGCAAGATATAAGCAAGTGTCTTACCAGTATTCTTATTAGAGCTGACGAAGCCTCTCGGATGAGCGGCGAAACGTTTTCAACCAAACAAACTTTGTCCAGTTGACAAATTGAACTTCTCCTGTTATCATGGATTCTACCTGGACGACTGAGGGACTTTTCACATATACTCTAGAGTCTATTTTTAAGTCTATTTTTACATTATTTTAAGCCATTATTTATTATCTTGTTCTATTGCATGCTACTTTTTCCTGCTGTTCTTGATCTGTGTGTTGCAACACTGGAATTTCCCCACTGTGGGACTAATAAAGGCATATCATATTTATTTATTTATTTATGTATTTGTTTATTTATTTATTTATGCATGCTTCTGACTGGCCTGGCCATAAGTGAATTCTTAAATGTTGAGAGACTGTGGGGGCCTCTTTAAAGGCAAATTAACGGGTTTTTTTTAACAATCTGAGCCTTCTTTCGGCAATAAAACAAGTAGTTTTACTCACCCATAGCATTTTTCTGTCAATTGGAGCAGTATCGCAGAACTTATGTTGAGCCGATCTGTTCTAGTAATGATCCCGTATCCGTTAACATGGTGCTGTATCATATGCTCGGGGCATTACTTTGCGGTGTCCAAATAACACAAACTTTAGCACTTTTCAAATCATAGAAGCCCGATGTCTTAATGTAAGATTTCGTTTGAAGCAAAAGTGGCCTGTAATCCGAGATTTATCCATAGTTTTCAGCTTTGCGTTTCATGTTTGGGTCCCGGGAGCTCAGAGCACAGTCCGCGCATGCGCACTGGCGTCCTCATCTACTCGAAACTATGGCTAAATCTCGGATTACAGGCCACTTTTGCTTCAAACGAAATCTTACATTAAGACATCGGGCTTCTATGATTTGAAAAGTGCTAAAGTTTGTGTTATTTGGACACCGCAAAGTAATGCCCCGAGCATATGATACAGCACCATGTTAACGGATACAGGATCATTACTAGAACAGAACGGCTCAACATAAGTTCTGCAATACTGCTCCAATTGACAGAAAAATGCTATGGGTGAGTAAAACTACTTGTTTTATTGCCGAAAGAAGGCTCAGATTGTAAAAAAAACGTTACTTTCCCTTTAACACGGGCAGGAGCTGGTTCCATTAGAGGATAAATAAATGTGATGGACACAGGTGTACTGGTGCAGGTGTCACTGGGGTCACTTTACTTTAGCTTTGTGCACAGACAAAGGCCTGTTTAAAGGAAGTGCACTCCAAAGTGCGTGGCTCGTGCGTTTGTAAACATGGAAGCGGAGGCTCGTCATGTGCGTAAAGTGCGCACTGTGCCGTGTGCGTACGTGTCATTTGTGGAGCAGGTGTTTTGTGAATCGGGAGAGGCGCACAGGCGCACGGACTACGCAGTGCGTCAGGAGGAAGCAGAGCTAAACTGACACAGACCTCGGTATACGAAGCAGTGGACGAGCTAACACGGAACAGCAGTCCGCAGTATGGGACGGGCTGTCCCCGGAGCCTCTTATCTTCAGTCCCCATATCCGACCCGCGCCTTGTGCTCCACTGCAGGCCGCTCACAAGCACTCAGCTCCCGCTAGCAGCGCAGCGCAGCGCAGGCTCCTGTCCTCCAGCAGCAGCGGGGCTAGCCGCCGTGCTGTCCCTGTGGGCCGCCGCTTCACACAGCTGACCACACAGCTGACCCCAGCGCCAGTGCACGGGGCACGATGGTGAGGACATCACTCACATCAAATGGTGTCTGTGATTATTGTATCATAGAAGTGACTTTAAGCTCCCGTTCTTCACTGGTGTTTGTGGAGCAGCCGATGCTAATGCACAGGTACAGCTGCACAGCGGGGTGCCAAACTGTCTGCACTATTTCAAGAAATAGCGGCAGCATTTCATAAAATGCTCTTCTACGACTGTAAATAATAGATATTAAGTTGTGTTTCTATGATCCCTGTATTCCCACATTTTGCTTTAACCAAAATTGAAGTAGTTCTTACATGAGAAGCTTTAACTTGTGCGTAAAAGCGCACAGCCCGGCAGGGTTTGGGGAGGGCACTGGTCCTGCGCTTTGTTCAACTGTGTAAACACTACAGTGTGACATGACCTGAAGTCTGAGGCACTGTCAATGATTCAAGCTGTTCCAGTGTCCGTATAACGCCATGTTGTTCACGTGCGGGTTATGAAACATCACAACTCCAGGTATGCAAAACAAGTGCCCACGAGCCAACATGGAGGACACCCGGGCTCATCTGAGCTCTCCTCAGAGATGAAACTCTTCACAAGTCTGTACAGTAGTTCCACATGAAATCAAACACAGATGTCCATTATTCACTTGTTATTCGCATGTGCTTGGAGTTCAAACTTTGGATGAGGAAGTTGTGTTCATTTTGTAAGTGTCTGTTTAGTGGCACTGGAGTGGAACGCAGGAATCATCATTTGTTAATTATTAACAAAGAATAGAAGGCCTATGTTGGATAACTGTCAAATCACAATTCTTCATGTCCAATAGTTTAATAAGAATAATTCAGGCTTACTGCTTAAAGAGGGGGTATTATGCAGAAGTGTTTTTTTCTCATCAAAAACATGCCTGAAGACGTTTTAAATGTCATCCGTGCATGTTTGAGTAATTTAGACATTTCTTGCAGGCCCTATTTGAACAATCCTTATGGCTAACTGTAACCTGTATATTGGTCTATGCGGTCTATCCGGTTTCAATACTAGTTTAATGTGGATTAGTATCTGATTTTCAATACTTTTGACAGCCCTAGTGTCTGTGTTGTGTAGGTGTACCTGTGGAGCCCTGTGGAGAACCTGCGCTCTTACATCAGCAGCCGACCTCCTCTGGTGCTGTTTATGGTCACTGTGAGCGCTTTGGCCATCGCCTTCCTCACCATCGGATACTTCTTCAAGATCAAAGAGATCAAGTCTCCAGAGCTCACCGAGGTCAGACCCAGTCCACTGTGTAAAACACATTTACATCTGACCTGCTAAGCCATTCCATGTTTGTAGAGGTGTAATTAGAGCAGTCACAAGAAACTGAGTAATTGTAAGAGCCACGGCCTTGGATGAGGTACAGTCAGATGCCTATAAAACAAAAAACATTATCCATAGCAGTGTACAAATAATGGTATAATGAAAATAGGCATTTAATCCTAATCAAATTTTGCTTATTCAGCACATGTCTAATTCAGAAATCCCTTGGTTGGAGATGATTTAACTGCTATTTCAATTAGTATCCTCAAAGCTATACAATAACTTTCTATTTACAAATTCCCTTTTTTACTTTCTTGAGGAAAGACCCTTTTATTTCTTGCTGTACATGTAGTTTAGACTTTTACAAATCTGTTCTGAAATACATGTGATTCTTGTATCAGTTGAACAGTTCGTATCTCAGTCTTCTCTCACATGTTTGTTCTCCTGGAGTTGTTTCAAAAGCAGGATTCTGTTTCGAAGTGCACATTGTAAACATATATCACAAATCTACTCTCAATTGTAGTACTTGTCAGAAAAATTCTTCTTTTTTTTTTACTCAAAAGGTGCAGCCCTGTGTTGTGCCCATCTATCATGAGTTTGTTTGCAGCCTGCAGCTCTTTGATTCAAAACAAACACCTGGAATTCAAGTACCTGGTTCTCGTCCCCACTCGTCCTCTGTTCATTTCACGTAGTTTTGATCAGACATAACAAACTGAACCCTGACTCATTTAAAGACATCGGAGCTGAAAAACAGAACTAGTTCATTTGAAACAGTTTGCAGTGGTCCACAGTTATTCCTCACTTGCCTTTCTGAGCATCCTAAATACTCGCCATGAGTTTAGTCCTTTTCACAACAATTAGCATAATGATACACACTTCTGTTTCACTGACAATAAAAAGTTTTAGAATTAGATGCAGACAGCGCACAGCAGACATAGTTTGACCTCAAGAGCTGCTTATACAATATTTCTGTACTCGGCAACTTTGCCCAAATAGATGGGCAAACTCCTTGTGTATACACTTGTGTGTGTATATCATAACACATGTGTGCTGTGTGCAGGACTGGAACACGTTTCTCCTGCGCTTCAATGAGGTGGACCTGTGTGTGTCAGAGAACGAGACCATCAAACATGGCCTGAATGAGTCAACCACCCCCGAGAGCCTGGTAGTGACCAGCGGGCACAGCCGCCCCAGCCCCCAGAGCCCACAGGGCCCCCTGCTGCTGGACGACCAGGGCCCCATCAACATCTCTGTGCCCATAACCCTCACCCTTGACCCACAGAGACCCTTTGGAGGCTACTCCCGCAACATCACCCACCTGTACGCCACCGTGCTGGGCCAGCAGGTCGGCCTGTCTGGTCAGTCCTCCGCTGCTCCACCTTTCACTTACACTTTCACTGGCTTCATGGTGCTTCTGTGAGAATAGTTCACTGGGTCACAGGTGATACAGTGTTGCCTTCTAACTGTTGAGTTTGCACTTTGAGTCCCGCTCACAGCAGTTCATGTTGCTGCCGGGTTGTAGGTTGTGCCCCTTCTCCAAGCTCTCCTGTGTGTGTGGAGAGAGGGGTCACAGCCACATGCCTCCTAGTCTGCCTCAGGGCAGAGCTCATGTGTCTAATGTTTTGTGTGTGTGTGCGTGTGTGTGTGTGTGTGTGTGTGTGTGTGTGTGTGTGTGTGTGTGTGTGTGCGTGTGCGTGTGCGTGTGCGTGTGCGTGTGCGTGTGCGTGTGCGTGTGCGTGTGCGCGTGCGCGTGCGCGTGCGTGTGCGTGTGCGCGTGCGTGTGTTTTTTGATCTGGGTTAAAATAGGTTCAGGTTAGACAGACCGCACACTGTGTGCCTTTTACACAGCAGCATATAAATGTGACGGTGATCAAAAATACCGCTGCACATCTGTATTTCCTATTTATAACCTTAAATAATGTACTACAAATGAAAAAATGAAATGTAGTTTTAAATACAGGGTGAAGACATCTTTGGGGCTAATGTATCCTCAACCCCTAAATGCTGACAGAAACAATACAGCGATTCACTCAGAGTATTCTTTGGCTGTTTGGTGCAAAAAGTGAATTACATGTGTACGTGTGTCAGAGTGTATATAATCATCAGGTGGGACTTTAAACATAGAGAAGAACTTTCTGAGGACAGATAGGACAGATAGTGAATAAAATGCCAAACTGAATCGATCATGATTGTTTTTTTCCCTGTATATTGCACAGCCCTGCTGTCAGTTCTTATCATGAAAGTTAAAAATGAATTCATGTAATTATTTAATTGTATCTTGATGAATGGAGATGGAGACTGTTACACCCCTACTGTCATGTGATAAGACAGGAACTGTTCCACTGTGTTTTTAAACTCCATACACAAAAAGTAAAAGGTAGCTGTTAATTTGAAAACTGGTAGAACATGACATCACAAGGTGGTGAGTAATTTGAGCTTTGGAGATGTAAACAGTCTAATATTAAAGGGTTACTCAAACATGTGTGAATGAAACAAAACTCCAGGTATGTTTTTGAGGAGATAACAATATTCTAACATGGCTTAAAGCACACAGAAGTCCATTTTAAACTTTTAAACTTGGGCAAAATGATTACATGATTAGCCGTTGTTATGTTGTTCTGTTGCTGTGTAAAGACATGCCCCAGGAGCTGTCAGTCAGAGCGGTACTTCCAGTAGATCAGGTTAGGAGAGCCACATGCCTAGCTCTAACCTCACACTCCTGTTAACACACATACATGCACACACATGCATACATACACACATGCACATACACACACACACACGCTCTCACAGAGAAGCAGAACAAATGGGGTTTCAAAATGTCACCCGTACTGAAAGACTGAAGAGAAGGTGACTGTCCCGCAGTGACGTGCGGTGAGGGTCATGGCTAGTGAGGCACTGACATCATCACAGTGAGATTTACAAATATGTAAACCAGGTGTCGGCCCCGGGCCAGTTTCTCTCCCTGTAAGTGACTGGAGCTTGTAATATTTTTGATGTGATGCTGAAAATTCATTATTATTGTTCAGTGCATTTTCCAGAGCACACAGAGTAGCGTCATAAATTAAAATAGCAATGTTTTTAGCTCGATCTGGCTCTGAATGTGAGTGGTGGACCGCTCATGTTTAACGAGGCTTCTTTGCTAATTTTTCAGGTCCCAATATCCATCTGAGTCCAGACATCGTCACAGCAGGTTGAGAAAAGAGGCAGGAAAAGCAGAAAAGACGATTTCTTACCACGCTGTTGGAAAAGAGCGAGTCTTTCGTTCCGTAGTCTGGAGCAAACCCTTTAGCTCAGTCGTTGGTCTTCCTTTTATATATATAACCTCCTGCTTCGACCCAAAGTCCAGTTTAGAAAACTACATGAGCTTTAATATGAAATCTTCCTCCATTTAAAAAGTAGGACCAGACAAGAAGAAAAAAGTGAGCGGATTGCTAAATTTGACTTGCTGAACTTAACTCTAAATTGTATCTTGTGTCACTTATTCTAATCCGCTGCCCCAGGAGTTATAGAAGAATCCCTGGACTCACGAGTGCCTCTACCATGAAGCCCGGTAACTACGTCCCTCACCCAGCGCCTTTTCACCGCCGCTTTAGTGCAGAATCAGTCAGTGCTGAGCTACAGCACAGTCAGTCCATGTGAGGCATGAGCGACTGGTGCCTCTCCACACGTCTGTTCTCATGATTTGAATGGTAAAAGTGAAAATTCAGCGATTTTGAAAAAAATAGAAAATAAATTTATAGCACAAATCATTGGATAAATATAACCATTTATTTTATTTTTTCATTTTACCTTTTTTTGATGACAGGTGAGACACGGCCTCACCTGCCTCTCTTTGGGTTTCAAGATGCTAAAAAGTCCTGTGTATCATGCGTTCTGTCTCCAGTATACTCAGTCACACTGCATTGCCGGGTTCAGTGTGAACTCGTGTGTGTGATTTGTTCTGCAGTTTTTCAACCTCTAGAGCAGTGTTCCACAAACTGTTCCACAAACTGTTCCACAAACTGTTCCACAAACTGTTCCACAAACTGTTCCACAAACTGTTCCACAAATTGTTCCACAAACTGTTCCACAAACTGTTCCACAAACTGTTCCACAAAGGGCCGGTGTGGCTGCAGGTTTTCTTTCCAACCAAGAGCACACCTTCACCTGTCTGAAGACTGAGATCAGTTGATTAAATGAGTTAAGTCTGGTGTGCTGCTGCTTGGTTGGTAAGAAAACCTGCTGCCGCACCGGCCCTTTCTGGAACAGTTTGTGGAACACTGCTCTAGAGGACGTCGTCTTTGAGTGTACCGTATAGAGAATGAGCTGACCTCTGGCCTCAGTGCTGCCCCCTGTGGGAGTAGTGTTATTCTGTGGGGGAGGAGGAGGAAGAGGAGGTGTGCTGTGTCAGCCCCTGCCTTGTGTCTGTCCCAACAACATTTATGTACTCGCTTTTATTCACTTTCGGAACTTGTTGGACCTTTTTTCTAAATGATCTTTTCACTTGTATCTGGCTTGGCTCGTTCACTTCAGTTTAGTGATGGTAACATTATGAGGAGCAATGTTCCCTCTCACTGCTCGCACATTCTCAGCGCACAAGAAAACCTCTGCAGCACACTGTAAATGAATTAGATCTATAACATTTTGCTGCGTAACTCAGTGAGTGACAGGTGTCCAGCCAATCATTTGATATGATTCATTTACGCAGCCAATCATGGCATTGACAATACGTGTGTATGTGCCCTGAACATACACACTATAACAGTAATAACAGTGCAGCGGAGCTAAGATACACTAATGCTAACCAATGCTCCCTCTAAGGTGCGCGCCTGCAGGACATAAAATAAAATCTAACCTGAACTGACAAACAAAGTGCTGGTTAGACGCACGGAACGACCAGTCTGATAGATGTACATGTGAATGTGACACACGTCAGGGAGAAGCCGACTACAAACACACACATTTCCACCGCGTTTCTCTCGCTTCCTTCAGTATGACCGTAGTTGTAGTGTCACATCTCCGCGGGTCAGAGCAGCAGGTCCGCCGCCCGCACACACTTCACAGAGGAAGAGGTAGAGCCATAATGTAATCTTCCCCTGTTTACTTTGTTTTCATAGTTTTTTATGAGTCAAAAAGACGGGACTTTGTCACAGTGTGAATCCTCTCCCCAGAGCGTTACACCACAGAGCTCTGACACTCACACACAACTACAGGCTCATGATTTAAAAGCAAGATATAAAGTGATAATAATTTATACTTTTTTTGGAGATCATTATTTTGGTAAAGATTACCCATCTTATGGCCTATAGGTGCTACAATCCATTAAAAAAAATCTGCAGCTATATGCAGGCTATATTTATCAAGCTGAAAAAGTCTCCTAATGTGATTTTACTGATTTATACACTGCTCATTTATGGGAGGAAAAGAAATATTTTTTATTTGCTATTTTCTGTTTATAAGTTATTTTATTTATTTGAGGTTATTTTTCAAAATATTGTACTGTTTAATGTTTCACTGACCACAGCAGGAGTCACACTGACATACAACATGTACAAATCTCATGAACAGATTTTTCTCTTTTTCTCTCTGTCATTCTAAGTGGACCAAAAAATCAATTTAATTAAAAGTAATCTAACAGAAATAACTGCAGTAATTTGATGAATAAGCTGTAACTTGTGGTGATACAGGTGTGATACTGGTGTGGTCACAGTGTGCAGGTCGGATGTCGCTCACAGAGTCCAAGGAACGCTCAGGGAGTTTGTGTGTTTGTGAAGACACATGAAAAATTAGGGGGAACATTGATGAGGAGCTATGTTTTTCCTTGTTTTTTAAGACGTGATATTTTTGAAGAACTATCAGACCTCATGTTTGTGTGTCTGAATACACTAACCATAAATTCTAAACAGTCATTGTCAAACTGTTGACTCCTGTATCCATGTGTCAGATATCTACAGTGTCTAACGTGTGTGGTGTGTGTTTGCAGGGCGTGAGGCTCATGAGGAGGTGAACATCACGTTCACTTTGCCAGTGTCCTGGAGCTCAGATGACTGTGTGCTCCATGGACACTGTGAGCAGGTGGTCTTCAGCACCTGTATGACGCTCACCGCCAACAGCAATATCTTCCCTGTCACTGTGTGAGTCTTCCACCTGCATTTGCACACCGGGCTGGGACTGGGTTATAACTGGGACTCACACTTTTCTAAATTCTGAAGTGTGACCAGGTCTTGAATGAGTTTTTCCTCTTTTGTTTGGACATTATAATTTATTTTTTTAATAGATTTAAAGTAACTGAAGGTTTTTCCAGCTCACTTGAGATTACTGCTGTAAAATCTTTTTTTCCCTTTTTTTAAATCTCCAGAGTACAGAGTATGAAACAGAAACAAGTAAAGGGTATGCAGTCACATGCTAACAGACAGAAGTTCCAGTTAAAGTTACACTTCCATTGTGTAGCGTGTCAGTGACATGCAAACACTCAGGGCTTATGCAAAGCTCATGTCTGGGGCAGTCACCGTGGTTACCTCTGCTGATCACCATGGTTACCTCCGCTTCACATACCTCACTACCAAGTGTCCTCTCTCCACAGACAACCTCCTCACTGTGTCCCGGAGACGTACACCAACGCCACCTCCTGGTACAAAGTCTTCACTACAGTGCGGGACTCAGACACAAAGTACAGCCAGGACTACAACCCGTTCTGGTGCTACAAGGGCGCCATCGGCAAAGTGTACCACGCCCTCAACCCCAAGCTGACCGTCATCGTGCCTGATGTGAGTCACTCCAGTCTCACTTAAAGCTCACTGTACTGCAAGTGTGTACCAGGCCTGTAGTACTACATAGGATGCAGTACATAAAACCTGGGATTCTAGTACTTTATACATTGTACATTGGTCAGTGGTTCCAGAGGTAAAGGAGCCAACAACTGTACTCAAGTATAAAAATAATAATAATATATTTTTTATATATATATATAATGTGTGTGTGTGTGTGTATATATTACAAAAATTGATAATTTGAAAGTACAAAGTAGGAGTCCAGGAAAGTAAAAATGTAAGTAAGCGTGACTTGATGAGTAACTGTGTGGATGACATATGATGATATGATGTATACTGAGACACAGTTTGTGTCAGATTCACGCTCAGTGGAGTTCACTCTCACAAGGCCAAACAGATTGTACACTGGGTACATAAAAGGGTTCATAGTACAGCACATACACCTGCTCTTATTGCCACATGTCATTTCCGTAAGTACTGTATGTAAAACATCCTGCATTAGTGTCCATGTTTGTCTGTTACCAGGACGATCGCTCCCTCATCAACCTGCACCTGATGCACACCAGCTACTTCCTGTTTGTCATGGTCATCACCATGTTCTGCTACGCCGTCATCAAAGGGCGCCCAGGCAAGCTCCGGCAGAGCTCGCCATCCGACTTTTGCCCTGAGAAGGTACAGCAGGCAGCACTGCACAATGACACGGACAGGTAGAGCACACACACACGCACAAAGAGCCATGATTGGCCCTGTCACCTGCCAATCACAACCTCTCTGCTGCTGTGGGAACCAATCAGAGGGCTTTTCTCCGGGAGATTCCTTATGGTGCTGGCTTTAGTCCTTCTGCACTGTTCAGAGGTGGGAGTACTTTGGTTGTAGTATTTTCAGCACATACACTACTACTTCAGGAACAGACTGACCAGAGGGTGCACAGCATTTTCAACTTAAATCTTGCATCACAAAACTGGCTGTGTGCTTCATTTCACTGTCAGCAGCAACATCCTCATTTACCTGAGCACAAGTTCAGAGTTGAGAGCAGCCAACAGCACCACTGTCTGCATGTGCTGTCTGGGTGCTTTTCCTTCAGGCTCTCTGGTTTCCCCCATCAACTCAAAATATGCAGCATTAAAGGATGAGTCAAATGCAGAGGACACATGTCCTGAAGTGTCTAAACCGTAAACAGAAGAGTTGTCCCACATTTGGATGGTTTCCATCTGGTCACCCTGTTGAGAGATAATTTATTTATCCTCGTAAAGTCTTTTGTTCTAGTCTTAGGCCCGTTAACACACACCCGGGTATCTGTAAAAACTGAGACTTTTCCCTTCGTTTGTGATTTTTCCTCTGAAAACTATTCTTTCTAAAAACTCTGGCAAAAGTGGAGATTTTGGAAAACTCCGGTTTCGCGTTTGCACGTAAACTGAGGAAAACAGAGTTTTAGGAGCTGACGCACCAAAAGTGCGATTCTGATTGGCTTGCAGAACGAAGGGAAATGTCTCCGTTTTTAAAAATACTAGTGTATGTGTAAACACGGAAGGAGAGAAATATTTGTTTCTCAAAATACCGGGATACGTGTAAATGTAGCCTTAATACTCGTAGTGTGTTTCCCACCTCTGATGCCGCTTGTACACATTTCTCAGTGTTGCACTTTGTTTCATTGTTTTCCAGTGCATCATGATTAAAGTTCATATGACTCATTTTACTAAACCATATCCACACTAATAAACACAAACACAGATGAATCCAGTAACAGAATGTTGATCACAAAAATCCAGCAGGATCACATCACTCTGTGCAATCAAGAACGTGTCAATAGTCAATGGTCTTTTTATCTGCAGTATTACTGACTACTAACCTGCTTTAACATTTAACATGCACATAATACAGCAACAGTTCCATAAAGCAACCTTATGTTACAAAAGTCAACTGATTAATAGAAAAACATTATTTTGTTAGATGAAGGTTTAAACTGACTGAATGACGTGATACAAATCAGTGGTGGTTTTAAATGATCACATATTACGCTTTGCTTTGTCACCTGCTCGTCTTTAACTGCTTCCTTCTCTTCATTTCTGGGGTCATTTTCAAACCGTTTTACCGTCTGTTGCACTGTGACCAGCCCAGTTAACACGTGCTGTGTGCTGCCCGCAGGTGGCGCTGTCAGAGGGCTAAGAAGAGCCAGGACTATATCAGAATTTACCTGTGAAGAGACACAAGAGGCCCCGCGGCCCCCAGGAGCACTGTGGACTCCTCGCCCAAATGTTGGTCCCACTCCAACCAAAGATGATCCAAGTGCCTGTATCCACATGTACATATGAGAAGAACACACAGATGCCCTCCCCTGCAGACCCTTTACCCCTGCTTGCGTCCTGAACCTCGAGAAATAACAAAATGGCTTCCTTCGTTCATCCTGCAGCTTTTGGGAAGGACCAGAGAAAGGCTAAATGGTAGGAAGGTGGGAGAGCAAAGTTCATATCACTGTTTTTGATCATTCAAGCGCCACTGTGGAACATTTCAGTCAATAAATAAGACTTGTTTAAAGGGCCCATATTACACTCTAATCTCCTTTATGTTCTAATGTACTTTCCTCATTACAAACACATCTGGATTTGTCTTTTGTTTCATTCACACATTTAGCTCAAAAGCTAAATTCTGATGTCATTAAGTGGTAATATAGGAAGAGCTCCACTATGTTTTTAATCTCTACTGAACAAAACATAAAAGGTAGTTAAGTTGAAACCTTCCTCTATGACATAACAAGGTGGAACCGCATTTTGAGCTTTGGAGATGCAGACAGACTAATAATAAACTGAGTTACTCTCCTGTAGAGTCTGCAGTACACTGGAATAACCGTACTGCTTTACTTCAGATTGCCACGGAAAGTCTCCAGTATCTTCTGGTGCACCGAGGAGTGAAGATGTTTCAACAAGGCTGAAACAAGAGATAATAGATAAAACAAATCACATCTCCAGGTGTGTTTGTGATGAGGAAACATAACAGATCTGAATAATACAGAGCGGCGAGCCCCCTCACAGTCAGAATGCATGTTATTTCAACATATTTTTGACCAATAAAAACACCATTAATGAAACCAAATCTTGCTTTTACTCCATTTCTTAGCTGAAATGTTACACAGTGAGGTTTTACAGCAATATAAAGCAACTATGTGCTTCTTCTAAGAGTCCTCTCCTCTCATTGGTTAAACCCGCCGGTCACTCCTGATGGAGGCTGACCCGTCGGAGGGCTCGTGTCTGCAGACCCCCTCCCCCCTTTCTAATGTTTCACAATGAGGCACGTGGGATTCATATGAACTTAAACTGGAGCACTTGATACGTTTAGAAGTAGATTAGTAACACAACTTTTACATTTTAATTTCTCTACACGGGTGAAATTCTTAAAGGTCCTATATGATGCGCTCATTCAGATCACACAGAGAAGCAGGGTAAATCAGGCTTAAAACCATAGATGGACATGGCTTACCTGCTAGCCAGCACATTCCAAACAGGAAGCAAGGACGGACACGATTTGGCTCCATCAACACTGCCTTTAAATCACTTTCTATTAAAAGTAGTTGCCTGCTGTAGTCAGGCTCATTGTTTTGGTCTTAAAATGTTGGTTTGAACCATGGAATTTAAAAACATGGAGGAGCACTTTTGCATCACCACTAGAGAGCGACATTAAACTAATCACTCAGAGGCGGCAGATTATAGGACCTGTAAGTATTGATCTCACTGTGGACATTTACATTGTGATAATCATTTGACATTGCACAGCCTTATAATAGCCAGACCCAGTGATTCTGTGCTGAAAATCACATCTCACACTTTGTACTCTGTCAGTATTAATCTGTCGATTTTGGAACTGGTTTTGGCCCCTCCACAGAACGTCTGAAACACGTCGATGCTGCCACGTGTGGAATTCCTCCTCTTATTTCTCCTCTTGTGGATGCTTTTGTTTCTCCTGATGGTCTCTTGCCTTACCACTGTCACTCTGCCTCTCTAGTCTTTTTGGTTGATCTTTGCACACGTCCCTTCTCTGTGATTTTGTTTTTTATCAAAGGTTCCACAGTGAAAAAGAGTTTAATTTTCAGGTGTACTTCTATTTAGTGGGAAGGCCTAATATTTCATGGCTAAATCACATGTAGTAGTACGTTTCATTTTTAAAATCCAAATAGTCGTTTTGTACCAAAAATACAAAATATGAACCAATTTGAATATGCAGAATGTACAGAATTGTACAGAAATTTGAGACTTTGATGCTCATGTAACATTCTAAATGAAGAGAACACTGTTCACACTTTGAATAATAATAAAACTAATGCCTTACACGTGTAATGTGCTTTACAGGCTTGTTTAACATTCCCCACTGACTCCACACTCTGTGGTGCTACAATACATCTGTACATACAGCTGCCCCAGGGCAGACAGACAGAACTGAGGCTGCCAATCTGTGCCTCTCACACCACCGCCAACACTTGTCTCTTCCATACCAGACAATGTGAGTGAAGTGTCCTGCCTAAGGACACACTGACAGAACTTGGACCAAGCAGAAATCGATCTTCTAGCATTTGATTTGGGCCTAAACCTGAACCAGGACTAAACCAGGACTAAACCAGGACTGAACAAGGACTGAACCAGGACTCAACCAGGACTCAACCAGGACTAAACCAGGACTGAACCAGGACTGAACCAGGACTCAACCAGGACTACTCTAGAACTTGGATTAAGCCTGGAGTAAAGCAGGACTATCAGAAGTGAATATTAAGAGATGTATTGACACCAGATGCCCTCCCTTACTTCCACACCACCTTCTCTCCACACCAGATCTTCTAAATACACCTGAAAATTACCTCTACATTTTTCACTCGTACAAATGTAGGAACTGTTGAATCAGTTGTGTTTGAGTCGCATGTTCGGAGCGCACCTTTTGGGCACTTTGTCCTTTCTCCTGTGAACAGACTGTAAACAGTGTGGAGATGGGGTCGGGATCTTCCTCCAATCGAATAATGACATGTACATAATTCTATTAATATGCTGTATTTATGACGAGATGGTTTGTTTGGATGATTTTTTTTCTGGATCAGACTCAGTGTGAGGTTTGCTGTGGGATTCATGCATGTTTAGAGTTCATGAGGTTTACATGGAACTATGAAAATACATCATTCTATTTGTAGCAAGGTTTATTTATTTAATTTTAAGGAGCACTATGTAACTCTTCTGGTGGAGGGTCCGTTACCTCCTCATCTCCATGGAGATGTTGCTTAGTCTAGAATGCTCCACAGTATTGCTTTAAACATATCTCTCTCTATGGAGGCAAAAAAGTATCACCACCAAGTCAAGATCTGTGGAGAGGCAACCCTGCTAATGTTTTTTTTAAGCAATAAAAACACCTGTAATTGAATAAACGCAAGATGAATTTAATGCTACTGTGGAACATTTCAACCCAACACAGTCTCCATGGAAAACAAATCAGATGAAAGACCCTGCACCAGGAACGTTACACAGCGCACCTTCTAAAGAGGGACTATTATGTGATTTTTTTTTTAGATGTCATTCATACATGTTTGAGTAATCTATTCCCTCTTTACAGTTAGAAGATTCTGTACAAGGCTCCGCCCACAAGCCTACGTCACTCATGCTCCCACATTCTCCATAAATATACAAAAATGGGACACAAAACTGTACACGGCAACTTGATTTGATGTGCAGTAGTTTTATTGGCGGGATGCACTCTGAAGGGGGAGTGACGACACCAGGAGCAAAAAGAGCATTAAAAATAAAAGTGTTTTTGGCAAATATAGCGTTTTCAAAACAATAAAAAGTAATCATGATCTAAATATTTTTCTGCGTGAACAATTGGCACCCCATAGAAGTAAAATACCCCTTCTTAAAATTATATAGACCCTTTGAAAATGTATAAGGAGGCAAAAGTGAAGTGGAAGATTTCCAAATGAGAATCTGATTTGCCTGGCAAGTCCAGACTGATCTGTGTGTTCAGTCTGGTCCCCACTCCAACCAAACGACTGGGCGATCGTCCAGTCAGATTATTTTTTTTTCAGTGATGTCGATGAAACACTGGTCATCTGTCATTTACAAACCAAATGACATTTTGTCCCCACAGAGTTTAGTGCTTCGCTCACTCATATTTTTGCTTTTCTTTTCCCCTCGTAAGCAGCCATATTTGTTTTGATGTGGATGGACCGTGTGTGTCCCTGATCCATCTGAACTCAGGGCAGTTTACCAGTAACCACACTCACATCTGCATTAAAGGAAAAGTAACGTTTTTTACAATCTGAGCCTTATTTCGGTAATAAAACAAGTTGTTTTACTCACCCATAGCACTTTGGTGTCATATGGAGCACTTCCGGAGATGTTTTAGATTTGCGATCTCCATCATGTGAGTTCTCGGGGCACATGTTTGCGGTCTCCAAATAACACAAACTTTAACACTTTTCAAATCATAGAAGCCTGATGTCTTATCCTACGATTTCGTGTGGTCAAAAGTGGCCTGTAATCCGAGATTTAGCCATATTTTTGAGTAGATGAGGACGCCGGTGCGCATGTGCGGACTGTGCTCTCAACTCCCGGGACCCAAACATGAAACGCAAAGCTGTAAACTATGGATAAATCTCGGATTACAGGCCACTTTTGCTTCGAACGAAATCGTAGATTAAGACATCGAGCTTCTATGATTTGAAAAGTGCTAAAGTTATGTTATTTGGAGCCAGCACGGGGCATATTACATGCTTGGGGAATATATTATATGCCCCGAGCTATGGCTAGAAGTCGCGCTAGGCTAACCGCAAATCTAAAACATCTCTGGAAGTGCTCCATATGACACCAAAGTGCTATGGGTGAGTAAAACAACTTGTTTTATTACCGAAATAAGGCTCAAATTGTAAAAAAAAAAAGTTACTTTTCCTTTAAGTTTTGAAGTGTTTGTTTTGGATTTCAGGCAAATACACTGCTGAGGTCAATACTGTTGGTCACT
Organism: Paratrypauchen microcephalus; assembly: GCA_036785185.1. NCBI lineage: Eukaryota > Metazoa > Chordata > Actinopteri > Gobiiformes > Gobiidae > Paratrypauchen > Paratrypauchen microcephalus. The sequence goes on along the minus strand of JAVJIX010000079.1, from coordinate 860,659 downwards.
TCATGTACAGATATGACACCGTACATTATACTTGGATACAGTACTCCATAGTGTTCTATAGCATACATTAGCACTTAGATCTTTTAATCACGGAAAATGAATGACCGCTTCATTTTGCCTCCACTTAACAGAGGGTTTAAAGGGTCTGTTCATACTGATTTACCTGGGCAGATTTTTGTTGCCCAGTATTTCTAAAGGGCCCATATTACACTGTAATATTACACTGTAATATGGGCTTGATCTGTGATATTATGTTATACAAACATACCTGGAGTTTTGTTTCATTCACTCATGTTTAACAGTTCTTCTCTCAAACAAAAAACACTCTGCTCCACCTTGTGATGTCATGTGGTAATACAGGAAGTGCTCCATTGTGTTAAACTCGATACACTTGCTTACTTGAATCATTTGGTTAATTTCAGCCCTGGAATTTCCATTCTCCACTGCGCTAAAGGAGCGTTTTGAGCTGAGCTGTAGACACATTAATAATAAACGAGTGAATGAAACAAAACACAACTCCAGGTATGTCTTAAAGGAAAAGTAACTTTTTTTTTTTTTACAATTTGAGCCTTATTTCGGTAATAAAACAAGTTGTTTTACTCACCCATAGCACTTTGGTGTCATATGGAGCACTTCCGGAGATGTTTTAAGATTTGCGGTTAGCCTAGCGCGACTTCTAGCCATAGCTCGGGGCATATAATATATTCCCCAAGCATGTAATATGCCCCGTGCGGGCTCCAAATAACACAAAATTTAGCACTTTTCAAATCATAGAAGCCCGATGTCTTTGACATCTTTGACATCTTTGAAGCAAAAGTGGCCTGTAATCGGAGATTTATCCATAGTTTACAGCTTTGCGTTTCATGTTTGGGAGCTGAGAGCGCACACCGCACATGCGCACTGGCGTCCTCATCTACTCGAAACTATGGCTAAATCTCAGATTACAGGCCACTTTTGACCACACAAAATCGTAGGCTAAGACATCGAGCTTCTATGATTTGAAAAGTGCTAAAGTTTGTGTTATTTGGAGACCACAAACATGTGCCCCAAGAACTCACATGATGGAGATCGCAAATCTAAAACATCTCCGGAAGTGCTCCATATGACACTAAATTAGTATGGGTGAGTAAAACAACTTGTTTTATTACCGAAATAAGGCTCAGATTGTAAAAAACGTTACTTTTCCTTTAAGGTTCTACCAGATTCTGCCAAGCCCATGACTTAGTTTTGCTCTTTAAAAGAATAATGACTTCTAAATATGCATGAATCCTGCAGCAGGTTTCATTTGTTTCTAAAGACAGATTGTATCACGTGTGACTTACCTCTGTTTGATCTGATCCTGTTTCCTGTACCTGTTGAATGTATTTTTTATAACCAGAATAATACGATGCAATGGTCACAAGTGATTTTAAACTTTGTACATGTGATTTTGTTTTTGGCATTTAAATGGCTTTACTTGAATTGTACTCCTCTGTTCTGGATCATTCTGTCATAATCGTTCCACTTTGACTGCGAGTGTGATTTCTGAATGGAACCAAGTCTTCCCCGTCCCTGTCTGATGGCTATTTCACAAAAAGACCAAAAAGTGAAATGGAACCAAAATGGCAGATTCGCTCCACGCGGATGGCTTCACTTCCCGCTTCATACCTGCACTGGCCTCTGATTGGCTGTTGAGAGAACGTGTTCTATGCTGTGTCTGAAACATAGAAGTGCTCAGTGCAGCTTGTGCTCTGCTTCGGCCTGTTTCAGGATAAACTCCACTGTTAAACCAAACCCTGAGTCTGTGTGTGTGTTGGGAAATGGACAGAAATGATGAGGGGAAAACTGTAGGAATGAACTGTGAATGTTTGAACAGCTTTAATAATAGAGGGACACAGCACAGAAAGAACAGGAAGGAACATCAGCCTCAAATCAGAGTTTAAACCAATTGGATTACAGCATTAAAACTGGCAACCCAAATGATATGACAACATGATAAATATAAAATATAAGTGCCCACATGTCCAATTAAGAATAAATCAGCATTAGAATTGTAAATGCTGCATTGGATTTGAACAGAATCTGTCTTTTCTATGCAGAAAGATGCACATTTTCATGAGGAAGGTCAAGATGATTTGGTAAAATGCACTGATTATTCGGGCCACAATAAAAGAGTCCAAAGAGCTGAGCTCTGCTTCGGAGGAGGAGGAGGAGGAGTGTAACAGCAGAGAGTCTCCTCCGGAGGGCGCTGTCCTCTTTCCGTGAATCATGTGAATAAAGGCTCGAGCCTGGTGCGGCTCATGTGTGCTCAGTCCTCAATAAATGAATGAATAAATACCTAAAGAGGAGAAGAGGGAGAGGAGAGGTGGGGAGGGAGAAAGATTAGAGAAGAGAGAAGTGGGAGGAGAGTAAGGAGAGCAGAGGTGAGCGGCGTGGGGAGAGAAGGGAGAGGAGATACCTCTATCTTCTATCTCTTCTCTTCTTGAGGAGAGGAGAAAGAGAAGGAGAGAGGGGAGAGAAAGGAGGATGCCCTGAGGCCCTAAGAGAGTGGCAGCAGGGTACAGTAGCTCATGAAGATTTCCTGAAAACCAATACCCTGTTGCCTATCATTGCCATTTAGGTGTGCATAATACGGTCATCTATCTTGTGCAGCGGGCTCATGTGGAAATAGTGGACTGCTACAACAAGATGAACTGTCTTCTTGTACATGGTCATGCTGTGTACAAGAAGAGCATGAGCAGACTCAGGTCTTTCAATGTGTGCAGTAAGTTACTGGAGATCTTCTACCAGTCTGTGGAGGCCAGCACCCTGGACTCTGCTGTAGTCTGCTGGGGGAGCAGCACCAGTAAAAGGGATAGTGGGTGGATTGACAAATCGATCCGTAAAGCTGGTCACGTGATCGTCTGTGAGCTGGAGACATTTGTCACAGTGAGGGACAGGAGGACACTGGACAAACTGCTCTCCATCATGGACACTCCTGCTCACCCACTGCACCAGACCATAGAGGGACAGAGGAGCTCATTCTCCAACAGGCTCCTACAGCTCCACTCAAACAGTGAGAGATACAGGACGACATTCATACCATACTCCATACAACTGTACAACTCACCTTATGTAACAGATAATACTCCCTACAACTGTACAACAACTCACCTTATGTAACAGATAATACTCCCTACAACTGTACAACAACTCACCTTATGTGACAGATAATACTCCCTACAACTGTACAACAACTCACCTTATGGAACAGATAATACTCCCTACAACTGTACAACAACTCACCTTATGTAACAGATAATACTCCCTATAACTGTACAACAACTCACCTTATGTAACAGATAATACTCCCTACAACTGTACAACTCACCCTTATGTAACAGATAATACTCCCTACAACTGTACAACAACTCACCTTATGTAACAGATAATACTCCCTACAACTGTACAACAACTCACCTTATGTCACAGATAATACTCCCTACAACTGTACAACAACTCACCTTATGTAACAGATAATACTCCCTACAACTGTACAACAACTCACCTTATGTGACAGATAATACTCCCTACAACTGTACAACAACTCACCTTATGTAACAGATAATACTCCCTACAACTGTACAACAACTCACCTTATGTGACAGATAATACTCCCTACAACTGTACAACAACTCACCTTATGGAACAGATAACCTTATGTCCTGTCAATCATCATATCATTTTTGCTGTTTCCTTATGACTTCTTGTATAGCTGAGATTTTGTATTACTAATTTTTCTATTGTATTTTCACTTGTACATATACATGAATAATTATGCCTTATTTGACACCATCTTTTTTGCTACTTATGTAAATTTTATTATTACCATTTATATTGTTCAGTCTCTGTTATTATATTGTGATGTATGATCTACTCACCAGCTCTTGAACTCGAGCCCAGTCTAAATAATTTACCTGGGTCTCTAAAAATGTATTTCATCATGCTAAATTAACCCCCCTGGATAATTATGTTCTCTCCTGTGAAAATCTTGTCTGGCTCCAAGAGTTATCTGTGTTTTGACTTCGCCTCCCTGCATGAACATTTCCAAGGCCACAAACTGTGGTTTGTTATCTGGACTCTACATAAACATGGCACACACTCTTACACTGTCACTGAAAATAGAAATAATAGTAGAAATTCCCTGTCTTTAGAAAGGTCTGACCTCTGCTCTCGGTTCAATCAATTTCATCGATTTCCAATCTGACCCCCCCCCCCCCCCCGCCCCCACACACACACACACACATCCTTCCCTATGTTACCAACAAAAAAGATCACCTTATGTTATATCTCCAATTGTTTTTCTGTCATTACATGTTGTTAAATTGTCACTGATTGTACTGCATCTTTTTCTACTCTGCAACCAAGTTGGCGCCGCGAATGGCAGCCCTGGTGCACGGAGTGTCTGTCCGCTCTAGGTATCGAAGCAAGTTCCTAATGTTGCGAACTTGTTCACTCATATGGCAATAAAAACCTTTCTGATTCTGATTCTGATTCTACTGTGTCCTGATTATTTCCCTTGTGGATCAGAGTTTGTCTCAGAGAGCAGAGGAGAGAGAACATAGGAATGCTTTGTTCGTCATGTGTCACAGGTAAAATCAGAATGTGAGCAGTGCTCCTCAAACATCTGGAGGACATCAGTGCTAACTAGTGTAACTATAGGTCAAGGTACTGTTACTACAAATATTCATTCTCACTTACATGTATGAAGTAGCAGTGTGAAAGTATCTGATTTATAATTTAAAGTTACTTTAATGAGAAGGAAACCCCTATAAATGGTGCCCACAATGTGATCATTTCAAGTGTCCAGCACAAAGAAGGAAAATATGTTGCCTGCATTTGACCCATCCTTCAGTGTCTCTGGGTTGAACCTGCATTTGACCCATCCTTCAGTGTCTCTGGGTTAAACCTGCATTTGACCCATCCTTCAGTGTCTCTGGGTTAAACCTGCATTTGACCCATCCTTCAGTGTCTCTGGGTTAAACCTGCATTTGACCCATCCTTCAGTGTCTCTGGGTTAAACCTGCATTTGACCCATCCTTCAGTGTCTCTGGGTTAAACCTGCATTTGACCCATCCTTCAGTGTCTCTGGGTTAAACCTGCATTTGACCCATCCTTCAGTGTCTCTGGGTTAAACCTGCATTTGACCCATCCTTCAGTGTCTCTGGGTTAAACCTGCATTTGACCCATCCTTCAGTGTCTCTGGGTTAAACCTGCATTTGACCCATCCTTCAGTGTCTCTGGGTTAAACCTGCATTTGACCCATCCTTCAGTGTCTCTGGGTTAAATCTGCATTTGACCCATCCTTCAGTGTCTCTGGGTTAAACCTGCATTTGACCCATCCTTCAGTGTCTCTGGGTTAAACCTGCATTTGACCCATCCTTCAGTGTCTCTGGGTTAAACCTGCATTTGACCCATCCTTCAGTGTCTCTGGGTTAAACCTGCATTTGACCCATCCTTCAGTGTCTCTGGGTTAAACCTGTCAGGAGCAGTGAACCCATCTCCAGCTCTTAAACTCGTGATCAGGGTCAGGACTGCCTTAGCTGGAGGACTGGACCTGTGGTGCATATTTTGGGTCTATGGGGATCCCTGGGATCTAACCCATGACCTCTCTGCTGTGGGGCGAGAAGGTGTTAACCAC
>JAVJIX010000079.1:827500-845000 GCA_036785185.1 Paratrypauchen microcephalus | reverse complement strand
AGAGACCTGACAGAGACCTGACTGAGACCGGACAGAGACCGGACAGAGACCGGACAGAGACCGGACAGAGACCTGACTGAGACCGGACAGAGACCGGACAGAGACCTGACTGAGACCGGACAGAGACCGGACAGAGACCGGACAGAGACCGGACTGAGACCGGACTGAGACCGGACAGAGACCTGACTGAGACCGGACTGGGACCGGACAGAGACCGGACAGAGACCGGACGGAGACCGGACAGAGACCGGACAGAGACCGGACAGAGACCGGACAGAGACCGGACAGAGACCGGACTGAGACCGGACAGAGACCGGACAGAGACCGGACTGAGACCGGACAGAGACCGGACAGAGACCGGACTGAGACCGGACAGAGACCGGACTGAGACCGGACTGAGACCGGACAGAGACCGGACAGAGACCGGACTGAGACCGGACAGAGACCGGACAGAGACCGGACAGAGACCGGACAGAGACCGGACAGAGACCTGACAGAGACCTGACGGAGACCGGACAGAGACCGGACAGAGACCGGACTGAGACCGGACAGAGACCGGACTGAGACCGGACTGAGACCGGACAGAGACCTGACAGAGACCGGACAGAGACCGGACAGAGACCGGACAGAGACCGGACAGAGACCGGACAGAGACCGGATCAGGTTTGGACAAAGAGGTTTTGTTGTCACGTTGAAATCATGTTCATTCATTCATCTTCTTCCGCGTGCGCACACTACTCTTATAATGTTGTAAATAAAACAAAGAGCCCTCCTCACACACACACACACACACACACACACACACACACACACACACACACACACACACACACACACACACACACACACTTTACTCCGCTCAGTCTGCGCAGCACCTGTTGAACCAACCAGTGAGCGCGGAACACGCGTGCGTACGGCCACTCCACAGGCATTTACTAGACCCAGACCCCCCCCCCCCCCCTCCTGTTTCACACGCGCGCACACACGCGCACACGCACGCGCTGCTCTGCCCCGCGGACAGATGGATCTGGGGTTTAATATGAGCGGCGCGCTGATGGTTCCTGTTTACGGTGTGGTTGCTAGGCAGTAACATCAGCTGATCCTGTCTGTGTCTAATCCCACACGCACGCACACACACACACGCACACACACACACACACACACGCACACACACACACACACACGCACACGCACACGCACAGGCGCACGCACGCACCCGCGCGCCGCCGCTCTCTCAGACGCTCGGACGCAGCACCGGAGCAGCTGAGAGCGGAGCAGCCCCGGAACAGCCCCGGAACAGCCCCTCATGTAGCCCCGTGGATTCTGGAGCGTGGATCGGGAGTAGGACCGCATGCATGACACAACGCAAAGGCGAGAAACCCACCATCAGCATCCAAGAGCACATGGCTATTGACGTGTGCCCGGGACCCATCCAGCCCATCAAGCAGATCTCGGACTACTTCCCCCGGTACCCGCGCGGTCTGCCCCCCGCCGCTCACCTGGGCCCACCGCTCCGAGCCCAATCCTCCAGCGCCAGCACCGCCTCCTCCACGGCCGACGGCTCCCATGAGGACGCACTCCCGCAGGGGGACAGGCCGGCGGTCGGGCCAGTGGCGGTCGGGCCAGTGGCGGCCGGAGCCTCGGGGTGTTCGGCGGGCTCCAGGAGGGACGAGGAGCCGGACTACGCGGAGGGCTATGACTCTGACGACTCCAGTGAGTAGAGAGTGTGCGTGTGTGCGTGTGTGTGTGTGTGTGTGTGTCTGACACCAGTTGCACGGCGCTGCAGACTGCGTGTGCTGGAGCAGAGCCGCTTTCACTACAACAGGCGACTGAAACTAACCGTGGCTTTCAGAATGATGAGACATTAGGACCGTTGCCACAATGATTAACAATTTTAAACATGTTATATCCTCAGAATGTTGTAAAACAGGGAGTTGAAACAGCAGCCTTGATTCTTTTATGATCCCAGAGCCTACAAGAGCTTACAGCTTTTCACTGAAATCATGTTCACAAATTCAAAGACTAAAGATTTCTTTTCCATTTGATTCAAAAAGAAATCTGAGCGTAGCACACCACAGCAGGCTACATGAAGTAAAGATGGACTATGTAACTTTTCAGATGGGTGTTCCAGTGCCTGCTTGTCTTACTGTTTTACCTGAAATGTTCCACATTATGGCATTAAACTGATCTATCTACAGTGTTGGAAAGTACAGCGAATACGTATTCGGAATAGTCATTTTTCAGCTACTTATTCATTTGGTGGTATTCAGAATACAGTTCCTTTTTTAAATTCTTAGTAATACATCGTTATGGTTGATCAGTTTACACCTCAAACTTGTGGATATGAGAGAAAAACAGAAAGTTTTTGTGCTGTTGTGGTGAGGCATGTACCATCTTTCCTTCTTCAGTGGATAATAAACAAATACAGAACAAGCACTGAAACAAATAGAAAGGTGTTTACAATTGTATGTTGTGTTTCTACACGATCATTTAAATAAACTCGTGTAAAAGTATTCTAAGTATTCAGAACACAGTACTGTGATGGGCTCATGTATCAGAATGTTTCAAATACATTTGAATGCAGGTGTTCAGTATTCTGTAGTGCAGTATTCTGACCATCACAGTGTCTGTAACACGTGTTTCTTACATGTGTACAGTACATTTAGACTGTATATAGTAGGGATGGGCATTCGGTGAAGTTCTCTTCATCGATCGTCGGGAGAGTTAATGAGTAATAATCGGTTAATCGTTAACATATTTTGTATTAAAAACAACCATTCACTCGTGTGTCGCTTTTACTATGTCTGTCGAGGCTGTGGGAACAGGCGCTTCTCCACGGGAAAGTAAATCTGCAAATCAACATGCGTAGAGGTGGATTAAAGCGAGGCGACACGCATCCTGCAGCCTCTGCTAGCGCGCTCGGAGTTAGCCGCTTTGGGATCCGAGCTAACCGCTGCTAGCCCGCTGTCTCTGTCCTTCCTCCTCCACACAACCCAGCCGTATCTGCAGCAATATTTTATTAAGTTGTGAAAACCTTTGCCCTCCACAGCACTGATGGGGAGCATGTCTGTTTCGATCATCTTCGCTATCAGTTCGGTGACCTTCTCTGCTCGTTGAGCACTGCAGCTCCTCCTGGTCTGTGCTAGCGCAGAGTCCAGGCTAGCCTGTGATAGAGATGATGAACCGCCGCCACCTTCTTTTACCAGACTTGGATGCGCGGTGTTCAAATGATAAATCATTTGTGTTGTCGATGAGGTATATTTGTATGCTGCATTGCGCTTGGTCATTTTCTAAATGAAAGTGGTCCCACACAACACTTCGCCGCGACCTCTTCATGTTTTGGCAATTGACCTACGGAAGCTCGCATATATCAACTGAGGCGCGCCAACTGAGGCGATTGTTTTTGTTTTTGGTTTTTGTTTTTTTTGTTTTTTTTTTAATTGGTTTGTAGACGAAAATGAACTTGCTCGGTGAAATTCTTAATGATCAATTATCGGTTAATCAATTAATTATGCCCATCCCTAGTATATAGAAATGGACATAGCTATCACGCTAGCCGCTGTGTTCCAAACAGGAAGTTCACATGTTGCACTTCCTACTGACCCTGTAACTGCTGCAGTGAGTGTTGTCATTTTGGTCTTAAAATGCTCGGATTAACCCGTTCTACATGATCCTGGTGTTTTTATTCTGCATAATACAGAGTCTGGCTCCAAATTCACACCTGTAACTGCTGTCATCAGTGAGCTTCACTTGACTGCAGCTGAACGCTGTGGGCGACGTCACACTCACTTCTTTATACAGTCTATGGTAGAACCACAGACCAAACGATCACATCTGCTTTGAGACAAGCAGGTGACACACCCTCCTTTAGAAAAGTTTCGTAATGCAGCTTTAAATAACATGAACAAAAAGAAGGAAAGAAACAGAGTGTCAACATGTCATGATCTGATTTTGGTGATGGATTTTACAGTTGTGCTGCTTTAAAGAATGAAACATGTGTGAATAGAACAGAACACAGCTCCAGGTGTGTTTGTGATGAGGAAACATTAGAACCTGGATCAGAACACAGCAGAATACGGGCTCTTTAAAGTGCAGGGCAGGTTTTCATGGTTTTCTCACTCTCACTTGGTTTCGTGAATAGGACCTGTGCTAAATAATATAGTTTTACATCAATTAAGTGGCAGTTGTTGCAAAAAGAAAAGAAATGAATAGAGTGGCTCTCAATTTATCGGTCAATCTACGTTCCTACCCTCACCTATGGTCATGAGCTCTGGGTAATGACCGAAAAAACGAGATGAGTTTCCTCCGCAGAGTGGCTGGGCGCACCCTTAGAGATAGGGTGAGGAACTCAGTCACATGGGAGGGGCTCGGAGTAGAGCCGCTGCTCCTCCACGTCGAGAGGAGCAGCTGAGGTGGCTCGGGCATCTGTTTTGGATGGCTCCTGGACGCCTCCCTCGGGAGGTGCTCCGGGCATGTCCCACCGGGAGGAGGCCCCGGGGAAGACCCAGTACGCGCTGGAGGGACTATGTGTCCCGGCTGGCCTGGGAACGCCTTGGGGTCCCCCCGGAGGAGCTGGAGGAAGTGTCTGGGGTGAAGGAGGTCTGGGTGTCCCTGCTTAGACTGTTGCCCCCGCGACCCGGCCCCGGATAAGTGGAAGAAAATGGATGGATGGAATAAAGTGGCACTGGGTTCTAAATGGAATCCCTCTACTCAAACTCAATCCAAAAAGCAGAGAATAAAACAGAGAATATTTGGTCTAAAATGTGAAATGTGTTGTTGTGTTTGCCTGTAGGACACTGTGTGAGCTCCATCCACATGTGGACACCTCTGCACACGTTCACTGTCACATCTCTCTATCATCTTTCCACTCCTCTCAACCATTCTTTCCATTTTTGTCCTCTTTTCTTCTTTCTTTAAGTCTCTTCCTCTGTCTCTCCTCCTCTCTCTCTCCCTACCTCTACAACTTACTCTCTCTCCTCTTTCTCTTTTTCCTCTCTCTACCCCTGTATCTTACTCCTTCCTCCCTCTCTCCCACTATCTCTCTGTTTTCTCCTCTCTCCCACTCTCCCTCTGTTTCTCTCTCTACCTCTAGATCACACTCTCATATCTTCTCTCTCTTCCACTCTCATCCTTCCTCTACTGCCCATGTCCCCAACCTCCGCTCTCTCCCTCTTTCTCTCCCTCTCTCTCTCTCTCTTCCTCATTCAACCTCTCCTCTCCTCCTCTTCCTCTTTCCCTCTCTCTTTTCCTGTCTTTACAACTTTGACCCCCCAATCCTTTCTCTCTCCGTCCCTCTTCCTCTTCTTCATTCCCCATCTCCCTCTCTTTCCTCTCCTCTTCCTCCCTCTTTTTCTTGTCTTCTTTTTCCCCTCTCCTTCATTTTCTTCACTTCCCTCTCTTTTTCATCTGAGAGGAGGCTGTGATAGAGAGATGTGTGTTCCAAAAATTGCATTTTTTTTCCATCTCTCTCGCCTCCTCTCCTCCTCCTCCTCCTCATCTCCTCTTCCCCTTTTCTTCCTTCTCTCCTTGAACTTACTCTCCTTCTCTTCTGTCTCTTCATCCCTCCTTTTATGGACTGTGCTCCTCCTCCCTCCCTCCTTCCTTCTACAAACTGTTGCTGGAGAGTGTAGTGTGCCATTTTAATACCACACACAGAGGGAAGTGAGAGAAGGGAGAAAGAGGGAGAAGAGAAAGGACAGAGAGAGGAGGGAGGAGAGAGAGGTGAGAAAGGGAAGAAAGAGGAAGGAAAGAAGAGATAAGGAGGAGAAACAGGGGAGAGAGGAAAGAGGAAAGAGCAGAAGCGAGGAGGCAGGGTGGAGAGCGGGAGGAGATGGAGAAAAGAGAGGGAAGAGTAAAGGAGGAGAGAGAGGGGACAGGGAGGAGAGAAGGGGAGAGAGGGATTAGAGATAGAGGGAGAGAAGTAACTAATAGAAAATGATGAAAAATGCTGACCACAGGTACTATCCAAACCAAGTCAGAAATATGAAAACATGAAAACCCAAAATGCACCTAAAGTTTTATACAATTAAAGATTTCTGAAATGCCCAAATCCTTTCAGATTTCAAACCTGATTTCTGGCTCTGTTCTCACACAGATGCAGCAGTGGGATTAACGTCCATCTCCTCTAATCCCTCACTCACGCTGGCACACTTTGAGCACCAAATCAAATCAATCAATGCATAAATAAACAATAATAATAATAATAAGACTAATGGACCATGCTCGCCCAAACAGCAGCGCACCCAAAACGAGAACGGAACACAAAATGTTTATTCTACAATTTGCCAAATCTAAGTTGACCACAGGAGGAAAGTGCAGTTTTAATCCCCACAGAACAGCAGGAGGTCAGGGGGCGGGGTTTAGGGCAGTGCTCAAACCTCATTGGACAGAAGGCAGGGCTTGAGCGAACACTAATCTTGTGACCGACAGGAGGGGGCGGGGTTAGGACACGTCCGCATTTTTTATACTCACTTATTTTGTATTATCAGGGATGATGTTCATTTCTATGAGAGTTCATTTTATTTACTGACTTAAATAGGAAGTATTCTGTAAAATTCTACCATCTTATACAGCACTATTACCTCATCAGAAAACATTTGAGGTTTTAGATGTCATCCATGTTTGAGTAATCTAGTGATCTCTCCTGGGCCCTATTTGAACCCTCCTCATGGTTAGCTGTAAGATTCTGTACAAGGCTCTACCCACAAGTCTATGTCACCCATGCTCCACACGACACTTCTCCATAAATATAAAAGAACATGACACAAAACTGTACACAGTGACCGTGAGATGCACACTGATTCTGTTGTGAGAGCGCTCTGAAGGGCAATGAAAGGGACGGCACCCTAAGCCTTGAAAATGAAAGTGAAATTTATAAAATATCTTAACATTTCTAGATCCACCACTGATGCTCCACCCACAAGTCTGCACCACCCATGCTCCCACGCTCCCATTTTACATACACAATCGCAGGGTACATTGAATTAAATCTAAAAAACTTGACCAGTAACTTGACCTGGAGTCATCCCTCCTTGGAGATATAAAAGTTTGATGCTGAACTTTGAAAGTCTCAGATCATCCAGAGGCAGAGCTAACAGAGGCTAACACCTCGACTACTGCCCCACATGTTTCTGTCAAAAGGAGTTTCCTGAGTCGCTGTCACCACGGCGATATCACTCCACATTTGCATAAAGTTGACTTCAGTTCAACTCTGCTACACTCAGGTCACTTTCCTCTCCCTCTAGTCTCCTTTTCCTCTCCTCTCCCTCCTGTTCCTCTAGTCACCTCTTCCTCTTCAGCCTGCAGAGCAGATGGTAGGAGCTGGTCGCACTTGATGTGAGTGCAGTGTTTGTGTTGGGCCTGTGTGTTTCATCATGTGTCTGTGGCGTTGAGCTCCTTTTCAGTCCTGGACAGTAAAGGCACTTTTGGACTGGACCAGTCCTCACCAAAGCCAAACTCATACAAATCAGGCTTTAGTGCACCTGTCTGTGAGGAGGAGGGGCTCATCTGTGTTAGTCTGCCCCAAGGCAGCTGTGGGCACATTTCTGCCTCACCACCTTTGAGCTGAAGACCTGAATCATGCCTGATACTGCACTGAGTGTATGTGTGGATGTGTAAACACAGCTCTGTGTGTGGGACAGGCTCCGAGAACACTGAGCTACAAGAGGGACACTTATTACTCACACACTGAACTCCAGAGGGGCCGCTCGTGTCAGGGAGACAGGTGCTGGTGTGTGTGCATATGTGTGTGTGTGTGTGCATGTGTGTGTGTGTGTGTGTGTGTGTGTGTGTGTGGAGGGAGGGGGGGGGTCGTCATGGCAGCGCACTGATGAGACTAATCATGTAAACCAGCGCTGTGTGCCTCTGATGCAATGTTCTGCACTCTCCATGGACCTCTACTGTGGACCAGACAGGCAGGAGCAGACAGGAGCAGGAAGGAAAAGGCAGGGACAGACAGGAGCAGACAGGAGATGACATAAGCAGGCAGGAGCTGAGAGCAAAGAGCTGACTTAGTTGTAACTGCAACAGGTGAACTGATTCATGTGATAAACACGTCCCTCTCAAATAACATAATCAAATACATTCACATTGAAAATTGAAACTTTTGAACAGGATTATGAACATATTTCATTGTTTGTGGAGTTTTCTTTGAATCTTTTTGTTTTTCTCTTTATGTTAAGGTGTACATTGTGTCACCATAGTAACTGCTCAACATTACACCACAGACATGCAGAACCCCCCATTGTGATGTCAGTGCAAAGTATCAATTAGCCATGATCCAATATGGTACAACCTTTTTCTTTATAGCTTCCCTTAGTGTCCCAGTGGGAGAGCTGTGGTGTGCAGGATCCACACGGAGCAGAGCCACACTCAGGCTTTAATAGAACTATAAAAGAGACTGGGTCTGTACGATTCATCACAACAAAATCAAAATTGCAATGTGAGTGAAGGCAGTTAATAAATGACAAAGGCTGCAGTTTTTGATGTACCATCATTTCCTCCATAAACAATATTTTTACTGTGCATAAATACTGCTGACCCTGTATTTGAGATCAGTACAAACGTGTGCTGAAATTCTGAAATGAGAGTTTTTCAGCTCATATTTCAGTCTGTTTTGTCAATTCTTCTGGCTGTGTTCAAAATGTGAACAGGATCCTATTGTCAGAATTACAAATCTAATCACAATTGCAGTGCTGGTCAGAAAAATCACTGTTCAGGATCATCATCTGTTTAGGAGTTTGATTTTGGAGTGCCTCTAATTAGCTTCACAATGATGACATCAGTTGCTGTTTTTCAGATTTGGATAAATTCTCCAATACTTAGTAGTGGCTCTGTGCTCATGTGTCATTACAGTTTGTCCTCAGTGCATCAGATATGGACTTTTTGTGCTTTCAACCCTAGCATAACGCTGTCCACCTATCCATCCATTTTCTTTTGCTTATCCGGGGCCGAGTCGCGAGGGGAACAGCCTAAGCAGGGACTCCCAGACTTTCTGCACCCCGAACACTTCCTCCAGCTCCCCTGGGGGGACCCCAAGGCGTTCCCAGGTCAGCCGAGAGACATAGTTTCTCCAACGTGTCCTGGGTCGTCCTCGGGGCCTCCTCCCGGTGGGACATGGCTGGAACACCTCCCAAGGGAGTTGTCCAGTAGGCATCCGGAACAGATGCCCGAGCCACCTCAGCTGGCTCCTACTGACGTACTCTAGGGTGTGGAGCTCCGTGTGACTGAGCTCCTCACCCTATCTCTAAGGGAGCACCTAGCCACTCTGCGGAGGAAACTCATTTCGGCCGCTTGTCCTTTTGGTCATTACCCAAAGCTCATGACTATAGGTTAGGGGAGGAATGTAGATTGACAGTAAATTGAATCAATAAATTGACAGTAAAGGCTTTGCCTTTTGGGCTCAGCTCTGTCTTCACCACAATGATCCGGTACAGCGACCATATCACTGCAGTCTCTGCACCGATCCAACGTGAGATCGGTCAATCTCACGCTTCATCCTCCCCTCACTCGTGAAAGAGACCCTGAGATACTTGAACTCTTCCACTTGAGGCAAGGACTCTCCACCCACCCGGAGAGGGCAAGCCACCTTTTTCTGGTCGAGAACCATGGCCTCGGATTTGGAGGAGCTAATCCTTATCCCGGCCCCTTCACACTTGTCTGCAAACCACCCCAGTCGAAGATGGAGGTCATCAGGACGACATCATCTGCAAACAGCAGAGATTCTGTCCCAAACCGGGCACCCTCCAGCCCCTGACTGTGCCAAGAAATTCTGTTCATAAATACAATAAACAGAACCGGTGACAAAGGGCAGCCCTGGTGGAGTCCAACATTCACCGGAAACAGGTCTGACTTACTACCGGCATTGCAAACACAGCTCCTGCTCCGGTCATACAGGACCCCATGAGGGACACGGTTGAATGCCTTCTCCAGCTCCACAAAGCACATGTGGACTGGTTGGGCAAACTCCCATGAACCCTCGAGCACCTGATGGAGAGTATAGAGCTGGTCCAGTGGTCCGCAGCCGGGACAACCACACTGCTCCTCCTGGATCCGAGGTTCGACTATCGGTCGAATTCTCCTCTCCAGCACCCTGGAATAGACCTTACCGGGAAGGCTGAGGAGTGTGATTCCCCTGTAGTTGGAACACACCCTCCGGTCCCCCTTCTTAAACAGAGGGACCGCCACCTCCGTCTGCCAGTCCAGAGGTACTGTCCCCGACCGCCACGCGATGTTGCAGAGACGTGTCAGCCAAGACAGCTCTACAACATCCAGAGACTTAAGATACTCAGGATGGATCTCATCTACTCCTGGAGCCTTGCCACTGAGGAGCTTGCTAATCACCTCAGTGACTTCAGCCAGGGTGATGAACGAGTCCGCCTCTGAGTCCCCAGCCTCTGCTTCCTCCTCGGAAGACGTGACGGCAGGATTGAGGAGATCCTCAAAATATTCCTTCCACCGTCCAACAACATCCCCGGTCAAGGTCAACAGTTCCCACCTGCACCGTAAACAGTGTGGGTGAAGCACTGCTTCCCCCTCCTGAGGCATTGGATGATCTGCCAGAATTTCTTTGAGGCAGTCTGATTGTCCCCCTCCATGGCCTCTCAGAATTCATCCCAACCCCGAGTTTTTGCCTCTGTGACCACACGGGCTCCATCTGCTCCCTCAGGAGTCCCACCAGATAGGACTCCTTCATCAGCCTGACAGCATCCCTTACTTCTGGTGTCCACCACCGGGTTCGGCGATTGCCACCATGACAGGCACCACAGACCTTATGACCACAGCTACGAGCTGCCACATCGACAATAGAGGCAGAGAACAAAGCCCACTTGGACTCCATGTCCCCAGCCTCTCCCGGAATCTGGGAGAAGCTCTCCCGGAGGTGTGAATTGAAGGACAGAGGGCTCTGCCAGACCTTCCCAAAAGACCTTCACTACATGCTTGGGTCTGCCAGGTCTTTCTGGCTTCCTCCTCCGCCAGCGGCTCCAACTCACAACCAGGTGGTGATCAGTTGACAGCTCTAACCCTCTCTTCACCTGAGTGTCCAAGACAGGTGGCCGGAGGTCAGATGACATGACAACAAAGTCGATCATCGACCTCCGGCCTCGGGTAATGGTAAATGGTAAATGGTCACATCTTTATACAGCGCTTTTCTACCTTCAAGGCACCCAAAGCGCTTTACAACAAGGATCAGTGGACAAACGCTCTACCAACTGAGCTACTGCCACCCCAGGGTGTCCTAGTGGTGGACACCCTTGTGCTCGAACATGGTGTTCACTATATACAAACCGTGACTAGCACAGAAGTCCAATAACAGAACACCGCTCGGGTTCAGATCAGGGAGGCCGTTCCTCCCGATCACCCCTCTCCAGGTGTCACTGTCGTTGCCCATGTGGGAGCTGAAGTCCCCTAGGAGAACAACGGAGTCCCCGGTCGGTGCACTGAGCATAACACCATTCTCTTGTCAAACACATACCTGGAGTTGTATTTTGCTTTATTCACGTTTCTTTGATGAGTCCTTGTTTAGTAAGTCTGCACTGTCAAAGTTTCTAAAAATACAATATTGAAATTCACAATTTTGTGATGTCTCAGGCAAAATACAGACCACTGACTTTATATTAAGCTCTAAAACACAAGAAACACAATCACAAGAGCATGTTAACAGACCAAGAACACTTAATGACTGATTTATGGTCAAAAGTCAAATGCATAGCTTCTACTGGCACCCAATCAGAGAGCTGGTGGTGTTTGCTGCGTGTATGTGCTGTGTTCATGCACTTTGGTCAAATAGGTACTATATATATACTATATAATATAGATTTGCACCAACTGGGACTGAACCAGGACTATTCCAGAATGAAAAAAGGACTAAATCAGGTCTTACACAAAGACTAAACGAGAACTAACCCAGAATAAAACCAGTTAGCCCCAGGACAGTGCACCCCCTGCTGACCCGTGTGGACAGCACTGTGACCTGTGCTGACTGTGGACTGAGTGTAATCACAGGGGAAAAGTGCAGCACTGGACCACAGCACAGCGGGGTCCTGACTACACTCACAAAAGAAGTTACTCTTCCATTAAAATGACATGTTGAGCTTGTGTCGGCTCTACAATCTCTGACCCCCATAGAGCCGTATGTTCTCCTGTGGACAATTTAAATCACAATATTCATCTGAAACGACTTAATCAAAGCAACAAGTCAGCTGATTTCCAGGTTGGAAAATTGCAGAGTCTGAAGTAATAAGAGCCGATACACGGTGTAAATGTCATCACAACAAAGCGTCACATGCTGTGGACCCCCTCCTACGCGATGCTGTGTATCGCTGATTAGGAAAATGTACCGGTGGAGGTGAAAACGGGGGAAGAAAGCGCTGGTTTGATTTAAAATGATGTAGTGACATGAGTGGTCTAATCTGTCACACACATACACACTTAAGGCCCTTCAGCTCACCTCTGCTGTGACCTGAGCTGTACTGTCTGCTGTCCTGTGATGGAGCCATATGAGGACAGTGCTGTGGTCCTGCACGAGGACACTCTAGACACTTTCTCCTCTCATTACACTATTAAACTTGTGATTTATGGCACAGACTGTGGTTTCTCCACCAATCACCTCTCAGACATTTAAATGAATACACTCTCTATCCCCTCTTTCTTTCTCACTCACTCACATGTGCAACTCATCGCCCAACCCAAAAAGCCCTCTTGAGGTCTGCTGTGTACGGTCTGCATCTAATTATATAATGTTTTAGTGTTCAAGAATCAGGAAATATGAGTTTGCATGCTAGTTGCTGTAAAAGTGTGAAAAAGAGACCTAATTAATTTGAAACAGTTTGCAGTGGTCCAAAGTTATTCCTCACTTACCTTATGCATTCTGAGCATCCTAATGATTCATTAAGATGTTGTTTTACAACTGCTTTTCACAACTTTCACAATCACGGTAATGCTAACAACAACAACTTGGAGCAGATTTTCCAAATTCCAAAAAGATGGATGTGATCAGCTGGACCCTCAGCACGATTGATACTCTTTTTTCACGGAGTGCCGCTCCGGGAGAAGCGGCGTGTCCGGATGGTACTTTTGCTGCTGGATATGCGAGGGACTCGTATCGTGCGTGGCAAGTCGTATGTTTGGCACCAATGTACCTGGAGGATGTGGAGGATATTTACGTATTTGGATTTCTGATAGCTGGACATCTGTTAATTGGCCTGGGATTGTCCATGATCTATTGCATAATTTGTAAACTGGCAGCTAGTAAAGAGTCCCCTAAGCTGTCTGCCGAAATTTCGAGCCATTGTGAAGGGGTTGGAGATCTTGTGAAAGGATTACATCAGAAAGTGGGACAGGTTGAGGTCCTTTTGGAAGGATTTCAACCGAAGGAAACATCTCGACGTTTGGATATCATCACGGGGATGGTGACAGAACTGTGTAAAGCCAACGCAGCGCAGTCTGTGCGCCAAGAGGAACTAATGAGATCTCTCATGAATCTTCATGGCGATATGAAGATGGGGGTCTGGCACCCGAGCTCAGTCTAAATTATTTACCTGGGTCTCTAAAAATGTATTTTCATCAATGCTTAATCAACCCCCCTGGATTATTCTCTCCTGTGAAAATCGGTCCCAAACAGTTATCTGTGTTTTGACTTAGCCTCCCTGCATAAACACTTCCAAGGCCACAGAATGTGGTTTGTTATCTGGACTCTACATAAACATAGCACACACTCTTACACTGTCACTGAAAACAGAAACAATAGTAGAAATTCCTGTCTTTAGAAAGGTCTGATCTCTGCTCTCGGTTCAATCAACTTCATTGATTTCCAATCTGACCCCTTCCTTATGTAACCAACAAAAAAGATCACCTTATGTTATATGTCCAATTGTTTTTCTGTCATTACATGTTGTTAAATTGTCACTGATTGTACTCGTATTGCATCTTTTCTGTTCTGCATCTCCCAGTCGGCGGCGCGCGCAAGTGCAGCGGCCCCTCCCCTAGCCCACTCTATCACTGTCCTGCCTGGTTAGTGGGGAAACGAAATTTCGAATTCATTCTATGTACATGTACATGTACATGATTGTTTTTCGACAATAAAGCAAACTATGACTATGAACAACTAGCATGGTGACTCGCACCTCCTGTTTAAAACGCTTCATAATTAGATGCAGACATAAATGACTCTTGTGAGCTTTAAAGATCCCATGACATGGTACTTCTTGATGCTTTTATATGGCTCCTTAATGGTTCCCTAATACTGTAAATGAATCCTTCTTCAAAATCAACACTCAGTGCATGAGAAACAGAGATAACATGAGAAAGAGTAATTTTTCTCTCTCTGAACACTCCATAATGGGCGTTGTTGCTTGAATGCAAATGAGGAGAAAAGAGCTGGCCAATAGTAGAGGGTGGGGGCGTGGTCAAATGCTTCGCTCTCCGCTGTAGCTCACAGCTGATCCATTTCCTTGTTTTTGCACGGGGGGAGAGATTTGAAGCGTTCCATTGAAAAATAAACACATTTCCACATAAAATAAAATTTAACCACTGCTGTTCAAAGGTCCAGAGGCTCAGATAAAGGACTTCCGAACCTAGAAACACTCGGACGTGCCTCCAGGCAAATAAAAAAACACATTTTGCATTGCCTAGCGCATTCGCAGTCCAAACTCTCTGGGCGTGAGACGCTGAGTACAGACAGACGGGGGTGGAACTGCATTTGCATTTCTTTTTTCGATCTGACGTCAATAAGGTGCCTTGTTCAAACTCGCCCGTTTGAGCTCCGATTTTTTGTAACGCAGAAAAGGATCGCAAATGCTCAGTTTAGACATTTCGCAACTTTTAACCATGGGGGGGGGGGGGGGGTGGTTTAACAGGGTAGGGGAGCTCACATTAACGTTCAAAAACCTCAGAAAGTGAAAATTTCATGCCATGGGACCTTTAAGCCATGTTAGGATGCTGTTACCTCCTCATAAACAGACCTGGAGTTGTATTTTGTTTCATTTACACATGTTTGAGTAACACTTTATTATTAGTCTGTCTACATCTCCCAAGCTCAAAATGCTCTGTTCCAACTTGTGCCAGGTATAAAGTTAACAATACACTAGAATAATTCTTTATTATAATTATTTTAGTGTATTATTTATTATGATAGAATAATTAAATTGTTTCCTTAAAAAAAAATTACTTTAGTTTAGTTTAGTCTAGTCACTCTGCAATCCAACTGTGTTCAAAACAAGCAACAAAACTAGCTCTGTTAGCATTAGCATTCATGGAGGACAAGGACTTCCATAGTTTATTTCCTGTTGCTGTATAACTGTACACAGCGAGATGGATTCTCAAGACATTTGTGAGTTCACAAACTCACTAGAACCCATTGTGAGATCCTTCCACTGAAAAGTTCAAATGCTAAAAATGTGCGGCGGTTCGAGCTGTATGCCTGTGTGGACACTGTGCTTTTCTCTCAACTGGAGGTAACAAAAGTTTGATTTTCCCATCTTTTCTCGATCGCGTTCAGTGAGAGCCACTCCAGATGAATCACTGATCAAACTTAGTTCAAAGTGCTGCACATATGAAGGTGACGTGAGCGTGATGCTGACAAACAATGATTCATGAACATGCAGCTGTAAAGAAACGAGCGGCGTATGCTCATGTAATCATTTGTTCTTCCACTCTTTAAAGATTATAGATGTTTTAGAACTTGGCACAACTTCCTGTATTTTTGTACATTTTTTCTCAATGTTTTTCCACAAACTGCCACTTAACTGATGTAAAATTATGATGCATACTTAGCACAGGTCATATTCACCAAACCAAGTCATACACAGAAAAACACTCAAGCCTGACTGCTTCCTTGTGTCCAGATGGTCACAGACACTCTTAGATTAAAGATTACACATGGTCTGTAATCTCTCCACTCAGGTCATGTGACAGAGCATCGCCATGACAACTGTATTTAAGTGAACTAAAGGATTTGTGTATGATTTTGAATGCAATGCTCTCCTAAAAGTGGGTATTGTAACATATCTGTCCTTAAAACATTTTTCTGAACATAAAGAACAATATGACACATTATTCTGTCTTTAATTCTGTTTTACATAAGCAGGTCCAGTACCCATTATTCCTATTCACTACAACAAGCTGATGAGCACAACTTTTCACAACTCTCAGAGACCAGAGCGGAGTGCTGTCATCATAAAGCTAACAACAACTAGCATGCTAACACGCACTTCCTTAGTATATTAAGATCTTAAGAGATCCTTACACAATATATTTTTACTGGGCTAAGACACATTTGGCTCAAATCCATGATAAAAGTGGGGTACAGGGTTTTAAAAGTGTGTTTTCCCCCGGAGCTGTCCGTGGTGCTGAAGCCAGACAGCAGCTGCTACTGATCAAATACAGTATTAGATTACAACTCTATGCCTGCTTCATACTCTGCCTGTGTGTGTGTGTGTGTCTCACCCAGGAAGCAACAGTATTTATCAAATGTAATAATGTGGTATTCGCCTGGTGAAGTGTGTTTTATACAGACACATATCAGTTGGTTCTCCCGCCCTCTATCGTTGGACAAAATGTTTTCCCCTCACCATTTGCGCTCTGAAGTTGTATATGGAGTGATCAATCTTAAAGGGATATGCCACCCCCAGGTCAAACTTGGGCATCTCCCCACAGTCCAGAGACTAAAATAAGTGGTGGAAAGCGTTTTTCTGGTGACGCAGCCATTGTCCAGGTCTGTCAGCACTGACCGCCGCGGTATCTGCTGCTACTCCGCGTTAGACTGGAGTCTAACGTCGCCAGAGAAAGATTTCGGCCAAAAGGAATTAATTTGCTCGATGCTTTTCCCAAATACTTTCTGTGTAGTGCGCATTCATATCGAGTGCAAATAAATGTGCAAATCAACACGGAGAGCTTGATTTGGTAATTTTGGGTGGGAACTATTTTTCAGTGCGGAAAAAGACAGACGAAGCACACACCACGCAGACAGGGGAATCCCTGTTACGCACCAGGAAGGCAGTTCCCCTGTTGCGCAGCGTGGTGTGTGCTTCGTCTGTCTTTTTCCGCACTGAAAAATAGTTCCCACCCAAAATTACCAAATCAAGCTCTCCGTGTTGATTTGCACATTTATTTGCACTCGATATGAATGCGCACTACACAGAAAGTAATTGGGAAAAGCATCGAGCAAATTAATTCCTTTTGGCCGAAATCTTTCTCTGGCGCCGTTAGACTCCAGTCTAACGCGGAGTAGCTGCAGATACCGCGGCGGTCAGTGCTGACAGACCTGGACAATGGCTAGGTCACCAGAAAAACGCTTTCCACCACTTATTTTAGTCTCTGGACTGTGGGGAGATGCCCAAGTTTGACCTGGGGGTGGCATATCCCTTTAAATAACTTATTTTCAATGAGCCTGGCACACAGCCATGGTGACATACGCACTTCGTTCTCCAGTTTTAGTTTACTAATCGGTGATACACGTAGGATTCATTTAGGTACAAATGGAAAAAGTGTGATGTGCAGCTAT
>JAVJIX010000079.1:727500-820000 GCA_036785185.1 Paratrypauchen microcephalus | reverse complement strand
TGCTTGGTCCAGAATGCGCTGCCGTTGCGCGTAGACAGACAGCTAAGTGAACCAATCAGAGAACAGTTAACGGACAGCGACGTGAACCAATCAAACAAAAGAAAAGAAAGAAAAGAAAGGCCTCTAGAGCTGTCAGCTGCTGTGGTTTTAAGGAATCAATGTGTTTTAGGTCATTTAAGACCAATTTTACAGCTGAATTGAAGGGACGTTCAGTTCTCCGATGCGCCATCTTGATTCAAAACTGAGGAGGAACTTCCGCTGCCTAAGAGTGACGTTGCGGGCAAAGGCGGGTGCACTGACGTCACCATCTTTGAACGAATCAGAATCGCGGAGTCCGTTGTTAACCGGGGGAGCGAGGGTGGAGCGAGGGTGTCCAAATGGTATCTCGCTGTATAGCAAATCCAGAGAGATATCATTTGGCTGGCCAGGTAACTATGACACCAAAGGTAACGGCAACTAGCATACTATTGCACACTCCCTGATTACCAGTCATGTGTCTGATGTATATTTAATTGTGGTTAATTGTGTGTTATCCATTTTATTATCATTTATATTTACAGAAGCATCATGATTATAAAAAGTGAAAACAGAGACTTTACTATTACAGCACTGCACAAACACACTTCCTGCTCCACTCTGACCGAGGTCTGCAGTTCAGACGCACCTGTCTACACCTGTCAGTATGAGGTCAGTTGGCTCCAGTCCACAGCCCTCTGCTGGAGCTGTTAGATGTACAGGTCTGTAACAGCTGCTGAGCCCATGTGTCCAGTGCACCTGCCAAACCTGCCCACCGCCTCTTCACCTCTTCTGTAGTGACACTCGTGTACAGGGACTGTGTGACATTTGAGAAACCTTAGGTATGAGCTAAACATGTTCAAATGAGATAACAACGCTAATGCTGATTTACTAGCGTCCATCACATCCATCATGTCCAATGTGGACGTGATGGATGTGTTTGTTATAATTTAGTGTTTGGTTCTCAAGATGATTATCCAATCAGAAAGCAGAATGAGTCTCACAAGACTCTCTCATTTGAGTTGCCATCTTCCATTTGGTTTAAACCTAAAAGGACTCTCAGCTGTGATTGTAGAATCTTTTTTAAAACTATAAAAGCCCACTCAGTGTAAATGTTTGACTTATGTTAGCTACAACATTTTGAATTGATGTACACCAAATGATTTGATGTTCTACACTTTGAATCTGTGTAATCTGGTTTTAGTTGTAATATGAAATAATCTGGGATTATTTTTCTGTAGATAACACACTCATTATGGGCATGAGCCATGCCCCATTAACCCCACACACAAAAGGTTTACCTGGAGCTGACCTCCTGACCAAGGGTTGGTCCAGCTAAAATAAACTCATAATCCTTGTGTTCTGTGTTCATACTGTGATGTGAGCAGTGGTGGAAAGCACTGAACATGTGTACTCAAGTCAAAATACAGTTACTTGGCTAATAATGTACTCAAGTACCACTGCCTTGTACTTTTGCAAAATACATCTTCATGTATGTTTTGAAGGAACAATGTAATAATGTTTCAATCAAAAAATCTATTTAGCATAAAATCAATCAATCAATCAAACATTATTTATAAAGCACTTTTCATACAAAAAATGTAACACAAATCACCTTACAGTGATTAAAAACAATCCCAGATTTCCTTCCACCCACCCAACCAGCCCCACAGCTGCCCGACACCACACAACCAAACCACCCAAACATACATGCTACTACTACTACTACTACTACTACTACTACTACTACTACTACTACTACTACTACTACTACTACTACTACTACTACTACTACTACCGCTGATACTACCACCACCACTACAACTATCCCTAAATTTAATACTATCACTGCATCGCAAGTATGACTGCTATATACTGCTATGTGCTAATACTGTTAACAAGTAGTATAATTTCTACCTTACCACCGCTAATAATGATAATTACTACCACACTACAACTGCATACTATTGATAGTAATGGTATACCTAAAATCGATCAATCAATCAAAAATTTATTTATAAAGCACTAATCATACAAAAGTGATTTACAGTGATTAAAAACAACCCATGTTTCCTTCCACCCACCCAACCAGACCCCCACAACTGCCCGACACCACACAACCAAACAACCCAAACAGTAGCACACGCACACACACCTTTTTTTTTTGGTTTTTAATCAAAGGCCAAGCTAAACAGATGAGTCTTGAGCCCACTCTTAAAAACATGAACGTTCTCTGCAGCCCTGAGGTCCTCCGGCTGTTCCATAGACGAAGGCCGTAGTACTGGAAAGACGCCTCTCCGTGAGTGTGTGTCCTGACTTTGGGAATGACCAGGAGCTGCCGGAGGAGCTCAGGGCCCGTGAACGTTCGTAAGGTAAAAGCAGTTCTGAAAGATAAGAAGGCCCAAGACCATTAAGACATTTAAAAACCAGTAAAAGAACTTTAAAATCGATCCTGAAACTCACAGGGAGCCAATGCAGAGATTTTAAAACCGGTGTAATGTGATCCCGCCCTCTGGTCCTAGTCAGGACACATGCTGCTGACTTTTGTAATAATTGCAAACCTGAAATACTCTTTGGGAAGACCAGAGAGCAGGGCATTACAGTAGTCTATACGGCTGGTGATAAAAGCATCAGTGTCTCCGTATTGGCCTGAGAGAGAATATGGCGAACTCTGGCTATGTTTTTTAGGTGATAGAAACCTATTTTTGTGATGTTCTTGATGTGTGGGATAAAAGTCAGCTCAGAGTCAAAAATGACACCCTGGTTTTTCACTTGAGGAGATGGTTAAAAGACTGTGCTTGTAGTTTTGATAAAAGTTTCTCTCTCTGGGCCTCAGGACCGATGACTAAAACCTCAGTTTTGTCCCGGTTAAGCTGGAGAAAGTTTTCTGCCATCTAGGATTTGAGATCTAGAATACAGTTAAAAAGAGCATCCATTGGCCTGGTGTCATCAGGAGACACGGAGATGTAAAGCTGCGTATCATCTGCATAGCTGTGGAAGTTGAGTTCCATGTTTCCTGATGACACCACCAAGAGCGAGCATGTACAGTTTAAAAAGCACAGGGCCTAAAATGGAAACCTGGGGAACACCACATGTGATTTTATGGATCTTGGAGGAGCATGCGTCCACACTCACCATAAATGTTCTGTCTGTGAGATAGGACATGAACCATTTGTGAACAGCACCAGAGAGGCCGAGGTGTTTTAGGCAAGTTAAAAGAATAGTGTGGTCTACTGTGTCAAAGGCAGCGCTCAGATCCAATAGAAGATAAGATAAGACTTTCTTGATCTCACATAGGAGAAATTTACTTGCCCCATTAGCTCCAGGCAGAGACAGTTTGAACAAGAAAGAAAGTGCATGCAGGCAAGAATAAAATAAAATAAGTAATAATAAAATAAGTAATAATAATAAAAACAGTCATTAGGAGAGTATGAAAGAAAATATTGCACGTTTGGCCTATATAGTAGAATTATACAGTTTGATGGCGGTGGGGATGAAGGATCTGCGGTAGCGCTCCTTCTTGCACTGGAGGTGCCTCAGTCGGCTGCTGAAGGAGCTGCTCAGCTCCTCTACAGTCCGGTGCAGAGGGTGAGAGGTGTCGTCCATGATGGATGTGGATTTGTCCAGCCCTCTCCTCTCAGCCACCTCCTCTACAGAGTCCAGAGGACAGCCCAGGACAGAGCTGGCCCTCTTGACCAGCTTATTAAGTCTCTTCCTGTCCCGCTCTGTGCTGCTCGGGGCCCAGCAGACGACAGCGTAGAGGAGAGCAGAGGCCACCACAGAGTCATAAAAAGTCTTGAGCAGAGCCCTGCACACTCCAAAGGACCTCAGTCTCCTCAGGAGGTGGAGGCGACTTTGGACCTTCTTGTAAAATGACTTAAAAAATGGGGTGGGGATTGGGTCTACGAGACATGTGGTGGGCCTCACTGAGGAGAAGACCTTGTCAAGCATCTCAGCATTAACCAGGACAAAACTGTCCAGTGTTTCCTTTGGTCGAGACAAACACTCAGGTGAGTTAGAAAAAGAACTTTGACGAGATAAAATATCACATCTGATAGTGTTTATCTTTCCCATAAAGTGGTCTGCAAACTGCTCGCAGAGAGAGTCAGTGGGTTTCAAGTAAAACGTGTTAGAATCAGGGTTTAAAATGTTTTCAGTGGTTGAGAAGAGAACTTTTGGATTATTTTTTTGGTTGGTGATTAGTGTGGAGAAGTAATGATTTCTTGCATTCCTTATAGCATTGTTGTGTGATCGTTGTTGATTGATGAATAATTGGTGGTTTATTGTTGTTTTGTTTTTTTCTCCATCTACATTCTGCCCTCCGGCACTCTCTCTTGGATTTTCTCAGATCTTCATTTATCCATGGAGGTTTTGATTTGGTTTTAATGCTTTTGGTTTTGAGTAGAGCAACCATATCTAGGGCTGACCGCAGTCTACTGTTAAAATCGTCAATAATGGATTCACAAAGGCCAAGTAAAACCATTGAGGGATTTTTATCTAAAACTTCAATAAAATTTGCTGCTGCTTCAGGGGTCAGAATATGTGTCCGGTCATTACCCAGAGCTCATGACCATAGGTGAGGGTAGGAACGTAGATTGACCGGTAAATTGAGAGCTCCCTCTTCACAACAACGGTCCGGTACAGCGACCGCATCACTGCCTGAAATAGTCTTGTTACGTCCAACCAGGACATCGACTCAACCAATATTTGGAAGCTGATATCAGATCCAGCAAATTCTTCAGGATCAGTGTCAATAACTGATACCAGTATCAGATCGGAGAATCCCTAATGTAAGTGAGATGTGGCTTATATGTATAATAGTGTTTTTTTTTTTTATTAGTAATTAGAAATGCAAAGTTTGAGTGCTAATGCTAAATGACTAAATGCCCCTGAATGGCTCATAGACCGCCTTCACACCATAGACATATACTAGTATTAATAGACAAAGCTAACCCACTAGCTGTGTTCCAAATAGTGAGCATAGGGGCACTTCTGGCTCCATCGACTCTGGTTCCAGTTCACTTCAGTTGAAAAATGGTGGCTCCTCTTTGTGTAACTGCTGCTATGAGCCTCGTCTTTCTGTTTGTATTAACCCTAACCCGCTCTACATGATCCTGGGTTTTTTCATTTAGTATTGTCTCCTTGGTTGCTATGATACTTGCGGTCACAATTCCAAATATCTTGGCTTCAAATTCGCCCCTATACCTGCTTGCATCGATGAGCTTCATTTGGTTTGAATCAAACTACTGGTGGTGGATATTGGGACAAAGACCATTTGAACTGTGTTGTTTAGTGCCCTTGGGAGTTCCCTGTGCAGTGTGTGCATGTAAGCATAGAGAGTGTGTATCTGCCCTTCTGCACATCTATTCTCTTTTATAAGGAAGCAATAAAGACACACGAGTGGGAAGAGATGCAATGACACATTATTAGATCTGTTTATCTTCTCCAGATCCACACACACGTTTATCTGCTGTCCATCATCTCCAGCATCCAACCTCATCAGGTCTCCACAAAGCTGCACTCATTTGTTCTCCGCTCATAATATTAAAATGCATTCTGCTTTTGATTATGACTGCTCCTGAATATTGTTTAAAAGCCGCCCACACACAGGAGGAGAAGCAGGAGCAGTGACTCTGCTGTGAATTATGTAAAAGTACACTTTATGCTGACAACAATGTAAACTAACCAAAAGTGCATTTCACTGGTCACACACTTTCTCATTTAGCAGTGAGCAGTCTGAAAAGCAGACTGTGTGGACTAGTGCAGTGAGTTAAGATTTTGCCCCCCAACTGGAGGTAAACAGTTCAAACTTTCTCTTGGCTTCCCTGTTCTTCTAGTGGCTCGTGTTCCTCCGGACACCCCTGCCTTGTGCCTGCCTGACTCCACTGGACCCTTTTACCCATTTCCATATCCATCTATATGGCCTATACCTGTTAACCTTACCTGAGTTCTGGTTTGCTTTTGGATCCTACATCCGTGCTTTACATCACAATCTGATGATAAAGAACTGAATTATTTGGAACTACAGCCGGTGAGCTGTTTTGTACATTTTCTTGAGGCTGCTTATGTGTGCATTGTGTCATCATGGAAACTGCTGAACATTCCTCCATAGACATACAGTACATGCAGGCCCCCATCCCAGCTTGATGTCACTGCTTTCAAATTTTCTCTTTAAACCAGATTTGAATTGGATTGCCTGCCCCAACGGGAGTATCATCTACTGATACTTTACAGCTCATCAACATTCCCTGGGGGTGTGATGCTAACTAAAGGCATTATTCTGTCTGAAACTCTGTTGGGCTTTAATCTGAGTTTTGTTTTGACACAATCTGACCAGAAAGAGTTGACTTTGTTGGAACTACAACAGGTGAGCTGAATTGTGCTGTTAAACAACAAAAAACACTGCTGAACATTCTTCTACACACATGCAGCATGTTGTCACTGTGAGGTGTCATATGTTCTCTTTAAACCAGAGTTGAATGGGATTGCCTGAACCAGTGGGAGACAGTATTATAAGTTCATCTATAGGAGTGTTAAGGCCGACTCTGGAATTTAATCCGGGTCGCTGGCTTGGCAGGTTGGCGTGCTAACCATTGTGCTACAGTCCAGGTAGAGAGAGCAGACTCAAGTGCAGAGGTTTAAACTAAAAATATGTTTTCCATTTATTTTCCAAAAATCTCAGAAGGTCCACAAATAGCACAGAAGATACAAAATTAGCAAAAAGCTTGCTAACATAAAAACTCTCCAAAAACATCAAAGGTCCAAAAACTAAGAGCATTAAAGTCCAGGAATGCAAAAGGCTTAATCTTAAAAAAAAGAAAGCCGAAGCACACAGCATGCTGACAGGGGAATCCCTGTTACGCACCAGGAAGGGAGTTCCCTGTTACACAGCGTGGTGTGTGCTTCGGCTTTCTTTTTCCGCACTGAAAAATAGTTCCCACCCAAAATGACCAAGGCAAGCTCTCCGTGTTGATTTGTGTATTTATTTGCACTCGATATGAATGCGCACTACACAGAAAGTAATTGGGAAAAGCATCGAGCAAATTAATTCCTTTTGGCCGAAATCTTTCTCTGGCGCCGTTAGACTCCAGTCTAACGCGGAGTAGCTTCAGATACCGCGGCGGTCAGTGCTGACAGATTCGGACAATGGCTGGGTGACCAGGAAAACGCTTTCCACCACTTATTTTAGTCTCTGGACTGTGGGGAGATGCCCAAGTTTGACCTGGGGGTGGCATATCCCTTTAACAAGACAAAAATTCTAGAAGCTCACCAGGGACGTGGACAGGTAACAAAGACTCAGTGACTAACAAATCTGTTCTGACCATGAGAGCGAGCGGACGTGTCTCTCTTTCCTCTCTTATCTATTGCTCCTGTTGTCTGCGTGCCTCTCTAGTTTTTTGTCATTTTCTCGCTTTTTGGAGCAGATTTTCCAAATTCTTAAAATATGGATGTGATCAGCTGGACCCTCAGCACGATTGATACTCTTTTTTCACGGAATGCCGCTCCAGGAGAAGCGGTGTGTCCGGATGGTACTTTTGCTGCTGGATATGCGAGGGACTCGTATCGTGCGTGGCAAGTCGTATGTTTGGCACCAATGTACCTGGAGGATGTGGAGGATATTTACGTATTCGGATTTCTGATAGCTGGACATCTGTTAATTGGCCTGGGATTGTCCATGATCTATCGCAAAATTTGTAAGCTGGCAGCAAGTAAAGAGTCCCCCAAGCTGTCTGCAGCAATTTCGAGCCACTGTGAAGCCGTGGGAGATCTCGTGAAAGGATTACATCAGAAAGTGGGACAGGTTGAGGACCTTTTGGAAGGATTTCAACCGAAGGAAACATCCGGCGTTTGGATATTATCACGGGCATGGTGACAGAACTGTGTAAAGCCAACGCAGCGCCGTCTGTGCACCAAGAGGAACTAATGAGATCTCTCATGAATCTTCATGGCGATATGAAGATGGGGTCTGGCAAAACCCAAGCTCAATCTTAAATTGTTCACCTGGGTCTCTAAAAATGTATTTCATCATGCTAAATTAATCCCTTTGCAAATTATGTCTCCTGTGAAAATCTGTGTGGCTCCAACAGTTATCTGTGTTTTGACTTCGCTTCCCTGCAAGAACACTCCCAAGGCCACAGATGTGGTTTGTTATCATGGACTCTACATAAACATGGCACACACTATCACACTGACACTGAGACTGACATGATTGAGTAGAAATGTTCCCTGTCTTTTAGTAAAGGTCTGATCTCTGCTCTCGGTTCAATCAGTTTAATTCAGAGGTCTTCAACAGGGGGGTCGCGGAGGTACTGCAGGGGGGTCGCGAAATCTTTTGATTTCACTTTAAAATAATATAATTTTATATTTTAATATTTTTAAAAACAATATATTTTTTCATTTTTCCCCAATCAATTTCTCCCTTGTCCCTCCACCCTCTTTGATGTCTTAAAATGCACATTAATGCGTACATGGCGAATGGAGAAATAAAGGCAAACGCATCATGCTATGCCGTATATATAGTAGAGGGTCCCTGGCCCAGTTCGCCATCTGTTTGGGGGTCCCTGGCCTGAAAAACGTTGAAGACCCCTGGTTTAATTGATTTCCAATCTGATCCCCCCACACCCCTTCCTTCTGTTACCAACGAAAAAGATCACCGTATGTTATATCTCCAATTGTTTTTCTGTCATTACATGTTGTTAAATTGTCACTGAGTGTATTGCATCTTTTCTACTCTGTATCTCCCAGTCGGCGGCGCGCGCATGTGCAGCGGCCCCTCCCCTAGCCGCTCTATCACTGTCCTGCCTGGTTAGTGGGGAAACGAAATTTCAAATTCACTCTATGTACATGTACATGATTGTTTTCGACAATAAAGCAAACTATGACTATGACTATGACTATGACTAAACAGAAACCAGGGCTTAAATACGCAGACCAATTGATCACATGATCACAAGAACAATTGACAACAGGTGGTAAGGAAACAAAATGGAGGGAAACAATGAAAAAGGGCGTGGCAGGAGCATGTGGCAAACAAAAGATCAAGCACATGTCTTTCAAAACAAAACCCACAGTGACCCATAGTGGTCACAAGAGCCATAGCCCCTAACAAGGAGTCCATGGTATAGTTGGTTTCACACTGAGGTTAGCCTGGGCGTCTGTATGTGGACTTTTTATTGTATTTTTTTTTTTTTTTGGAGCTTAAGTCTTTCACTAAACCCACGTCTGACAGATATCGACCAGTGTCCAGTTTAAGTCCAGCCCCTGCAATTCTGCTGCTAACAACACTATCAGAGCTAGCATCTGGACAATGCACACACAAGTACCCACACACACATGCTGGGTTTACACACACACACACACAAATGCACAGGCACGCACCTGCACATGCGCGCACACACACACTCACTAGGGGTGTGAGTAGTATTGAATCTAGATACTCATTTGAGCAGGTATCTATGCTAAAAAAAAGTTCCATTCACAGGACAGAAATTAACTTTTCCTGAATGTCTTTAGAATGATCTTGAGCTGTATCAGAACAAGTATAAGAGCACATAGGCTAGTATACACCCATGGACCACTGAGGAACCTGCAGGACCACTGGGAGTACACACATATATAAGGACACATGAGAACAGGAAAAAAAAAGTACTATCATTCGATGTTGAAAATCAGATTCTATTGTCTAAAGACAGTCATTTGTTATTGTGGTATTGGAATCAGTATTGAGTCAATTTTTATTTTATTTTTACCATTTTAAACAGATCTGAGCCTTGGTCATTTCTTTCTGGGGTTTGATTTGTTTGTAGTTAAATTTAGTTATGTTGACTTCTGTTGTGTAAATCATAAAAGAGCCAGTCTTTTGAATGGCTCTTTGAAATGAAAGGGTCCAAAAGATTCGGATCCCATAAAAGAGCTGAAAGTCCCATCACTATCAAAATTACAATCTGAATGGACAAAATCTCCTTTCTTATTGTGCATAAAAATACGGCTAACTATGGAATAAGAAAGAGGACAAAATAATGTGTATTCACAAGAAATTAATCCACGCGAAAACGTGTAGTCAGAAATTAATCCACGCGAATAAAATTAATCCACGTGAAAATGTGTAGTCACAAGAAGTTAAAGGAAAAGTAACGTTTTTTACAATTTGAGCCTTATTTCGGTAATAAAACAAGTTGTTTTACTCACCCATATCACTTTGGTGTCATATGGAGCATTTCCGGAGATGTTTTAGATTAGCGTTAGGCTAACGCCGTTAGCCTAGCGCGACTTATAGCCATAGCTTGGGGCATTTCCCGAGCATGTAATATGCCCCGTGCGGGCTCCAAATAACACAAACTTTAGCACTTTTCAAATCATAGAAACTCGATGTCTTTAGTCTACGATTTCGTTTGGTCAAAAGTGGCCTGTAATCCGAGATTTAGCCATAGTTTCGAGTAGATGAGGACGCCAGTGCGCATGTGTGGACTGTGCTCTCAGCTCCCAGGACCCAAACATGGAACGCAAAGCTGTAAACTATGGATAAATCTCGGATTACAGGCCACTTTTGATTCAAACGAAATCGTAGACTAAAGACATCGGGCATCGGCTATGATTTCAAAAGTGCTAAAGTTTGTGTTATTTGGAGCCCGCACAGGGCATATTACATGCTCGGGGAATGCCCCAAGCTATGGCTATAAGTCGCGCTAGGCTAACGGCGTTAGCCTAACGCTAATCTAAAACATCTCCGGAAATGCTCCATATGACACCAAATTACTATGGGTGAGTAAAACAACTTGTTTTATTACCGATATAAGGCTCAAATTGTAAAAAACGTTACTTTTCCTTTAATCCATGCATATTTTGGATATACACGTGTCTTTGGTTGTAGTTGAGCATAAAATAAATATTTGCAAACTTATGTACGAATAGTCTTCGCTGGTTACAGTCCTTTACAAGTACAGTTACAGTATATCAGAAAAGTGCACAAACATTTTGAGTTAACGCCCACCTTATTTCCGTCTGCCATCCTGTCAACTCCAGCGAAGACTGTCCTCCAGAATTTTTTTTTTTACCGCTGCAGACTTCAAGTGGTCTCGGCCGACGTGACGTGATGACGTAACTGATGACGTATTTTTGTCCACTTTCTTCCATCTGAGAAATTTGTATTCATACATAAGTTTGCAAATATTTATTTTATGCTCAACTACAACCAGAGACGTGTGTATATCCAAAATATGCATGGATTAATTTCTTGTGAATACACATTATTTTGTCCTCTTTCTTATTCCATAGCTAACTCTGTAGTTTAGATCTGTAAAAACATGTTATTATTATTAGTATTAATTTGCCAGTTCAGATTTCAGATTTTTTTTCTTCTCAGTTCTTCTGGATGTGTTTAAAATGTGAACTTTGAGTCTTTTCTATTAAAACATAAATTGTAAATGCAATCACAATCACAATTTTCATCAGAACAGTTTGATCTGTCAAAGCGTGGAGGTACAGTATTGGTGGTTTTGATGATGTCATACACAAGCGTTTTTCATTTTCAGTTGATT
The DNA here is from genome assembly GCA_036785185.1 of Paratrypauchen microcephalus. NCBI lineage: Eukaryota > Metazoa > Chordata > Actinopteri > Gobiiformes > Gobiidae > Paratrypauchen > Paratrypauchen microcephalus. The sequence goes on along the minus strand of JAVJIX010000079.1, from coordinate 808,448 downwards.
ACATCAAACTTACATCATTTCTGTTGAGGACTAGACTTTCACTTGAAATTGCATTTTAAAGTTGCTGTATCTGATTTTTATTGTCTTAATACATGAAAAACAGAACTAGTTCATTTGAAACAGTTTGAGGTGGTTTAAAGTGCTTCCTCACTTACCATTACCTAATTATTCACCATGATTAGTTTATAAGCGCTTTTTCACAACGAGACCAGCTAGACTAGACCAGAGTTTTGCCGTGATGATAACAACTAGCTAGACCTGCGCGATTAAATAGATTAATTCAACTTTACAGTTCAGGACGATGTGTTTTTATGAAAATCGATTTTTAAATTATTTTTTACATGCGAGCGGAACTAATGTGCGGCCACGTTTAACACGGGTAAGTTAGCGGGGCGTACCCAAGCATTGTAAGAGCTAGCGCGGCTAGTAGGGTGACCATTCGTCCGGATTTCGTCCGGACAGTCCGGTTTTAGAGCTGTCTGTTCGGCCGTCTGTCACGTGTCCTCCTTTTTTACGTTTTGTCCTCCTTTTGTTGCATAAATCGTCATAAATCCCCACCCATTATTTACACTTGCTACTCTGCGATGTTCGCCATTTCCCAATTCAGAAAGTGCACGGTTCAGAGTGTGGTATCAGTCTGCAGTCGAGGTGGTGCATACTCGCTCAGCCCTGAGTGCAGTCCGTGGACCGCATGGCCATCTGCGAGATGGAACAGGTTCCGCCTCAGCTCAATGAGCCGGGTGGTCTGCTCCTTGTTCCCTAAAGACAAAATATTATTCTTTTGCGACTAGTAATACTTGGAATTCCTGTGCGCGACATCCGAATGTGTGAGCAGTGCACATTCTCAGCGCACATTCTTTGTTTTCCCTGAGGGAAAAAAAAAAAAAAAAAAGTTGTCCTCACTTTAGGCTAGCGAGTGAGCTAAAGCCGGAGCTTGTACCAAACAAAGGTGTTTACATCTGTTATATGGAACTGGTTCAGTTTTCTTGCGTCAGACTTAGAACAAACGAGTGCTCGCTGTAAGGTCTGTTCAAAAGCTGTTGCACGCAGCAGAATGGGAGAAGTGCAGAAGTGCGAACGGAATGAAAATACAGTATCCACCGTCCAGTCCCTAAAACATTTTCAAACTGTTTGCAGCATAAGCATGAGCCACGACGGAAGGCAATCACACACACGCTGTTGTATGTTTTACCAAAAACATGGTATATACTGTAGAAAAGCCCGGATTCATTAACATGGTGAAAGTTTTGGACCCGAAGTACGTGCTATCAAGCCGCAAATATTTTTCTTGTGTTGCCACAGCTGTTTACAGACTGCACAAGCTAACATACATGAACACAGACAGTGGCTCCCTCTTTGCTGCATCACTCGAGGAAAAACTAAAACTAAAACACAACACTACCCACTCCAGTCCATCTTTCCCACAATCAGGGAATAATTTAGCTCCATAAAATGCTTCTTTATAAAAGAAAGATATTTATAAAACTGTGTTATTATTGTTATATATATTTTGTTGTAATATAATTTTGAGTTGATAAGGGGCAGATATCATAAGCTTATGCTTCTTTCTGTTCCCTTTTCATTCATATTTAACTTATAATTGTATAGATGTAATTGTGTTGCATCTGTTATTTTTGTTTTGCTTTAACGAATGAAATAAATAAATAAATGAAATGATATATATATATATATATATATATTTAAAACAATAACAGTTTAATTAGGTGTAATGTATTTGTTTTATAAAAGAACATTGCATTGTTTTGAGCCATTTGTCTGTCATCTGTTATTTGTTTTGAGTAGAGCAGAGAAAAATCAATTAAAATCGGAAATCGGATTTTTTTTTTTTAAATCGGAGATTTTATTTTTAGGCCATATCGCCCAGCTCTACAACTAGCATGCTAAGTGCCAATTCTTGGAAAATAAAACAGAGAGCAGACAGCCCACAGTGAACTTATTTTGACCTCAAGCGCTACATATACAATATCTGTACTGGGGCCCTTTAACAATGCTCATTTTAACTGCCCCCATCTTAAAAATGATGATGTCTGAAACAAAATGCTGGTCCTTTACTCACTTGTGCATTTATGAAGGAAAAGAATGAGTGTTTCTTACAACTGGATTTCAAATTAATTCAAATCTTCATCATGGCGTTACCCGTTTTCCTGACCATTGTGGGGTTGGTCCCTGTCCCCCTGTCAGCCCCATGGCATCTGTGACTGTCACACCCAGTGTCACTGTCACTCCCAGAGAACAATACATACACTGACATATACACATGCTCCCACTCTGTACACTCGGTGTGTGTGTGTGTGTGTGTGTGTGTGTGTGTGTGGGGACATGTCTTAGTGTATTCTCAGTGGACAGTGGATAAAAGCACAACCTCACAGCTGGTTCAGGCGATCTCTGTCATTACTCATCCATACCAAACCATACTTTACCATATACTATAACATACTATGCCGTATACAGTTAAACAGTTGAAACTATAGATTGTAGACTGCTGTGATGTCATGTGACTCTGTACCATGTATGTGTGTGTGGTGTGACTGTGTGGAGGGTGGTGCAGTCTCCTGGAGCTCTGAGCGCCTCATTTACTTCACATAATGTGTTTGTGACAGTTGCATCATGCTAGGATGTAAGGCTATAATGGAGCACACGGTACAGCAGTGAGTCCAAACAGAGGGAGAACATACAAACTCCAGCTCCACACTGCCTCGTGTGTGTGGGCCTCCAGGGGCCACAGCCTGCCAGTGGGGGCCGGCCTAGCTTCATCTAACACACATTTATCTTATTACCATATGATACTGGTGTTGCACAGAGTCAGCGGGTGAATACTATTTAAAGGAACTATATGTTAACATTTTCATTTAAATTCCATAAACTTTATCTATGTTTCTACATGAGGTGAACATGATAATCCAATCCGAAAACAGAATGAACTGAATGCTGAAATCCAGTTGGTTTAACTCCTGCAGCCAACCATGAATCAGTGCTAATGCAGCCTCTGCAGCTCAGGTTCTGCTCAGGAGGTTCTGAGCTTTCACAGGAGGCCTGTCCATATACTGAGAATGGGACAAACTTGTATGTGTCCTCTATCTGCAGGTTTAGGCTCTGCTTCAATTGTGATTGTAGAACCTTTTTAATTTAATTTGATTTAATTCATGAAATTTTATTTATTTTAATTTATTTAGTTTATTTATGAGACAGAGATAGTGCACAGTATACATTAACCTTAACAGGAGAGATGCATCGTGCCAGGTTGTAGCAGCAGAGCTAATTTCCATGTTTTTTAGGTTTAAAATTGTAAGAGCGCAGACTACAGAGAAATCCAGTCTGTGTAGTTCTTTGCTCTAGCACAGCAGAGCTCCAGGCTGTTCTGTGTGTAATGCAGAGAGAGAGAGAGAGAGTGAGAGAGAGAGAGCGAGAGATGGATGGAAGATACAATCTCTGTATGACTCAAAGTTACTGCAAAAACAGCTTTTGTAAAGCACTCTCTTTTGTTCTCCTAAATGCTTTTCCAGTGCACAGATTTTACATTATAAACCTTAATAGACACCCACAGCAGCAGAACCAGCAGCCCCCTCAGCCTGTCCCTCTCCTCCTCTTCACTACCATCCCTTTCTCCTGTCTTCCCTTCTTCCTTGTGGTCTTTAGTGCATCAGAGCTACAAGCTAGCATCATTGTTCAGCTCGTACTCCCGCCCTGCTGCAAACTTCCAAAGGTCGCCCATAATGTGTCTCTGTGCGCTACTTTATTCGCTGCTTTATTTCACTAATTCACTTGATCGTCTTTGAAAAAGGCCCCAAATGTGTGGAGCGGAGCGGAGCAGGGACTTCTGAGATTATGGCTTCTCTTTTTAATAATATCCAGAACAAAACAGAGGACAATGTCACGGCTACAAGTTAAGCTCCAAAACAGACGATTACAAAGTGAAAATGCACACACATTTCTCTTGTGATGAGTGTGGATGGATTTGTTGGCCCCTATTACTGAAGAGAAGGGGAAATGGAGAGGATGAGGAGGTTAGTGGTTCTGCTGCTGCAGCAGGTATGGGGCACAGGAGATGAAAGAGCAGGAGGGAGGAGGGGAATTGTGGCTACAGAACTAGCTGCACAACAAGTGAATGAATCCTGGGTCAAATATAAGTATGAGCGTTTGGAAAAGTGCTCTATGGATTGAAAAGTGCACAATGTCACTTTTCTGGTGGAAGATCCACCAAACAAGGTCTGCATGAGGTGCAGAGGACCCAGAGCACCTTGATGAAAAATGGGCTACTGAAGATGCAAGAAAAAGACTGTTGGAATGCTACTATTGCAGCAACCCTAGTCCAAGCTGATGGCCAAGCAACTAGTAGTTCAGTGTTCCAATATAAACAAACGGCAACTATTACAACTGACGAGGTACAACACAAATGCTACAAGGGAAAGCCAGGATGCCAAGTCATAGGAGAGTTAACATCAACTCCCCAACCAGAGATTGGGAGCGAAGCTACATTTCAGCAGCAGTGATCCTAGAGGTGCTGGGCTATAAGAGCAACCATGGGAACCATGAGAAACAATACTCACCATGGAAAAGACGGTTAGAGGCTAAAATCAAGGAAGCGTGGAGAGAAGTGAGCCAATTGTCAGAGGCCCAGAAAGGTGCAATGAAAAAACAAGTACCCAAGAGGTACGGCCAGATGCCCATACCTGAAGCACTCGAAACTGCCAAGCAAAGGCTACAAGCCTTAGTCAGCCGACGTGAGATAATAAGGCCAGACGAATAAACCACCTGTTTGCAACACAACCTGCGAAAGTGTACGCTCAATGGCAGGGGAATAACACCAGAGCAGACCCACCAAGGCTGGAGACTGAAAAGTACTGGAAAGGCATATGGTAGAGGAGGCATCAGATAACGCTGATGCACAGTGGCTGGTGACTCTGAGGGAAGACCACAGCAACCTCCCTGAACAAAATCCAGTCACCGTCACAGTGGCAGACATTCAGGAAAGAGTCTCAGGCATAAAAAACTGGACAGCACCGGGCCCTGACATGATTCACACATGTGTGGGCATGATTCACACATACTGGCTAAAGAAACTCACTGCACTTCATGAGTGCCTGACAGCACAAATGAATCGGCTGCTAAAGGAAGAGACTCACCCTGAATGCCTAAACGAAGAGCATACAATCCTGATCCTGAAGGATCCCTCAAAGGGTACAGTCCCATCCAACTGTTGGCCAATAACCTGTGTGTATATATGCTCCATCCACACTCCTCCTCCTGCTGATCCCCATCCTTCATCAAGCTCTCATCTGTGTACATCTGATTACAGTAAAGATGACGCAGTTACACACCTGTTCTCCAAGTCTGATTATAATACATTACAAGGAAGCTGCAAAAGGAAGCACCGGGCGATGAGGAGATAAGGTGCCCCATCCACATTTTCAAATCCAATTAAAGCTGCAAGTGGCGATAAATTCCCTTACCCCGACACACACTGCCTTCCCTTGTGATTGTGTCAGCGTCTTGTCAACACCCAAACTCTCATCTGTCCAACGCCTCGCCAACACTCTCGCCAACACTCTCGCCAACTCTCTCTCCAACTGACTTCCTGTTTAGCGGAGGGCGGCGCTAGGCACAGGACTTGTCTTTTAATGCATTAACAATAATATGTTTTTATATGTCATTAGTCCTATAACAGTTTCTCAGACGCTCAAAGTCACTTCACAATGTCGTGCATTCTTCATTCACTCCACACTGTGCTGTAATAATCATAATAATGCTTTATGCTTGTAATGTGCTTTACAGGCCTGTTAGAGCCTCTTAAATGCTACACTCTAGTTATTCTTCATTCACAATATACAATACACATACATACACACACAATACACACACACACATACAGACTGACAGAAACAAGGCTGCCAAACCACGCCACTCCCTCTCCCACCAGCAACACGATTGGCGAGAACTCAAGCATTTTTTGCCTAAACATCATTCATGTCTAATAAAGTAGTTTTTACCTGTATTGTGTTGTAGGTTTATAATGGGGCTGGATGATGGAGGTGATCCTACATGCAAAACTTCTGATGGAGTTCTGATGGGGGGCAGAACCCTATACAACTCTATGGAAGAGTCACTGTTTTTGAAAGAAAGATTTAAACGCTCGTATTGATCACAGGCTGCTAAAAATGTGGTACCTATCATCTCTCACCACGGTGGAGCCGTTGCTGACCTGGTGAAGGTGTTACATCAGAAGGTGACACGGATTGAGGAACTGTACCATCCCCAGTCTGTGGAAACCCCCCTGACGCCCGGATTACATCATGAACATACTTGTGGAACTGTGTAGGAGAAACAACGCAGCTCAGTCACCAATGTTACGCGCCAGGAGGAGAGGACTAGCCCTGCATGGTGACTTGAAAGCTGGGGGGCCTTGTGATACCAGGTTTCCGTTCACCTGTGTTCTAAAGTTAAAATGTATTGATTATGTTCATTCTCCCCCCTGGCAGTTATCTCCCAGAAACTCTGCAAACAGGACCCTTTGTTTTGACTGTCTGCTGCTCTTGCACACAACATTTCCAAGGATACACAGCTGTTGTTTATCACAGCGCACCATTAGCAAAGGACCTGTTTATTATAAATTCACAAGAACACATGCATACGTATTTATAAAAACACTCTACCCTTCTTACATAGCTGTCCGCTTCAGCTGTCACATATACTCAACAAAAATATAAACGCAACACTTTTGTTTTTGCTCCTATTTTTCATGAGATGGAATATGTGGATATGTCACAGGTGGAGATGTGGGTATACCTTGTAAGGAACATTTTATTTTAAACGTGGTATCCGTGTTTCTTTTGAGTGCGTTTCACATTATTAAATCATCCCCGACGTACCTATGAGACAAAGTGTGTCAGCGCGCTTGAGGGTGAATGTAGCAATACATGCCGTGCTGCTCGTTACCTCCAATGGAGACTTGAAATACTCGCCGTGGGTCACAGATACAAACTGTCACTGTTTTCTTTTAGTGTGGACTAGTACGTCAATCCACATCTCCACTTCAAACAGGACAGAAAGGAACCTACATAAGAATGTTTACATTTTATTTAGACAGTGCCCCAGAGGCCCTGGGACAGGTGTCTGCGCACATGCCTGTGCGTCTGTCTGCAGAGGGCGGCTTTCTATGGTGTGCGTGATATGAGCCATTTACACACCGGCCCCAATAGATAATTTCAAATAATTTCCCTTATGGATCAATAAAGTTTGTCAAAGTCTAAGTCTAAACAGATCCATAACAATAACTCTGTGTTGTGATGATGTTTACTGTGTGCTCCCATTGGGAACTGCATCTTTGTAAAGCATCACTCTGCTGACTGCTGACTAATCGTTTTAGATGCGATTTCAAATGTGTAAATAATAAAAATAATAACAAATTCTCCACAGGTGTTGTACATTTGAACTATATAGCAGGCTCAAGCACAATATGTGATCTTTAAACTGCACCTCAGAGACAAGTACAGTGAGAATATGATCAAGAGTGATATTGTCCAAAATATCACTTTTTTTTCTTTCATTGAGTTATGCATATTTTATGTCTGGTTTCCACAGTGACAAGGAATGTTTTCTATCAAGGTTGTTCAGGTTGGTGGATCTGTCTTCAGGTATGCAGAGGAGAGGAGATGGAGGGGCAGATAGAGAGCTCTCACAGGCCACAGACAGGTGTGCAGTGTCAGAGGGTGTGGGTGTGCAGGGTGTGGGTGTGCGGGGTGTGGGTGTGCAGGGTGTGGGTGTGCGGGGTGTGGGTGTGCAGAGTGTGGGTGTACAGAGTGTGGGTGTACAGAGTGTGGGTGTGCAGGGTGTGGGTGTGCAGGGTGTGGGTGTACAGAGTGTGGGTGTGCAGAGTGTGGGTGTGCAGGGTGTGGGTGTACAGAGTGTGGGTGTGCAGTGTGTGGGTGTGCAGTGTGTGGGTGTACAGAGTGTGGGTGTGCAGTGCCAGAGGGTGTGCAGGGTGTGCAGTGCCAGAGGGTGTGCAGGGTGTGGGTGTGCAGGGTGTGGGTGTACAGAGTGTGGGTATGCAGGGTGTGGGTGTACAGAGTGTGGGTGTGCAGAGAGTGGGTGTGCAGGGTGTGGGTGTTCAGGGTGTGGGTGTGCAGGGTGTGGGTTTGCAGAGTGTGGGTGTGCAGGGTGTGGGTTTGCAGAGTGTGGGTGTGCAGAGTGTGGGTGTGCAGAGTGTGGGTGTACAGAGTGTGGGTGTACAGAGTGTGGGTGTGCAGTGTGTGGGTGTGCAGTGTGTGGGTGTACAGAGTGTGGGTGTGCAGGGTGTGGGTGTGCAGTGTGTGGGTGTACAGAGTGTGGGTGTGCAGTGCCAGAGGGTGTGCAGGGTGTGGGTGTACAGAGTGTGGGTATGCAGGGTGTGGGTGTGCAGAGTGTGGGTGTGCAGAGTGTGGGTGTGCAGAGTGTGGGTGTGCAGGGTGTGGGTGTACAGAGTGTGGGTGTACAGAGTGTGGGTGTGCAGGGTGTGGTTGTGCAGGGTGTGGGTGTGCAGAGTGTGGGTGTGCAGGGTGTGGGTGTACAGAGTGTGGGTGTGCAGGGTGTGGTTGTGCAGGGTGTGGGTGTGCAGAGTGTGGGTGTACAGAGTGTGGGTGTGCAGAGTGTGGGTGTACAGAGTGTGGGTGTGCAGAGTGTGGGTGTACAGAGTGTGGGTGTGCAGGGTGTGGGTGTACAGAGTGTGGGTGTACAGAGTGTGGGTGTACAGAGTGTGGGTGTACAGAGTGTGGGTGTGCAGGGTGTGGTTGTGCAGGGTGTGGGTGTGCAGAGTGTGGGTGTGCAGTGCCAGAGGGTGTGCAGGGTGTGGGTGTACAGAGTGTGGGTATGCAGAGTGTGGGTGTACAGAGTGTGGGTGTGCAGGGTGTGGGTGTACAGAGTGTGGGTGTGCAGGGTGTGGTTGTGCAGGGTGTGGGTGTGCAGAGTGTGGGTGTGCAGTGCCAGAGGGTATGCAGGGTGTGGGTGTACAGAGTGTGGGTGTGCAGAGTGTGGGTGTACAGAGTGTGGGTGTGCAGGGTGTGGGTGTACAGAGTGTGGGTGTGCAGGGTGTGGTTGTGCAGGGTGTGGTTGTGCAGGGTGTGGGTGTACAGAGTGTGGGTGTACAGAGTGTGGGTGTACAGAGTGTGGGTGTACAGAGTGTGGGTGTACAGAGTGTGGGTGTGCAGGGTGTGGTTGTGCAGGGTGTGGGTGTGCAGAGTGTGGGTGTGCAGTGCCAGAGGGGGTGCAGGGTGTGGGTGTGCAGAGTGTGGGTGTACAGAGTGTGGGTGTACAGAGTGTGGGTGTGCAGGGTGTGGGTGTGCGGGGTGTGGGTGTGCAGAGTGTGGGTGTGCAGGGTGTTCTGTCCGGTGTATTTTTCTAGTGTGTTCTATGGATTATGCTGTATTGAATCCATAAATGTGTGTTGTTTCCATATGATTGATTGTTTAATTAGTTGATTTTGGTCACAGGTACATTTTGACATTATTCCACAAACATATTAAGTCCTATATTGCACAAATGGACTCTGTAAGCTCTGTAAGCATGTTAGAAGTTAGCTGCTACCTCCTCAAAAGCAGGCCTGGAGTTGTGTCCTACACATGTTTGAGTAACACTTTATTATCAGTCTGTCTACATCTCCAAAGCTGAAAATTTGCTGTTCCACCTTATGATGTCATTGGTAGTTTCAGTTAACAGCTCCTTTTATCTTTTGTTCAGTAGATCAGCAATGCCAGGGCTGAAATTATCCAAATGATTGTAGTGAAGGAAAGTGTATGGATTTTAAAAAATACTGTGGAACACTTGCTGTGTCCCTGTGTTTTTTGTTTGAGAGAAGAACTAAATCCGCCTAAATCTGCAGGGTTTGTGTGCTAAACATGTGTGAATGAAACAAAACACAGCTCCAGGTCTTTCAGATTTCATATTGACTATCAGGATATGGAGAAGAACTTTGATTTGGAGATTATTTGATACATTTTAGAGCATTTTTTTTTAGTTTGAGAAGATCAGTGGGAGATTGTGGTGGTCCAGGTCTAAGAGAGATGATGTAACTGAAAAAGCAGCCTGTATGATGGCACAGCGGCAGAGTGGTTAGCATCCTGTCACACTGCTAGAAGTTCTAATACAGGTAATTAGTGTTTACTGTGTTTTACATGTAAACAACATACTCACACATCTGTTCCAAAATAAGTCTGAAACATTCTTTTTAAAAGAGCCACTGTCTGATTTACTGTATGTTATGATATTGTTTCCTTCTTAAAAACAGACCTGGAGTTGTGTTTTGTTTAATTCAGACGTGAGTAACACACAAGCCCTGCAGATTTAGGAAGAGTTCTCTCAAACAGAAAACACATATTGGCATGTGGTACTGTACCAAAATAGGTCAAAATAAGTTTGCTGTGTGCTGTCTGCATTTAATTCTAAAGCCTTTTAATAATCAGGAAGTGCACTATTTGCATATTAATTGTTGTAGAGAGTTTTCTGAGAGTTGTGAAAAGTGCTCATAAACTCATGGTTGTGAATCATTAGGATGCTCTGAATGCGTAAGGTAAGTGAGAAATATCTTTTACCCTCTGCAAACTGTTTCAAGTGAATTAGTTGTGTTTTTCATGGTTTCAAAACAGTGAAAATCAGGTAAGAGAAACGTTACACCAGGGCTCTCAAGTTTTGAAGTTTGGTTGGGGGCAGGTGTAAATGTAAATGTTGGTCTAAAGAGCAAAACTACAAAGCAACTAATGAGAGTTATATAAATGAAGTTATTACCTGATGGTTCTCAGTCCTGAGTTGGATGTTCGTTTGTTTTATCATTCACCGTTTTGTCATCATTCGTTCGTCTCACTCGTGTTCAGTTGTCGTCCTTCAATTATCACTGACAGTGCAGTGCGCGCTTAGCTGAAACTAGACTCTACGGTCTACCCGACAACAGAACAATCTAGTTTCTGATTGGCTGAAAAGGGCGTGGCGCCTGGATAACTCTTCTGAGCCACACAGACCGATGTTCTGGGCACAGACGCGCTGTGACCAGTGGCTAGAGCTTCACTGAATTGCTTAACAAAATTTCAGCGTGAGAAATACCATGTGTGGCGTGTGAGCGTGTGAACTCGTTGAAATGCGTGTGTCACACTCTCAAAGCGTGAGACTTGAGAGCTGTGCGTTACACTATACAGAGTACTGATATACAGTTAGTCAAGAGACAGGGTTCTATCTCATTTCAGCCCCCAGAGCCTCTGTGTGCAGAAGCAGCTGCTCCTCAGTGTGACTCTGGAGCAGATGTAGAACATTTCTCCGCTGCACACTTCAAAAGAATAACCACTTGTGAAACACAGAGCAGCACAACACCACAGGAGAACCACAGGGGCCAAGCAGCAGGCCACTGTGTCTGCTCTCAGAGCCTCTGATAAGGCCCACTTTGGACGTTGGTCGCACTGACAGGAGTTCCAGAATCACATAACAGCTAATAGCTAACAGCTTTGAGGTTAGTAATTATTGCTGCTCTCAACACAAAAGACAGAAATTAAACCACAGCCTTGAGAAAAAGTGAGTGTGAAATCTGAATAGACAAGGCTCTGTCCAGACTGTTCACTGTTCACACTGTTCATAGTGTGTATAAATAACACTGTGGTATTATGTGCACTAGGCTGTGTTACAGGTCAGATCTGTGGAGAGCGCCACAATAATGTTACATTTCATTTATTAAGCACCTTTCTAGAGACTCAATGTCCCTTACAACAATCATAATAAAACAACAAATTATTAAAGCATTAAAGGTCCCATGGCATGAAATTTTCACTTTCTGAGGTTTTTGAACGTTAATGTGAGCTCCCCTACCCTGTTTAGCCCCCCCCCCCCATGGTTAAAAGTTGCGAAATGTCTAAACTAAGCATTTGCGATCCTTTTTCTGCGTTAGAAAAAATCGGAGCTCAAACGGGCGATTTTGAACAAGGTAACTTATTGACGTCAGATCGAAAAAAGAAATGCAAATGCAGTTCCACCCCCGTCTGTCTGTACTCAGCGTCTCTGTAAATCACGCCCAGAGAGTTTGGACTGTGAATGCGCTAGGCAATGCGAAATGCGTTTTTTTATTTGCCTGGAGGCATGTCCAAGTGTTTCTAGGCTCGGAAGTCCTTTATCTGAGCCTCTGGACCTTTGAACAGCAGTGGTTTAATTTTATTTTCTGTGGAAATGTGTTTATTTTTCAATGGAACGCTTCTTATCTCTTCTCCACGCAAAAACGCGGAAATGGATCAGAGAGCACAGCTGAGAGCGGAGAGCGGAGAGTTTGGCCACGCCCCCACCTTCTACTATAGGCCATCTCTTTTCTCCTCATTTGCATTCAAGCAACAACGCCCATTATGGACTGTTCAGAGAGAGAAAAATTACTCTTTCTCATCTTATCTCTGTTTCTCATGCACTGAGTCTTGATTTTGAAGAAGGATTCATTTACAGTATTAGGGAACCATTAAGGAGCCATATAAAAGCATCAAGAAGTACCATGTCATGGGATCTTTAAAAAAGCACAGGTACTGGGCTCAAGTGAAGACAGTTAAAGGTTTTATATTACACAAAACTGACTTGTGAGCTTTAAGCCGTGTTAGAATGTTGTAACCTCTTCACAAAAACGTTTTGGTTCATTCACACATGTCTGAGTAAGCATTTATTATTAGTCTGTCTCCAAAGCTCAAAATGCTCTGTTCTACCTTGTGATGTCATGAAGTGGTAGTTTTCGAGTTAATTCAAGCTTACCTTTGACCTTTAGTTCAGTAGAGAGAGGCAATTCCAGGGCTAAACTCATCCAAGTGATTGTAGGTGTAGGAGATTGTAGGAGAAAGGAGGAAGAAGTGATAAGTGATAGGAACAGGAGGAACAGGAGAGGAAGAGAGTGGGGAGAGAGAGAGGAGGAAAATGAGGAGGGAGAGGAGAGAGAGACAGAGGAGGAGGAGGAGGAGGAGAAAGGAGGACAGAGAAGCAGAGGGAGCATGCAGGGGTGGGGCAGAAAGAGACATGGAGGTGTGAGGCTGTCGAGGGCTGTTAATGTGAGGAGCAGAGTTTGGATGTGGAGGGAGAGATGGACGAGCTGTCAATGCAAAAATACAGATCTTATTTAGAGTGGACTTGGGGCCTACAAGAGGTGGAGGAGGAGGGTGGGTGCGTCTCTACTGGTAACAAAAATCCAATAGACCTTCAGGGCAAAGGAGAAATTAAATATGTCGACTGGACAAACATTTATTTTAGTCAAAAACGCGTGAAAAGTCCCTCAGTCGTCCAGGTAGAATCCATGATAACAGGAGAAGTTCAATTTGTCAACTGGACAAAGTTTGTTTGGTTGAAAACGTTTCGCCGCTCATCCGAGAGGCTTCGTCAGCTCTAATAAGAATACTGGTAAGACACTTGCTTATATCTTGCCGTAGGGAGGAGCTACCTAGCTAACTACTTTCCGGAACTATCTCATTGGTTTCCGTCTTTTGTTTCTCTGGCGTCTAGCTGACGATCCCTATTCATCCCTACACGCCTGTTTTTCACACCTCGTCCACACCTCGTCCACTTCAAACTCGTCCACCCAAAGGACAAAACACCGAGCCACAAACAAAGCAATGTGGTCTACTCCATTCAGTGTAGTGAAGACTGCAGTGAGCGCTATATTGGAGAAACCAAGCAGCCACTTCACAAGAGGATGTACCAACACAGACGGGCGTGCCAGAGTGGACCGTCATCTGCCGTACATCTTCATCTAGAAGCCACGGGTCATTCATTTGAGGACAGTGAGGTTCAGATCTTAGCCAGGGAAAAGAATTGGTTTGAGAGGGGAGTTAAAGAGGCTATTTTTGTCAAAAAAGAGAATCCTTCTCTGAACAGAAATGGTGGAGTCAGACATAATTTGCATCCCATCTACAATTCCATTATTAAGCCTAGATCAAGCAAACAGGGAAACAATAGGGTTAGCCAGGTCAGGGGCAGAGGTGTGAAAAACATGCGTGTAGGGATGAATAGGGATCGTCAGCTAGACGCCAGAGAAACAAAAGACGGAAACCAATGAGATAGTTCCGGAAAGTAGTTAGCTAGGTAGCTCCTCCCTACAGCAAGATATAAGCAAGTGTCTTACCAGTATTCTTATTAGAGCTGACGAAGCCTCTCGGATGAGCGGCAAAACGTTTTCAACCAAACAAACTTTGTCCAGTTGACAAATTGAACTTCTCCTGTTATCATTTAGTCAAAAACGTTTCGCAGCTCATCCAAGCTGCTTCTTCAGTTCTGGTCAGACGCTGGTGGACACTGCCATATATCTGCCTGAAGGGAGGAGCTAACTACAATGAAACTACTCTGAAACGAACACATCTACTGACCCCACACTCAGTGCAGTTCAAAAGACTGAGCTAACAAAAAAGTTGGTGTGTTTGTTTCAGAGTAGTTTCAGTGGTCAAGAATTTAGTACTTGTAAAGTTGTAAATTTAAACTGTAGCATCTCATCCACATTATCCACAGAATGTGTCCTCTGCAAGTTATGACATCCAGTCCACAAACCAACGCTGTTAACTAGTTTGTGGATTTCTTTAAAAGTAAAAAGGCCAGAGTAGTTCCTCATGTGTCTGTTTACACCCACACAGCGCATGGACAGGGCTGAAGCTGCAGATAAGTGACAGTGACTGTACTTCCTTGTGGTTTATCACCAGCCTTCTTTGCATTAAAAATCATGTATCTGAAATATTGCACCACATTTCTCAAATAATAATAACACAGTTTTGACTTGTATCTAAACTAGAAGTGCAGTGGTTTTGCTGTAGACAGGAAACAGCTGATGCCAGGTGTACTCACAACTTTTAGGCCTGTGGTCCGCAGCCATATCCCGCTGCAATCTTTGCAATCAGAGATTTTAAAGGTCCCATGACATGGTACTTCTTGATGCTTTTATATGGCGCCTTAGTGGTTCCCTAATACTGTAAATGAATCCTTGTCCAAAATCAAGCCTTGGTGCATGAGAAAGCCTCTTGGAGGCAGCCCTATTGAGACTTCTTGCTTTTACACAGTTCATTCTGTCGCTTTAATGCAAATGAGGAGGACAGAGACAGGCCAGTGCAGGCGGGTGGGGGTGTGGCGACATATGCCACTGTTTCCTGGTTTATGTGCTCTGCACTGTGAGTGTGTGTTCCATATGTGCATCAAGGAGGGCAGACGCAGAAGAAGAGGGGAGACGTGGATAAGAGATTTGCAAGTCCAGCTCTGTATTGTCCCATGAAAATAAACACTCATAGGCAAATGTCCACAGAAAATAAGATTAAACCACTGCTGTTTCAGAGGCTCGGATGAAGGACATCCGAGACTCTCACATCTCTCCAGCCAAAAACAAACCGCAACTCGCAGCTCTTAGCGTTTGCGCAAGGGCGTGATTTCCAGAGACAGGGGGTGGACATCCAGACAGGGGGGGTGGAAACCTTTCCCAAGTGTGACGTCAGAATATTCCCTTGTCCTTGGTGCACTGGGGGTGCCTCAGTCGACTGCTGAAGGACAGAGCTGGCCCTCCTGACCAGCTTATTAAGTCTCTTCCTGTCCCGTTCTGTGCTGCTCGGGGCCCAGCAGACAACAGCGTAGAGGAGAGCAGAGGCCACCACAGAGTCATAAAAAGTCTTGAGCAGAGGCCTGCACACTCCAAAGGACCTCAGTCTCTTCAGGAGGTGGAGGCGACTTTGGCCCTTCTTGTACAGGGCGTCGGTGTTGTGGGACCAGTCCAGTTTATTGTTGAGGTGAACACCCAGGTACTTGAAACTGTCCACAGTCTCTATGTCCTGCCCCTGGTGCTGGGTTGGGTCCATGTGAAGGGGGAGGGGGATGTGGCCACTGGCCCAGGGAGGTGTGAAGAGGGGGGAGTCGGAAGAGGGGCAGAGGGGGTGAATCAAACCTGTTAAAGCAGGGGTCAGCAACCCGCGGCTCCAGAGGCGCATGTGGCTCTTTGGTCCCTCTGATGCGGCTCAGTACATTGGTTCCTCATTTAACGCGGGGGTTACATTGTAAAAATAACCTACGATAGGCTAAATCCGTGAAGTAATCAGCTTTATATTGCGTGTATAAATATGTGTATATTTCACAGTTCCTCTGACCGAGGTGCCGCTGCGCTGTTGCGGGTTCTATTGTAGTGAGAACGCTTCCGTGCGTTCTCAGGACTGGTTCCACCGCCTGGACTCCAGGTTCGTTCTGCGGAAACACTGCCGCTACTTCCCAACACGCATTGACCACCCAGAGAAGTGTGTGCTCGGACATGTGCACCTGCACTCGTGGTCAAATCCGTAATAGAACAGCATGACCGGTGCGACCAGCCCCAGGTGAGACGCACGGCCGTGGCCCTTCTGGCATGTGTCGAAATGCCAGACCGCTCAGTCCTCACTGCTTCAGAGTCACACTGTTTGTGATCACGTTTAAATAAATTTGGCAAACTGAACGCATACTGTAGCTACTGTACAGGAGACACGGAGGAGAATGACTGACGAATCAGCAAAGGTCTACAGTCCCTTAGCCAATCAGGATGCAGAACACAATACGTATTGATACACTATTTTAAAAAATCTGCGAAACAGCGAGGGACCACTGTATTTAATTAAAATATATTTTATTTTAGTTTGTTCATTTTCAAAATGTAATTCTATGGCACAAAGATGTTAAAAAAAATGTTATATGCAGTGTTATTTCATTTTAAATTTCAAAAGGGTTTTGTGGCTCCCAGTGTTTTCTTTACTGTGTGAAATGGGTCCAAATGGCTCTTTGAGTGGTAAAGGTTGCCGACCCCCTGTGTTAAAGTAACAGTTTAGTTCGTCTGCCTCTGCCACTCTGTCCAAATCCAGACATGCTCCTTAGGCCTCTCCACACATACGTTGTTCTGGGCCAGCTGCTCCTCCATCCTCCTCCCGTAGTCCTTCTCGGCCCGTCGGATCCTCCACTGGAGCTCCTGCTGGAGCAAGAGCAAGAGTCAATTTTCTATATTATAGGACCTTTAAGCAGCAGCAAACCATATGTGACTCCCTGTCACACATACACTTTCTTTTCGTTACATACACTCGTGCCTCTGATCTGAGTGTGTGGATGTGCAGATAGCGCATGAGACTATGGAGCAAGAACTCATCACGGTCAGGCTTGGTTTAGTGAAGTCAGATGGCTGACTCAGTGCATCCCTCTTCACTTTCACAAACCACTTTTTATCATAGACCTCCACACTGTGATGAATACAGACGCCCAAAAGAGGGGGTGGGTGGAAATTGAGTTTCTACTGTAGAAAGAGGAACAACAGTTTCCAAGAGGTGGTGACATTTTGAAATAAGTTCAGATAAAAATCCTACTGGTCCCCATCGTGAGGATGCCGGCGTCTGTGCCGTATGTGCCTCGAGCTGTGGGAGTGTGAGCTGGAGAGTGACCTTTACCACAACAGCAGGTGTGTTTGAACCAGAACAAAGTTTGAAGTAAGTAAATAAGTTTTGCAGTATTTTATACTGCAGTATTTTATATATTTTATACTAGACATCCACTAACACAAAGGTTGACCTTTACCGGATGAAGATTTTTTTTTTTATGTATTTATTTATTTAGAAGGATAGCCCCTTGAAATGTAACATCTTGTTTGTGGGGGTATCCTCAACACAATAACAGAAAATTAAAAAACAAACACACAGCCTAGATAACATTCACACTCTCCAGTACAGTGTCATTGCAGTATGTGTGTAAATCTACTCTCTATAATACAAAAGTGTAGATGCAGGAGCAGATGTTTGGACGTGTTTCCAAACTGATGCCTTACACAAGTAGATGGAGGATGGAGGAGGGTTTGGTGTTCTATCCATTTGGGGCTTTAAACTGAAATGCTGTGCGGCCAAATTCTTAGCCTGTAGAAACAACATCAAATCATCCAAGATGAGACACTCAGGAGTAGGTGAGGTGTATTTGAAAGATGAATAGTTTAATTTTGTTTTTTTTATGTTGTTATGTTTTGTTTTGTTCTAGTGAAGAGAATGTAAAAGTGAGCCTGCTATGTGCCCTCTGCATCCAGGTATACAGTGTTTTTATTGTCTCCTTTGTTTAAGATGAGCAGTGATGACAAACAGCCCCTCCTATGGAGAGCTGCAGATCAAGCAGCTCTCAATCCTACACATATCACTGAGAAAGAAAATTAGAAAACAAAGTACAAAGTAAGTAGAAAGCAGTGGGCATGTGCCACTGGCAATGTGACCTGGGGTAGAATGGCAATATGGCGTCTTGAAAAAAAAGCGATTAAAGATGACTCAAATAAATCACTCCAAATACAACTTCAGAGAGTCAGTGAGAAGGAAACAACTATAACGTGGGTAAAAGCTCTGAAAAGCCCATTTGCAGAATAGGTCTTTAAGCTTCAATGTTTATCTAAATAAGTTTTAACATGTCTGAAAATAACATTCACTGTGTAAATGAGATGTCGCTATTTGTGTTTGTGACTAAAGTGTGTTTGACATTATAGTGTGTAGCTGTTTTTATTTGTAATCAGCAAAGTTTGAGTCTGATGTTCATTTACTAAACGCCCTGTAGCCCCCTTCACACCTGTTGGGTCCTTTGAGCTGCTGTGGACTGGGGCAGGAGAGGATTTTTGAGAAGTTGTGTTGTGTAGTGTACTCTTAGTTCTCTGTGCATGCCAGCATAGGGTGTGTGTGTGCACGTGTGTGTGTGTGTGTGTGTATGTGAGGAGGAGGCCAGGGCGGATCTCAAATTTCACAAATGCTTTTATAAATACATGTTTCTAAAAGTGTGTGTGGATGGGAGGTGTTGTCTTATGGCACAGCCCACACACTCCTCTGTGTCATGGTGTTTAGTGTGTAGTTATGCAGTTATGACAGTTAAAGCAGCACTCTGAGACTTTTTTGGTGGAGGTGTGCTACCTGATGGTCTTCACCAGTGGTGTCACGATACTAAAATTTCTAAGGAATAGATTTGATACTCAATACCGATTCTGATTTAGATACTAGACTGTGATTTTCAGCATTAAATAGTAGTTTCTTTTCTATTTCCTTGTGGCCTTACATCTGTGTAATCTCTCAGTGGTCCAGGTAGGGTCCACAGTGGTCCATGGACACTAGTCTATGTGCTCTTATACATGTTCTGAGCTCAAGATCATTCTAATGCTATTCAGGAAACGTTCTGCTCTGTCCTGTCAATGGGACTTTTTTAGCATTGATACCTGCTCAAATTGGCATCTCGTTTGGATATAAGTTTTAGGATTAAGATTAAGACTTTATTGATCTCACACACAGTGACACACAGTGACACACGGGAGAAATTCACTTCTGCATTTGACCCAAGTGGGCTGCAGTGGGCAGCTCGTCTTTCCGGCGCCCGGGGGTCAGTACCATGAAGGGTCTTGAGATGTTGCTGCTTGGCCTGGTAGTAAAACAAATGAGGAAACTGCTCCCAGACATTGTTATTACAGTTGTAAGTGAAATCAGTGTTTGAGTGTGTGCGAGTGTATCCATTAGGTTATAACAGAGCAGCGGGTGGACAGTGGAGGAACTAAAAGCAAAATAACACAACTACTATCAATATTTTAGAGTCGGACATGAAACTTTTAGGGCTATAGTTGACTAAATAAATTATTTGTTCACTGAAGACTAGGCCTGTCATCATAATTATTCTATCCCCTTATTGTTTAATATAAGAAAGCTGGAACACCGTACTTTGAGGCTCAGTATTCATCATGAACAGTTTCTTTAAAGGAAAAGTAACGTTTTTTACAATCTGAGCCTTATTTCGGTAATAAAACAAGTTGTTTTACTCACCCATAGCACTTTGGTGTCATATGGAGCACTTCCAGAGATGTTTTAGATTAGCGATCTCCATCATGTGAGTTCTCGGGGCACTTATTTGCGGTCTCCAAATAACACAAACTTTAGCACTTTTCAAATCATAGAAGCCCGATGTCTTAGCCTACGATTTCGTGTGGTCAAAAGTGGCCTGTAATCCGAGATTTAGCCATAGTTTCGAGTAGATGAGGAGGCCAGTGCGCATGTGCGGACTGTGCTCTCAGCTCCCGGGACCCAAACATGAAACGCAAAGCTGTAAACTATGGATAAATCTCGAATTACAGGCCACTTTTGCTTCAAACGAAATTGTAGACTAAGACATCGGGCTTCTATGATTTGAAAAGTACTAAAGTTTGTGTTATTTGGAGCCCGCACGGGGCATATTACATGCTTGGGGAATATATTATATGCCCGGAGCTATGGCTAGAAGTCGCGCTAGGCTAACGCAAATCTAAAACATCTCTGGAAGTGCTCCATATGACACCAAAGTGCTATGGGTGAGTAAAACAACTTGTTTTATTACCGAAATAAGGCTCAGATTGTAAAAAAACGTTACTTTTCCTTTAAGCGAATATGGACTTGGGGCATTTTTGTTTTACCACAATCACATTTGAGTCGTAACAGTTTGAATAAGTGACTTCTCTAGCTTATGACACTTAGACGTGCCCTGTGTAACATTTTGGTTGAGGGTCCATCACCGGCTTGTTTCTGTGGATATGTCATTGCTCTGCCTGGAATGTTCCACAGTATGACATTAAACAGTTCTACCTTACATTTATTACATTTTATAGTTTTACAGCTCAAAAATACCTAGAAAAACAGGCATAACAGGCATTCTGACTGTGAGCGGGGTCGCCTCTCCACAAATCTGACCTGTAACCTGGGCTGGTTTGGTCTCCAAGAATATAGAAGAAATACTATATTTGGTATTTAACCTTTGGTATAAAGTAGTTTCAGTATTATAGTTAACCGCAGTATATCTCTGTATATTGTTCTTTGAAATGTGTTATTAAAGCCCTGATCTGTCCATCAGTTATGAGACTAAAAGGAGGGTATGGCCAAAGCTCTCAAAACAATTCTGTATCTGTGAGAATTTGACCCAAACTACATTTGAACTTCATGCAAAACTACTATTTATGCAGAAAAGTACTATGAAACTATGTGTTATTTTAGGTTTCATCTGAATACTAAATACCAAAAAATAGCAGCTCTTCAGCTCACTCTCTTCTCCTTTCTGATGTGTCCCAGAGATCCTCATCACGTCAATAAAAGGATGAGTCGACTCATACATTGGTCTACAGCCCTAGAAACTTGATCCAAATGCAGGGACATGTTGGATTTTCTATCCCAGGTCTAGTTCAGGGTTTTGAAGTGAGTTTCAGAGTAGGAACATGTGTGAATGGGTGTTCCAGATTTATCTACAAACAGCTAAACCAAGACCAAACCAAGTCTGAAAACCCTAGTGCTAGACTTCCTGGTGAAATCAAAACCTGCTTAAAAATGTTGAAAAGTGATTTTTAAAAAGTAGTTATTGGGAAAGAGCTGGCCCAAATCCACAACTTTTACATTTGGAGTTGATATTTAATTTAGGATTATTTGTAAGCATACACAATTTAAATATATAAAGGTTTTTGATTAAAATCTTGTTCTGCAAATGCCCTTCTGTATTATGGGCATGCCTGGCAGACAGGAGACCCTCACAATGTACGATGTTTCACTGATGGAGATACACAGATGATGGATGAAGAAGCATTACTTCTTCAGCAGACATACAGACTTTTATAAATTCATAGCAGTCACTCTTGTACTCTTTCTTAAACTTGATGGTTCAATTCCCAAAACCGGTATCGGTGATAGTATTTGTCTGTGTCCATGGGCAAGACTCTTCTCCTTGCTTGTGCATGTAACTACGTAGTAGCAGAGAAGTTGTTTGGGACATGTGTGTGAATTGGCCCCACGGCAGATGTGGCCACAGAGTTTGGACAGGTTAAAGATCCCATGACATGGTACTTCTTGATGCCGTTATATGGCGCCTTAATGGTTCCCTAATTCTGTAAATGAATCCTTCTCCAAAATCAAGCCTCAGTGCATGAGAAAGCCCCATGAAGACAGTCAGAGCCATAAATATCTCTCTGAAACACTTTATTCTGGGCGTTGTTGCTTTAATGCAAATAAGGAGGACAGAGACAGGCCAGTGCAGCGGGTGGGGGTGTGGCCAAATACGCTGCTGTTTCCTGGATTAGCGGTGCACTGTGCGCTGTCACCCACTTCTGTGTTTTAAGAGCGGAGGAAGATATGAGACGAGTTCCATTAAAAAAAACACATTTCCACAGAAAATAAAATGAAACCACTGCAGTTTCAGAGGTTCGGAGGCTCGGATAAAGGACATCCGAGCCTGGAAACACTCTCACGTGTCTCCAGGCAAATAAAAAAACGCATCTCGCATTTCGTAGGTCGTTCGCGGTCCAAATTCTCTGGGTGTGATTTCCAGAGACGGTGGGTAGACATCCAGACAGGGGTGGAAACCTTTCCCCGAGTGTGACGTCAGAAAGTTGCCTTGTTCAGAATCACCCGTTTGGGCTGTCTTTTTTTCAAACGCGGAAAAGGACCGCAAATGGTCAGTTTACACATTTCGCAACTTTTAGCCATGGGGGGGGGGGCTAAACAGGGTAGGGGAGCTCACATTAACGTTCAAAAACCTCAGCAAGTGAAAATTTCATGCCATGGGACCTTTAAAGATCTTATCGTCTGTTGATATGAGAAACCTAAGATAAGCAGACTTTAACACATGTTTGAATATGTATGTTTGGATCATTTTGTAGAATGTTTCTATACGTGTACGTGTAGTATAGAATAAACAGTAACAGTAAGTCAGTAATAAACAGAACCTCATCTGAGAATACAGCGTGAGCTTTTACAGCACATGTGACAGTATTTTTTATCAACTGGGACTTTTGTTCCAAAGACACAGCATCAGTCAGACATGTACCACTCAACAAACTGTTGCTTTAACAAAACCGATCCTTACACAGCCTCTCACACAGCCATGAACTGAACACAAACCCACATGCATGGATCTTTTGTCCACAAGAGTTTTTTTCAGACAGAAAAGTGTAACAGGATGAACCACCCTCACACAGCCAATCAGCTGTCATGAGAGCTGGTGAGCTGATTGGTTGTGTGGCAATTTTTTACAAGTATAAATGCTTATTATAATGAGACATGGTCTGGTTTTGTCACAAAGCTCTGCTTTTACTGCACACTTGAAAAGAAAAAGCGGTACTTTAGGTTTAACGTGGTGGAAGTGTTTGAGTGCCCGAATGATCCCGGGAGCTATGTTGTCGGGGGCTTCATGTCCCTGGTAGGGTCACCCAAGGCAAACAGGTCCTGGGGGATGGGTCAGACTAAGAGTGGTTTAAAAGCCCTTTATGATGAGAAATAGACGAAGGCCAGTTCCATCGCCCGGATTGGCGTTACCGAGGCCCCACCCTGGAGCCAGGCCTGGGGTGGGTGCTCGATAGCAAGCGCCTTGTGGCCGGACCTTTCCCCATGGGGGCCAGCCGGGCACAGCCTGAAGGAGTGACATGGGGCTGTCCTCCCATGGACCCACCACCCACAGGAGGATCCATAGGGGGCCGGTGCAGGGAAATCTGTGGGAGGTTGAGTGTTACTGACTAGATAGTTGGACTCACCTCCACGCACGCCTATTGTCGATGTGGCCGCTCGTAGCTGTGGTCATAAGGTCTTTGGTGCCTGTCGCAGTGGCAATCCCCGAACCCGGTGGTGGATATCGGAAATAAGGGATGCTGTCAGGCTGAGGAAGGAGTCCTATTGGGCCTTGTTGGCTCATGGGACTCCTGAGGCAGCTGACAGTCACCGGCAGGCCAAGCGTGCTGCAGCCTGGGTGGTCACAGAGGCAAAAACTCGGGGTTGGGAGGGGTTCGGAGAGGCCAAGGAGCAAGACAATCGGACAGCCTCGAAGTAAACCTGACAAACCGTTCAACGCCTCAGGAGGGGGAAGCAGTGCTTCACCAACACTGTTTACGGTGCGGGTGGGGAGCTGTTGACCTTGGCTGGGGATGTTGTCAGACAGTGGAAGGAATACTTTGAGGATCCCCTCAATCACGCTGTCACATCTTCTGAGAAGGAAACAGAGGCTGGAGACTCGGAGGCGGACTCATTCATCACCCTCGCTGAAGTCACTGAGGTGGTTGGCAAGCTCCTTGGTGGCAAGGTATTGGCTGACACGTCTCTGCAACATCGCGTGGCGGTCGGGGACAGTACCTCTGGACTGGCAGACCGGGGTGGTGGTCCCTCTGTTTAAGAAGAGGGACCGGAGGGCGTGTTCTAACTACCGGGGAATCACACTCCTCAGCCTCCCCGGTAAGGTCTATTCCAGGGTACTGGAGAAGAGAATCCGACTGATGGTCAAACCTTGGATCCAGTGTGGTGCAGTGTGGTTGTCCCAGCCGCGGATCACTGGACCAGCTCTGTACTCTCCATCGGGTGCTTGAGGGTTCATGGGAGTTTGCTCAACCAGTCCACATGTGCTTTGTGGATCTGGAGAAGACATTCGCCCGTGTCCCTCGTGGGGACCCTGTATGCCCAGAGCAGGAGTTTTGTTCGCATTGCTGGCAGTAAGTCGGACCTGTTTCCGGTGCATGTTGGACTCCGCCAGGGCTGCCCTTTGTCACCGGTTCTGTTCATTGTATTTATAGACAGAATTTCTAGGCGCAGTCAGGGGCCGGAGGGGATCTGATTTGGGGACCAGAGGATCTCATCTCTGGGCGGTATCTGGGGTGGCCCCCAGAGGAGCTGGGAGTCCCTGCTCAGACTGTTGTCCCCGTGACCCGGCCCCGGATAAGCAGAAGAAAATAGATGGATGGATTGATTTAAAGTGTTTAGGTTTATGTTTTACTTATTCCTTCCTAATAATTCACCATGATGAGTTTATAAGCACTCTTCACAACTTTCAGAGACCAGAGCAACTAGCATGCTAGCAGGCACTTTCTGATTCTCAGACAATAAAACATTTTATAATTAAATGCAGAGAGTACACAGCCTGCTTATTTTGACCTCAGGAGTTGTGGGTTCAGAGGACTTTAAATCTTGAAATGTAAAATGATGTATGTGTGTGTGTGTGTGTTTTACAGCCACTCTTGGGACTCTGGAGTTCAGCCTGCTGTACGACCAGGAGAACAACGCTCTGCACTGCACTATCAACAAGGCCAAGGTGAGACTCCATCTGTGGGTGGAAGGGGGGTGGTAATGGCAGAATACCCCCAGGGGAAAGAGTGTAATCATATGAATATGAGAGATTGAGAGGCAAAACAGGCAGGCAGTGATTGACTAATAGTGACATACAGGTGACTTGAGGGAGGAGCCAGTAGTTGGAATATTAGGCTGAGAATATTGATTCCAGGTTGTGTAAATTAAACAGTACTCAGTCAAATGATTCAGTCATCTCTAATGGTGAGTGCGCAGGTTGTGTGTTTTTAAAGGAAAGCCAGTCCTCTGTCAGTAAAAGACTGTGATTTAGAGCAGACACAAGAGGAAGTGCTGGGACTGCTTTGGGTGTAAAATGGCACTGATTGTCTGGATTGTTTATGTTCAGGGAAGGCTCTGGATTCATGGAACATGCTGCTTTTATTATGTCAAAACTTGTGAGGACCACAACACTCATATATGTATTTGAATTCTGTCCCTAATCCTGACATACAAATCTTTTAAAGCAGACCTTTTGTGCTTGAACATCTTAAATCACAATAATGGTAAGTCCACTCACATCTGTGCTAGAAAACTGAAAACAGCTGATGTCACTGTAAACATGATCACAACAAAGCACTGCTGTGGAGCCGCACATCTATACTTTTTTATTCTTATGCACAGAACTGTGTTTGATCCTTTGAGAGTTGCAGGTCTGTGCATTAAGAGTCTAAAGTATAATCAATACAGAAGATCTAACAAACTTAATCAGACTATTGAGTAGCAGATTTTGTTTTTCATTTGTACCAAAATGACTACATGATGTTGCTAAATCCAATGTGTATCACAGATTAAGAAAATAAAATTGGAGTGCAACTAAGTACAGAACAGTGAGTCTGTGCTGGTGATGGTGGTGGTGAGAGATACTTTGATCCCAAGGGAAATTCAAGTTTTGCTGCAGAAAACTTCATCTTGTTACTTTTAGAGAAGTGTTATCTGTCAGTGTCTCAGTGGCCTTTGTATCTCAGGCAAAGGTCTCAGTGCAGTTTAACAGGAGAACTGGTGAGGGAGGATCAGTAGATCCTGTGGAAGAGCCAAAAGTGTCCCTCCTCACTGCATCACAGCAGTGTCCAGGGGGAGAACACAACAGGAAAGACCAGTTTCATATACCCGCTTCATACATCAGCTTCATACACCAGCTTCACATACTCACTTCATGCACTACCTTCATACACTAGCTTCATATACCCGTTTCAGAGTGGTTTGAATAGGGCAGGGAGAGGAAGAGGCGCATGAGGTGTTTCTGAACTTAGGTTATAAATCTTGGCAGTGCAAGTTTTTCTGCTTGGCACAAATGGTACAAATATAATTCGAAGTGCTTTACAGAATAAGAATGACCTTAAAATTATAAACATCTCAGCCACATGATTAACTCCAGAGTCTGGCTACAAACTATCAGCATGTGTTGCACTGTTTTGCAGTGTGTTGATGTTGCAATAACTAAAAGCACATGATGACACATTTCTGGGCAAATCATGCCATAATTATAGCCGGCCACAACAGTTAAAATCTCCAGAAACTGGAGCTGCAAGTCAGATGTGAACTTTCAAATGAAACATATTCTGCAAAATGAACTTTTCAGAGCTTTTAACCATCTGACCCTTTGAAGTTGTCAGTGTTGGGAGTAACTCGTTACAAAAGTAATTAATTACTGTAATGCATTACTTTTTGGTGTAACGCAGTAATGTAACGCATTAGAGGGAAGAAAATCAGTAATATATTACTCGTTACAATACCAGTAATGCACATTACAATTCATTTTTAACCTGCTTTGTTTTTGTGGGTTTTGCGTTTTCTTTATACGAAGTTCGCGGATCACCGTGAGATCAGCTACTGAATCTGATAAGTCCGCGCAGAACATTACATTTCATACAAAGTTCTGCGAGATCAGCTAGTGATATAAAAGTCCGTGCAGACCATTCCATTTCCTTTTACTTCGTCTCGAACTGGCAGACTGACAAAGGATGACAGAAGCAGAAGAATCGGATAGTGCTAGCTCCTAGAGGGCAATACAGCTGGAACTATCTTAATAACTATACATATGGGCTATATTCACAGATGTGTACACCAAATGTGAAAATGCCATTTGCTACAGAATTGAAGAGGATGGCAGTGAACAGGTGCTGGAGTGCATGGTAAGGTGTGGCAAGAAGGGAAAGGACGATTTATCTTTTGGTATTGTAAGCGGGTAAGAAGCAATTACTGAACATGTTGGTTTTCAGTCTGCAGCTCCCAAAACCTCCTGGAGGCAGGTGAAAGTCATGACACATGACAGATTTGCACTGTAGATGCCAAATCCTTATTTCCAGTCATTTTGGCGAGAGTAACTAAAGTAATGCAAAAGTAGTGTAATGCCTTACTTTTTATTTAGAGTAATATTGTAATGTAAGGCATTACTTTAAAATGACAGTAACAAGTAATAAGTAGTGCATTACAGTTTTTGAGTAACTTGCCCAACACTGGAAGTTGTATTTAGAGTGTGTCAAGCATGTTTAAATAATATTTATGCTCCTGTATTGAAGACGTCATAGATAATTACTCTTCTTTAATCCTCATAGGCAAATGAAACAGGCTCGTATCACAGTACTAGGCTGCATGGTCAGCTCCATGGTAGGTCTGTAGTGCATGTTTTAGCTGGATCGGTGCATTTTTTTATTTTTTTTTTACATTTTATTACATATTTTATTATATTGTTTATTATATTGTTTATTATATTGTTTACTTCTTCCCCTGTACTTTTGCAACACTTTTTTTTACCATGTACTATTATTGCATGTTATTAGTACTTCTTGTACTTGTACTTGTTCTAGTACTATCTTAGGGGCGGCAGTAGCTCAGTTGGTAGAGCGCATGCCTAGTGATGCAGGGGTTGGCAGTTCGAATCCCAGACGGATGGACCACGTGTGATCCCAGCTCCCACAGGTGAGCGCTGCCGTTGTGTCCTTGGGCAAGACACTTAACCCCACTGATAGCCCCCATGGCAGAAAATACATCAAGGCCCATTGTGACGTGAGCCGTCCTCCTGTGGACCCACCACCCGCGGGAGGATTCATGAGGGCTGGTGCATTGTGTTCTGGGCAGTGGAACACTGCTTGGACTGCTGCCCCTGTGACCCAGAGAATGGAAAAAGCAGAAGAAGATGAATGAATGAATGAATGAATGACTATCTTAGCGAGTCAACGGTTCTTCTGATCCTAAGCATTTCATTGCGTTGTTGACCTTGTGTTGATTCTACATATGACAAATAAACAATCTTGAATCCCTAACCTTGGCAAAATCCAAGATATTGACATATATTTCACTAAAAGATACATTTAAGGCTGTGTGTGTGTGTGTGTCCTTCTCTGGTAATTACAGGCTCGTAGTATCACCATCACCCGGTGGAGCTGGGGGACAACATTTAAGGATTTCTTTAGTTTTTGGAGGGCTTTAGTGAGTGGACAAATGTGGAGGGTCTGAGCCAAAAAGAAGCAAAGATGGTTAATCACTTGTTTCTTCCATATTCAAAGGAGATGATTAAAAATGACTCAATTAGAATGGTGTTAAGATTGATTATACTAATGCAGTGAGTGGGATGTTCAAAGCCACTATTGTTTGAGGAAAGGAGTATAATTATCACCAGAACACTAATGGTGCTTTTGTGAGCATCAAAAAGCCGAAAAACGGACGCGGTCAGGCTGTGGAGTCAGGAGGTCACAGTGAGGTCTTGGTGAGGTCAAGAGTATTGTGTCACAATACTAAACGCAATTTCAGTACTAAAGATAGACTGAATACTCAATACCAATTCTGATACCACAATAATAATAAAAAACACTCTTTATTTAGACTATAAAATGCAATTATGCAACATTAAATGGTAGTATTTTCTTTTCTATTCCCATGTGGTCTTATATCTGTGGAATCCCTCAGTGGTCCTGTAGGTTCCATAGTGCTCCATGAGCGTATAATAGTCTATGTGCTCTTATACTTGTTCTGATACAGCTCAAGATCAAAGATCTAAACATCTAAATCTATTCAGGAAAGGCTCAATCTCTGTCCTGTGAATGTGACTTTTTTAGAATAAATTTTTTTGCTCAAATGAATATCTAGTTTCGATACTAGTTTTAGTATCGATTAGGATCTAATTTTCCATACTTTTAAAGATCCCATGACATGGTACTTCTTGATGCTTTTATATGGCTCCTTAATGGTTCCCTAATACTGTAAATGAATCCTTCTTCAAAATCAACACTCACTGCATGAGATATGACTCTGACAGTCTTCATGAGGCTAGATATGTGTCTAAAATGCTTTATTGTGGGTGTTTCTGCTTCAGTGCAAATGAGAAGGACAGAGAGATTGGCTAAGGAGCGGGGGGGCGGGTTTCCCCCGCTGGAAGTGCAGCTCTGCACCGCTGTCTGCACGCTTCCGTGTTTAACACAGGAAGACAGATGAGAGACTTTGCAATGAAAAAAAGCATATTTACACAGAAAATAAAATTAAACCACTGGTATTTCAGAGGTCCAGAGGGTCGGGTAAGGGACTTGCAAGCCTAGAAACACTCGGACGTGCCTCCAGGCAAATAAAAAAACGCATTTCGCATTGTAGCGCATTCACAGTCCAAACACTCTGGGCGGGATATACAGGGACGCTGAGCGGAGACAGAGGGAGGGGCTGGAGCTGCATTTGCCGATCTGACGTCAAAAAGGTGCCTTGTCCGAACTCGCCCGTTTCAACACTGGTTTTGTGTAACGCAGAAAAGGATCGCAAATGCTCAGTTTAGACATTTCGCAACTTTTAACCATGGGGGGGGGGGGGGCCTAAACAGGGTAGGGGAGCTCACATTAACGTTCAAAAACCTCAGAAAGTGAAAATTTCATGCCATGGGACCTTTAACAAAGTGCTATGTAGTGCATTAGTGTGAGAGAGATAAACTTACCCAGACAAGCGCAAAGTGTGAATTTCAGCACCATGGACAGTCCCACCTGTTTGTGTCCTCTCAGCCCGAGCCACAAACCAGCCGCACGAAACCAGCAAAGAGCGGCACGTGGTGGTTTAATTGTGGTTTAGACCTGGTCCAGTCTTGGTTTAGTCCAGGTCCAGTCCAGGTTTAGACCTGGTTTAGACCTGGTCTAGACCTGGTTTAGTTCTGGTCTAGACCTGGTTTAGTTCTGGTCTAGACCTGGTTTAGTCCACGTTTAGTCCCGGTCTAGTCCCGGTCTGGTCCTGGTCTAGTTCCAGTCTGGTTCCGGTCCCCCCCGCGTCCCCCATCTATCAATCAGCAAAGGTCTATAGTCTCTTAGCCAATCAGGATGCAGAACACAATATTACACTATAAAAAATGTTACACTATTAAAAAAAAGTTACACTATAAAAAAGTGGAAAAAAAAAATAAAATCTGCGAAACAACGACAACAGTGAACCGCGATAGAGCGAGGGATTACTGTATACACAATCTACATTTCCAAAGATCGAAATGCTCTGTTCCACCTTGTGATGTCATGAAGTGGTAGTTTTCAAACTAACAGCTATTTTTTAGTTTAGTATAAATTGACAATTCAGAAACACAGGACTCTGGCTCTATCAGCACTCACAAGGGAGGACTTTGTTTACTTTCAGATATTTCATTACCAGTAGAAGGAGCTCCAGCGCCTCATTGGAGGTGTACTTTATAAACTATAGTTTCCAAATGAAGACTTTAACTTATTTACAGTTAGAAAATATGAAATACTGATCCCAAGGTGACCAAAAACATGTTTAAAAGAAAATTCATGTGTATATACAGATCTGAGTTCTGCCAGTGAGTTTAAGATGTGGGCAGTAATTCACTTTTTTATGGTGTAGTACGCTTACTTAATATTGTACTGTTATTTGAGTACAGAGTAACAAAACTCTTACATAAGTAAAAGTTGTGGTTCCTTTTCCCATTGTGAGTGGGACTGTGAGTTTTATGTTGATAATTTGAATTTATTTGAATGTTTGCTTCTTGCACCACTACATTAGATATACAATTTTTATGCATTATTTAATGTTATTCAATATTCTTCCAATAAATATTACCTTCAAATTATAACTCAGATGTTACACTCAGACTGTTACTCTTTCCTCCCCTCACCTATGGTCATGAGCTTTGGGTAATGACTGAAAGGACAGGATCGCGGATACAAGCGGCCGAAATGAGCTCAGGAGGTAAGAGTAGAGCCGCTGCTCCTCCACGTCGAGGGGAGCCAGCTGAGGTGGCTCGGGCATCTGTTCTGGATGCCTTCTGGTCGCCTCCCTTGGGAGGTGTTCCGGGCATGTCCCACCGAGAGGAGGCCCCGGGGAAGACTCAGGACATGCTGGAGGGACTATGTCTCTCGGCTGGGATGGGAACGCCTTGGAGTACCCCCGGAGAAGCTGGAGGAAGTGTCTGGGATGTAGGAAGTCTGGGAGTCCCAGCTCAGACTGTTGCCCCCACAACCCAGCCCCGGATAAGCAGAAGAAAATGGATGGATGGGGAGAACTGAAAAGCATGGCAGATTTCTGCAGAATCCATGAGAGAAACACCAAACTGAGAGAAGAGCCATTTTACTTGTAGATGATGCATGACCAATGAGCTCCTGTGTTTCACATGAAAAACATGAGTGTGAATGCAGGATCCTGTTTGGATGTGGCTCGAGGTGTAACAGAGGCCATGGGGACCAGACTCATTTCTGCATTAGAAATACAGAAAGAGCTTTGCCACACAGCGGAGCCCCCACGCTTCACTATTAATACATTTTGTTGAAAATCTATGAAAGTTTGAGTGTTTAAACGAGAGAGAAATGTGAGAAAAGGTTAATTCCAGTGTGAGAAAAGTGTATAATGCGTGTGGTGAGGCATTTACAGCCTTAAAACAAGCTCCCAGAATAATTGCAAAATATACCAGTTGTCCTACTTCACGGATTTCTGCGCAGTATTATTATTGTTATTTGTGGAACCTGCGATAAACGAGGGATTACTATATATATATATATTTCCTGGGATCTGTATATATACATATACAGTTTGGGGGTTACAGCCCCGATGCTCCGATACACACATGCACCACTGATGCCTTCACCTTCCAGACCTTCTCCAGCTCTTCCTTGAGCCCCTGGTATTTCTCTAGTTTCTCGTGTTCCTTTTTCCTGATGTTAACATCGCTTGGTATTGCAATGCGTGCGCATGTGTGCGTGTGTGTGTGCGTACGTGCGTGTGTGTGTGTGTGCGTGCGTGTGTGTGCGTGTGTGTATGTGTGTGTGTGTGTGTGTGCATGCGTGCGTGTGCGTGCGTGTGTGTATGTGTGTGTGTGTGTGTGTGCGTGCGTGCGTGTGTGTGCGTGTCTGTATATGTGTGTGTGTGTGAGTGCATGCGTGCGTGCGTGCGAGTGTGTGTATGTGTGTGTGTGTGTGTGCGTGTGTGTGTGTGCGTGTGTGAATATGTGTGTGTGTGTGTGTGTGCATGCGTGCGTGCATGTGTGTATGTGCGTGTGTGTGCATGTGTGCGTGTGTGTGTGTGTGCGTACATGTGTGCGTGTGTGTGTATGTGTGTGTGTGTGTGTGCGTGTGTGTGTGTGTGCGTGTGTGTGTATATGTGTGTGTATGTGCGTGTGTGCGTACGTGCGTGTATGTGCGTGTGTGTGCATGTGTGCGTGTGTGTGTGTGTGCGTACATGCGTGTGTGTGTGTGTGAGTGTGTGTGTTTGTGCGTGTGTGTGTGTGTGAGTGCATGCGTGTGTGTGTGTGTGTGTGTGTGTGTGTGTGTGTGTGTGTGTGTGTGTGTGTGTGTGTGTGTGTGTGTGTGTGTGTGTGTGTGTGTGTGTGTGTGTGTGTGTGTGGCCGTCTCCGCTGTGACTCTCCATATGCTCCCTTCTCCTCAGACCCAGACACAAATGGGCAGCCCCCTCTCTGGCAGGGACTGGGAATCGCACCATCACACTACCCACTGTTCTGACAGCAACGTCGCCAAGATATTTTCATCACCAAGTGTTTGTCGCCATATTGTGCCTAAACAAAACACACAGAGTGAATAATGCAGATAACAGAGCTGGAGCTGACATGAGACTGTTACACACTGTAACAACTGTCACATGTGGCCTATGCACACACCACAGTGAGCACACATCAGCACACTGTTAAACACACTCTCATGTGGCCTATGCACACATCAACACACTGTTTAAACACATTCACATGTGGCCTATGCACACATCAGCACACTGTTAAGCACACTTACATGTGGCCTATGCACACATCAGCACACTGTTAAGCACACTTACATGTGGCCTATGCACACATCAGCACACTGTTTAAACACATTCACATGTGGCCTATGCACACATCAGCACACTCTCATGTGGCCTATGCACACATCAGCACACTGTTAAACACATTCACATGTGGCCTATGCACACATCAGCACACTCTCATGTGGCCTATGCACACATCAGCACACTGTTTAAACACGTTCACATGTGGCCTATGCACACATCAGCACACTGTTAAACACACTCACATGTGGCCTATGCACACATCAGCACACTGTTTAAACACATTCACATGTGGCCTATGCACACATCAGCACACTGTTAAGCACACTCACATGTGGCCTATGCACACATCAGCACACTGTTTAAACACGTTCACATGTGGCCTATGCACACATCAGCACACTGTTAAACACACTCACATGTGGCCTATGCACACATCAGCACACTGTTTAAACACATTCACATGTGGCCTATGCACACATCAGCACACTGTTAAGCACACTCACATGTGGCCTATGCACACATCAGCACACTGTTAAACACACTCACATGTGGCCTATGCACACATCAGCACATTGTTAAGCACACTTGCATGTGGCCTATGCACACATCAGCACACGGTTAAGCACACTTATATGTGGCCTATGCACACATCAGCACACTGTTAAGCACACTCTCATGTGGCCTATGCACACATCAGCACACTGTTAAACACATTCACATGTGGCCTATGCACACATCAGCACACTGTTAAACACACTCACATGTGGCCTATGCACACATCAGCACACTGTTAAACACACTCACATGTGGCCTATGCACACATCAGCACACTGTTAAACACACTCATATGTGGCCTATGCACACATCAGCACACTGTTAAACACACTCATATGTGGCCTATGCACACATCAGCACACTGTTAAACACATTTACATGTGGCCTATGCACACATCAGCACACTGTTAAACACATTCACATGTGGCCTATGCACACACCAGCACACTGTTAAACACATTCACATGTGGCCTATGCACACACCAGCACACTGTTAAGCACATTCACATGTGGCCTATGCACACATCAGCACACTGTTATACACACTCACATGTGGCCTATGCACACATCAGCACACTATTAGAAGAGGACTCTGGATGCGATCACAGCAGAGTGTAGCTTTAACAGCCTGATAACTGAGGGGAGAGAGAATGTATTTATATGAATCTCTGGGAGATGATTGGTTGAGAGCCAAAGGTAGCAGGCTGTGATTGGTTGGGGAGTATCCAAGAGGAAGAACAGACTTCCTGGTCCTTGAATGTATAAATGTAAAAAATATTATTTGTCATTGGGGTATAACATGGCTGCAGTGAATTGATACAATTTTTAATACTAAAATCTACTGTGGCATTCTTTAACATGATGGAACAAAAATTCACACGTGTCTTTTGTTTCTTTGCAATGTAAATGCCTGCTCAGGATTCATTTTCATTCCTCATATGTTGGATATCTATACAAATCTGGACAGGGCAATAGGAACAAGAGGATACCACCTCTTTTAAAGGAAATGAACAACAGGTGCACTAGAGTGGCATCAGTGAGACCACCCCTAAAACAGGACTGGATTTGCATGTGAAGGTCATTTCAAGTTTCTCCCTCTGGGTATTTTTTGGCTGGTTTTACACTAGTGCTGTTCTGTTTAGAGTGTTATCACTACTGGGAGTATGAGGCCATTCCTCAACCCTATAGAAGCTGCACAGATTGTCCAACTTCTTCAGGATAACACATCCAGATGTGCCGTTGCAAGGAGATTTAATGTGTCTCCCAGCACAATCTCCAGAACATGGAGAAGATTTCAGGAGACAGGCAGTTACTCTAGGAGAGCTGGACAGGGATGTAGAAGGTCCTCAACCCATCAGCAGGACCCATATCTGCTGTGCAAGAGGTACAGACTGAGCACTGCCCGTGCCTTACAGAATGACCTTCAGCAGACCGCAGGTACAAATGTCTCTGCCCAAACAATCAGGAAACAGACTTCATGAGGGCAGCTTGAGGGTGCCACGTCCTGTAGTGGGCCCTGTTCTCACTGCCTAGCACCACTGAGCTCCACTGGCATTTGCTTAGACGGCATCAGAATTGGCAGGTCTGGCCACTTGTGCCCTGTGCTTTTCACAGATGAGAGCAGGTTCACCCTGAGCACCTGTGATAGGAGCATATCCATGGAGGGACCCACAGACCTCTTCCAGCTAGAAAACTGCAGTCTGACTGCCATTAGGTATTGGGATGAAATCCTTGAACACATTGTCAGACCCTACACTGGGGCAGTGGGGCAGTAGGTCTTGGGTTCCTTGTTCATTGCTCAACATTGTGGGCAATGTTAGGCCTAAGGTCCTAAGACGTTGCCCATATCCAGCATTTTGAGCAGTGTATCTATCTATCTATCTATATATCTATCTATCTATCTATCTATATATATATATATATATATATATATATATATATATATATATATATATATATACATCTATCTATCTATCTATCTATCTATATATATATATATATATATATATATATATATATACACAGTATATATGCCATTCCAACATGCTCAAAAAAGCTCGATTTGTTCCCTCATCAAACACAAAACCTCATGTTTATTGGTGTAAACAGTCTCGGTGCACGGTGCACTGTTAATCTGGCTCAGATCCTAGGGACGGTGTCATTTCACAGACAGTGGGAGAATCATTTATTTTCATATGCACTTTTTATAGAAGGATGTGTCTGCAGAATATCTATCACAAATAACCAAGTGTAATAGAATGGGCCCCAGGATTTAAGATTAAGATTAAGATTAAGATTAAGTCTTTATTTGGTCTCACACACAATGACACACAGTGACACACGGGAGATATTTGGCTTCTGCATTTGACCCATCCTTTTCAGGAGCAGTGAGCAGCCATCTTTCGGCACCCGGGGGGCAGTACCGTGAAGGGTCTTGC
Source organism: Paratrypauchen microcephalus (assembly GCA_036785185.1). Classification (NCBI taxonomy): domain Eukaryota; kingdom Metazoa; phylum Chordata; class Actinopteri; order Gobiiformes; family Gobiidae; genus Paratrypauchen; species Paratrypauchen microcephalus. The sequence continues at coordinate 772,129 of JAVJIX010000079.1, read as the reverse complement.
CCAAGGGCCCACACTGGCTTGCTCATGGGGGGATTTGAACTATTATATTATATATTATCATATATTAGACCAGGGGAAACACTGTGTTGTCAAATTTGTGTATTTAGTAATATTGTTTATTTAATGACGTCATTTTTACTATATACCTTATTAGCAGATAACAGCTCAGAATGTTCCCAAACAGGGGAAAATCTTCTTTTTCTTGCTGGCTCCATCGCAAAAAAAAAAGAAAAAAAAAAAGAATCTCAAATAGAATGTACCAAACTCGCAATAATCCAAAACCACAAAATGAGGGCGAATCCATTGCGTTTCACTGGCCCTTATGTTTTGAATCACACGCCAATCCTCGAACCACTTCCTGAACCAGTCACGTGGTACGGGCGGTTCACGAGGCTTTGAACGTCACCACACATACATCACTGACACAAGCCGCGATACGCACTTCACCAAAGCCTTCCTGGATTACTCGGCACACGCATCGAAGCCTCGACAGAGGACATATCGCTAATTATTTCCAAACACAAGAGCTCCAAAGGAAATAAAGCCATATCCAAAGACCTTGGTATCCCTGTGTCAACAGTGCATAATGTTATTAAGAAATATCTGAAACATGGAACTGTCAAGAACCTCTCTGGGCGTGGGGGTAAGAGAAAAATCAATGATAGAAATCTTCGAAGGTCGGTGCGATTGGTGGAAAAATGACCTCATCTAACATCTACGGACCTGCAGGCCAACCTGGGACAGTCTGGGGTAACCGTTTCAAGAAGCACCATACGGCGCACACTCAACACAGCAGGGCTACTTGGGCAGAGGCCAAGGAAGACCCCATTTTTGAAACAAAGGCACAAAAGGGACCGCCTGAATTTTGAAAGAGAACCTGGACCAGCCACAATGTGTTGTGGACAGATGAAACAAAAGTGGAGCTTTTTGGCAATTCTCACCAACAGTATGTTTACAGGCGCTGCAATGAAGCTTTCAAGGAAAAGAACACCCTAGCAACAGTTAAGCATGGTGAAGGGTCCATAATGCTGTGGGGCTGCTGTGCTGCATCTGGGACTGGAGGCCTTACCCGTGTCACAGGTATTATGAAATCTGAAGATTATCAGCAGATTTTAGAGGAAAATGTCTTGCCCAGTGTAAGAAAGCTCGGTTTGAGGTGAAGATCTTGGGTACTCCAGCAAGACAGAGACCCCAAACACACATCCAAAAGCACACAGGAATGGTTAGAAAAGAAAAAATTGACTGTTTTAAAATGGCCAGCAATGAGTCCTGATCTCAATCCAATTGAGAATCTTTGGGGGGAGTTGAAATCTGCCATTGGGAGAAGGAATCCTCCAAATGTCCAGGAGCTGAAACGTATAGCAAAGGAGGAGTGGGAGAAAATACCACCTGAGAAATGCAAGAGGCTTATTGATGGCTACAGGAAACGTTTGGAGGCTGTCATCGCTGCCAAAGGGTGTGCAAATAAATACTAAGGAGGGGTGCCAATATTTCTGCACGTGCTGTTTTTCTGCTTTTTGTTTTCTTTGAAATTACAGTGCCTATTTTGGGGGAAAAGCGACTTCAGTTACTTCGGACCTGCAATTAAAAGATGTTGGTGATGTAAATTGTGTCCATTTTCATTTTCATGAGATATTACACAGGTTGTGAATAAAATCAAGGGGTGCCAATACTGCTGGGCAGGACTGTATGCTCTGTTTTACAGTTAATACCCCATAGGAGTCAAATACCCGAATCTTTAATGAAACAAGCTTGAGCAAAATACAACCCTGGGTTTGTTTTTGATGTGGGAACAGCTCCAAATAATCATCTTAACATGATGTGTCTTTTAATGTATAATACAATTATAGTCAACATAGAGATTATAGATTGCTGATTGGTTGATAGGCACAGGTAGTAGGCTGTGATTGGTTCTCAGTGCAGGAGGGTGGAACTCTTCCCTTAAACATGTTGATATAGTGCAGTTTGACACAGGCCTGTCGTCAGCTCTGTGGGAGATTGGAGCTGGCACCAGGGACTGGAGCTGGTACAAATCTGGCAGACACAGATCCGGCAGGCAGCAGGAGGCAGTCGTCTTGATTTATGGATGTTATCTACAGCCCAGCTGACCATACACTGTCAGGGCACTTGTGCATTTGTTTATTTATGGAGACATTACTTATAGAGTAATTACATAAAAATCCATCATAAAACATGTTCAAGAGTATTCTGCATTTATGGTTTCTCTATAAGCTTCATATTTTTGTGTTCATTCATTCATTCATTCATTCATTTTCTTCCGCTTTTCCATTTTCTGGGTCGCGGGGGCAGCAGTCCAAGCAGTGTTCTGCTGCCCAGAGCACAATGCACCAGCCCCCATGAATCCTCCCGCAGGTGGTGGGTCCACTGGAGGACGGCTCACGTCACAACAGGCCTTGATGTATCTTCTGCCATGGGGGCTTTATATATTTATATATTTTTGTGTTGATGTTCAAAATTGTTTTTTATTTATTTATTATGAAACAAAAACTATCACAAAGTAGTATTGTTACAATACAAAAACACAGATTTTCAACATTAAATGGTAGTACTTTTCTAATCCCATGTGTCCTTATGTGTGTACTCCCTCAGGGGTCCTGTAGGTTCCATAGTGGTCCATGGGTGTATACCAGTCTATGTGACATTCAGGGTATTCAGTGTGCGTGCGTGTGTGCGCGCGCGTGTGTGTGTGTGTGTGTGTGTGTGTGTGTGTGTGTGTGTGTGTGTGTGTGCATAGCAGAGGTGCACAGGAGTCACAGACAGGGCCTCTGACTCAGCGTTGGTTACCTGGCAACAGCTCCTCACTCTCCCTCAGTCAATGGAGCTTGTGTGGCAGCACTGTGTCTGCTGTAGCCTTGTCTGTTTGGCTGCACCTGTGAGCGCTGACACCACGAGGAGCTGATGCCACCATAGACTGTAATAGAAGTGTACTAAGAGAGTGTGACCTCACCCATAGTGTTCAGTTGCGACCAAATGAAGCTCATCACGGCCAGCAGTTATTGTGGCAAATCTACAACCAGGGAACATATCTGGAAATAATATGTGACGCCCTTCGGAAGCTGAGCCCACATGTCGGCATTTAAGACTCTCAGAAAATGCAGTTTTTGTGATTTTCGTTTTTTGCATAATGTGCTAGTTGAGATCATGAAGTAGCCTCTCGATGTTTCAGATAACAGCATTAGTGACGTTAAAAACATACATTTTTAATTTCAAAAATGCTAGTTTTTGGCGAATCACACGGGGGAGTGTATAAATCAACATAATCCGCCAAGCTCGCGTGCCGCCAATCGCGTAGAAGGGGATTCCCCCTTACTCTGATCAGCGGTGAGGAGCCGTGCATATGTAAGCAGCACTGAGACAATATGGACATGAAAATGGACTTTTAACTTCTACTTGGACACATGACACGTTCGGGAGACCTTCGGGACAGGTTCGGGACACGTCTTTTTCTCCGAAGCTCGTGTACAGAGAGATTTGACTCCGAAACACGGATCCTCATTCACAATGACAAACAACAGGTGCGTGCGTGTCAGGACATGTGGACTTTATAGACTAGAGGACATGTTTAAATACTAATTCAGCTTTCGTGTGGTGATCATATCGCACTGTGCTGTGTGTGGACCGCTCTGTGCGGCTGGCTCACTGCAGGACTCGTTGTTGTTGTGGCTCCGCAGAAATCCTTTCACAATGCGGCTAAGCGAATGCTAACGCTAGCATTTAAACAATGCGACCAGTGCGAACAAGAAGAGTCTCTTTAGGTTAATTTCCACTCTATTTTTGTTTATATAAAAGCCGAACGTTTTGCCATAGGCTATAGCGGTAGAGAAATACTTTATATTGATTAAATTTGATCCGTTTCGGTACTTTTGTAACTTTTGATTTAGATTTGGCGCTAATGTAGTCATGAGGGTTTGAATGGAAGTTATTATGAAACGCATTTGAGCCTTAAATGTTTTCTTTTTGTAACTTTTTTGAATGAATTAGGCTGCAATGCCAATACTAATTGATTTATTTAATAGAACTTTGAAAGTGCACTTTACTTTGTTTTTGCAATTAAAGCAAAATCGACGTGCTATATATATATATATATATATATATATATACAGTGCCGTGAAAAAGTATTTGCCCCCTTCCTGATTTCTGTGTTTTTTGCATATTTATCACTCAAAACATTGTCAGATCATCAAACCAATTTTAATATCACACAGAAACAACCCAAGGAAAGACAAAATTCAGTTTTTGAATGATGATTCCATTTATTAGTGCACAAAAAAAATCTAAACCTATCTGGCCCTATGTGAAAAAGTAATTGCCCCCTTAATCTAATAGCCAGTTGAGCCTCCTTTGACAGCAATAACTGTAACCAAACGTTTGCGATAATTGGTGATGAGTCTTTCACACCGCTGGGGAGGGATTTTGGCCCACTCTTCTATGCAGAATTGTTTCAATTCTGCCATATTGGAGGGTTTTCTTGTATGAACTGCCCGTTTAAGGTCACACCACAGCATCTCAATCGGATTTAAATCCGGACTTTGACTTGGCCACTCCAAAACCTTAATTTTGTTTTCTTTGAGCCATTCAGAGGTGGACTTGCTGGTGTGTTTTGGATCATTGTCCTGTTGCATGATCCAAGAGCGCTTGAGTTTGAGGGCACGAACTGATGGCCGGACATTCTCCTTCAGGATCTTCTGGTAAACAGCAGAATTCATTTTTCCGTCAATCACAGCAAGTTGTCCTGGTCCTGAGGCAGCAAAGCAGGCCCAGACCATCACACTGCCACCACCATGCTTTACTGTGGGCACCATGTTCTTTTTATCAAATGCTGTGCCATTTTTACGCCAGATGAAACGGGCTGCAGACCTTCCAAAAAGTTCAATTTTAGGGACTCATCGGTCCACAAAATGTTTCTCCAAAAGTCTTGAGGGTCATCAAGGTGCTTTTTGGCAAAGGTGAGACGAGCCTTTGTGTTCTTTTGTGAAAGCAGTGGTTTTCTCCTGGGAACTCTTCCATGGATGCCATTTTTGGCCAGTGTTTTTCTAATGGTGGAGTCATGAACACTGACCTTAACTGAGGCCAACGAGGCCTGTAGTTCTTTCGATGTGCGTCTAGGTTCTTTTGTGACTTCCTGAATGAGCCGTCGTCGCACTCTTGGAGTAATCTTAGTTGGTCGACCACTCCTGGGAAGGGTTGCAACTGTTCCCAGTTTCCTCCATTTTTGAATAATGGCTCTGACAGTGGTTCGCTGGAGCCCCAGAGCTTTGGGAATGGCTTTGTAACCTTTTCCTGAATTATAGACTTCTATCACTTTTTTTCTCATTTGTTCTTGAATTTCTTTGGATCGTGGCATGATGTGTTTGTTCTTGAGATGTTGTAGCCAACTTCACTTTGTTTGACAGGAACTATTTAAGTGATTTCTTGATTCAACACAGGTGGTGACAATCAGGTGTGGGTGTGGCATGTAGAACTGAACTAAGTTTTCTCAAAACTGTGGTTAGTCACAGTTAGTTTGTGATTTAACAAGGGGGGGCAATTACTTTTTCACATAGGGCCAGATAGGTTTAGATTTTTTTTGTGCACTAATAAATGGAATCATCATTCAAAAACTGAATTTTGTCTTTCCTTGGGTTGTTTCTGTGTGATATTAAAATTGGTTTGATGATCTGACAATGTTTTGAGTGATAAATATGCAAAAAACACAGAAATCAGGAAGGGGGCAAATACTTTTTCACGGCACTGTGTATATATATATATATATATATATATATATATATATATATATATATATATATATATATATACTATGCTATATTATGTGTAATACGAAATTCATTTGAGCAGTATTACCTCCTGTGAAATACTCCTTAAATACCCTATTTAATCCTACCTGTACCTTGGTATTTCATTACATATTTTATTACCTTTTTTTGAATATTGGTATATAATTTATAGTATATCAGTATACTATAGTATAGTATATTATATTGGTTACTTTGGTATGCTATTAGTACTTCTTGACTATAAGTAAATTTTGTAGTAAATTTTGACTTAACATATTATGCCCTGGACGCCTCCCTCGGGAGGTGTTCCGGGCATGTCCCACCGGAAGGAGGCCCCGGGGAAGACCCAGGACGCGCTGGCGAGACTATGTCTCCCGGCTGGCCTGGGAACGCCTTGGGGTCCCCCCGGAGGAGCTGGAGGAAGTGTCCGGGGTGAAGGAGGTCTGGGCGTCCCTGCTTAGACTGTTGCCCCCGCGACCCGGCCCCGGATAAGCGGAAGAAAATGGATGGATGGATGGACATTATCCTGTGTATTATTAAATGATTGAATGATTCTGACCTGGACAGAGCACAGTGCCAGTCATGATGGGGGAGGGCTTAGCTTAATGTCATGCAAATGAGGCAAAGAGGGCTGAAGAGAGGAAAACTTCGAGAGGGATTATCTGGAAACTAGAAAATGTGCTATGGCTGCATTCAAATAGAGACAACATTTTTAAATATGGTCCGATTTTCACATGTAAGACATCATTGGAAAGCTTAGAACCTGTACTTTCAGAATCTGTGAATAACTCTAAACGTCTCTGTGACGACTTGGTATTGGTTTTCCTGCAGTTAGACACATATGGCCTCTGCCATTTTAAGTAAATGGTCAGGAAACACCTGTCTCCTCCCCCCTCACTTTCCCCTTTAATCCTCAAAGTACTGCTCAGTTCAGCAGCTCTATTTGAAATGTGGTTGTGGGTGGCGTCTGTCTGTATGAGTGACAGCATTCTCCTCCTCTTCCTCCCTCTGCAGATCTCGTTATACAGATTAGGATTCCCTCAAATTGAACAGTGGATGAATCCATCACATAGGGCGAGAAGGTGAAGAGAAAGAACAGGAGAGGAGGAGAAGAGGAACAGGAGAGGAGGAGGAGAGAAAGAGGAGTAGGAGGAGTAGGAGGAGAGGAGATGGAGAGAAGGAGGAGGAGGAGAGGAAGGTGAGAAGACGAGGAGGAGAGGAGGAGGAGAGGAGGAGGAGATATGTGCAGATACAGATGAGAATGTGCTGTTGTCAGGTTCCTACACAGAGACATGAAGAGAAGAGACCGTACACAGTGAGCTTCAGTCTGACACACAGCACACACTATATATGCATGTGATCACAGTCTCTTATGCTTCAGATGGGAACTAAAACATATTGTGGAATATGTTGTTCTATTTATTTATTTCCGTCAGTCTGCCCCAGGGCAGCTGTGGCTACAAAAAGTAGCTTACGACCACCAAGTGTGGAGTGAAGGAACAATGAATTGTAAAGTGCGTTGGGTGTCATGAAAGGCGCTATATAAATGCTATGAATTATTATTATTATTATTTATTTATTTATTTATCTATTGATCAGTATCACTTTATTTGTCCCAAGGGGCAGTTTCAGCACATTGAGCAATAAAACACTAACCTGATGATTTAGACAGGTATTTTTGATGCATGCTCTTTTTTCCAACTGTTTCTGAAACTTGCGTTGTGACACTGCAATTTCCCCATTGTGGGACAAATAAAGGATTATCTTATCTTATCTTATCTTATCTTATCTTATGTGTGTCACTCTGAATTGAGTTCTACATTATCAGTCTCTCTGAATGCACAAAGTGCTATCCTTCTTAGGCCACAAGATGAACTCTGTTTTCGTTTCATGTCGCTCCAACGTCTCCGAACTACACAAACTGTAGTTTAAAAAAAAAAGAATGAATCACGCTAAGCTTACAACAAAAAGTTCTCACCTCAAAATCCTGTCAATTTTTAACGCCGAGACATTTCATGGGGAACTAGATTCTTCAGAGCGGAATAAGAATTTGACGTCATGTGACCGTGCTGGGCCAATAGAGGAGCTGATTCTTGTCAACAAACCGGTGTCATGGCCGCCTCCATGTTATTGTTTATGTTACGGATACAGAGGATTTCTCCCCAAAAAACCTTCTGAAGTAGGTCAAAAGGATTCTAAACAGTGCTTTATTCATAGCACGAAGAACAATGATGCAAATAAACGATAAGGTGAACGTTTTTATGTTGTCATTTCGATAAATAAAAGGATATAATCGTAATTCAATGACCAGGACCATTCGTATTCATTCATTTATTTATTGACTCCTAACTAGGGCGGCAGTAGCTCAGTTGGTAGAGCGTTTGTCCACTGATCCAAAGGTTGGCGGTTCTCTTGACATAAGAAACATCAGTGGTTGAGCGGTCAGATCCACTGACCCACAGGTTGGTTGGTACAATTCCAGCTCCCACAGATGAATGCTGCCGTTGTGTCCTTGGGCAAGACACTTAACCCACCTCGCCCCCAGTGTCTGCGTACACTGGTGTGTGAATGTGTGTGTGAATGGGTGAGTGGTTCCTTGTTGTAAAGCGCTTTGGGTGCCTTGAAGGTGGAAAAGCGCAATATAAAGATGTGACCATTTACCATAACTATACACACAGAGCAGACATAGTGTAAAAACAAATAGCATGAAACACATATGTACATATATACGGCACCATAAAATGAATGGTAATGTTATTGGAACAGAATATTGACTCCTATAACATAGATCGTCAATTTGCATGAAAAACATATATGGCCCTATATACAATGTAAAGGGCATAATAAAATAAATGGTAATGTTAGAATTATGAGGCAGTTCCACACGCCATGCTTCCTTCTCCCCGGTTTCTTATATCCTGTCTGTAACAAAACAAAACAGCAACAATTAGGTGTCACAGGAGTACCATCAAAAGCACAGGGTAAAGGTGGATTCATTACGATTGTGGCTGGTATAGTCACTCTCACAAATCAACACAGAAAGTGGAAGAGGGAATACAAAACATTACAGGGTGGAGTCTGTATGCTAAACAACAGATGTAATAAGTCAAAGTCAGTTTTATTTGTCAGTTCCTCACATGCACTGGACATACAAAGGAATTGAAATGATGTTTCTCACTATCCCACACAGAGACAGGTCAGGACAGAGGACAGATACGGGACAACATATAGGCAGGACAGGACAGACATTAAGATGCAAGACAGGACAACATAGTAATGAGCGGTATTGTGTTGTAACCTATCCTAAGTGTAACAAAAGTGTAGCAAGTGTGACCAGTGTAATAAATAACTTTTATTCCTCTACAGAAACTATAAGATAGTGTGCAACACAGTACAGTCAAGTAAGATGAGGCATCAACATCAGCCCAAGACAGTTCCTTATGGGGTGTTTAGTGCAAGATAATAACAAATATGCCCAAAACCACACGTCACAAACCGCACTATCAGCTGTTTTCCTTGTTGTTAAATATTACATGTCTTTGCGGACAGCAAGCTGAGTGTGCCATGTGAAACTGTCCTTGCATGTGAGAAATAATAAATTGTCTTGCAATTACCTGTAGTTTGAAGCATCAAGATCTTCACTTGTCTTCACCACTTCTACGAAGGCCTTCCTCAGCTGTCCCATTCTCAGCACCTCCTGGAGCCTTTGACGGATGATCCTCTCACAGAAGACGTCAAATGTTGGCTCATTCCTAAAAAAAGATTCATAAGAACATAAAAAAGTGTTGTGATTGTGTTCACATACAAAAGAAATAACATACATTGTACATCTGCTTTCACAATTTAAAGTTTTAATGAAGGACGGAAGCTATGAAGAGTCGCCATCCTCAAGTCAAACATTTGCCCCTACATGATGCACATGCTGCCAGTGTGTCCAGCTCAAACCTGGCAACAATAACTCTCATTTTGTTACATCACAGTTTCAAATGCAGCAAGACTCTTTTCTATTCTTATAACATGGCAAAGTAGTAAGCACTTTCGTCTCACATCAAGAAGGTCCCCAGATTTATTTCTGAAGCAGTTGGGTATGTTCTGTTTGGAGCTTGCATGTTCTCTCTGTGTTGTCGGTCCACCCTTTGCAGCTGTAACAGCTTCCACTCTTCTGGGAAGCCTGTCCACAAGGTTTAGGAGTGTCTTTATGGGAATTTTTGACCACTCTTGCAGAAGTGCATTTGTGAGGTCACATACTGATGTTGGATGAGAAGGTCTGGCTCTCAGTCTTCACCCCCGAGGTGTTCTGTTGGGTTGAGGTCAGGACTCTGTGCAGGCCAGTCAAGTTCATCCACACCAAACTCTCTCATCCATGTCTTTATGGACCTCGCTTTGTGCACTAGTGCACAGTCATGTTGATGAGGAAGGAGCCATCTCCAAACTGTTCCCACAAAGCTGGGAACATGGAATTGTCTAAAATCTCTTGGTATGCTGAAACATTCAGAGTTGCATTGCACTTGGTGATGTACGGTTTGGATGCAGCTGCTCGGCCATGGAAACCCATTCCATTAAAACTCTCTACGCGCTGTTCTTGAGCTAATCTGAAGGCCACATGAAGTTTGGAGGTCTGTAGTGATTGACTCTGAAGAAAGTTGGCGACCTCTGCGCACTATGCACCTCATCATCCACTGACCCCACCCCATCAGTTTACGTGGCCTATCACTTTGTGGCTGAGTTGGTCCCACTGTTGAAACAGTTGACTGTGGAATATTTAGGAGTGAAAAAATTTCACAACTGGACTTATTACACAGGTGGCTGGAATTCACAAAGCTCCTGAGAGCAACCCATTCTTTCACAAATGTTTGTGGAAAGAGTCTGCATGCTAAGGTGCTTGATTTTATACACCAGTGGCCATGGAAGTGATTTCCATTATTTGGATGGGTGAGTGAATACTTTTGGGAATATAATGTATATTAGTCATCAAAATACACTGGTTTGACTAAAAATAGTTCCAGTAGCTCTCTGTGAAAGTGCCATGTTAAGCAATAAGGGTGCTCTCCAGTCCAAAGCCCTCTTCACCACCGCTCCTCCTCCTTAGTACTAGTTTTATGGTGAATGACTTTGGCTGTTGTTTTGCCATCCAAAAAAAGAGACACACTGGAAGAGTGTTGCAAAAGCATCAAAAATAATGTCTGTGCTTTAAACATGCATGCATATGAGTAAATTACACCGCCAGCCTAAATGAGCTTCAATATTTCCCTTATATTTAGATGGCACGGTGTAGCTAGCACTCATGCTTCACAGCAAGAGGTTTCTGGGTTTGATCTCTGGGTTGCTCGGGCTTTTCTGTGTGGAGTTTGCATGTAGGTTTTCCTCTGAGCACTCTGGAGGAAACATGCTCTCTCTCTCTCTCTCTCTCTCTCTCTCTCTCTCTCTCTCTCTCTCTCTCTCTCTCTCTCTCTCTCTCTCTCTCTCTCTCTTGCAGTTCAGGACGATGTGTTTTTATGAAAATCGATTTTTTAGTTATTTTTTACACGCGAGCGGAACTAATGCGCGGCCACGTTTTACACGGGTAAGTTAGCGGGGCGTTCCCAAACATTGTACGAGCTAGGGCGGCTAGGGAGTGAGCTAAAGCCAGAGCTTGTACCAAACAAAGGTGTTTACATCTGCAGGGCTCTCAAGTCTCACGCATTGAGAGTGTGACACACGCAGTTCACACGCTCACACGCCACACATGGCATTTCTCACGCTGATTTTTTTTTTTTTTTGTGCCCAGAAAATCGGTCTGTGTGGCTCAGTTTATGCAGGCACTGCGCGTTTTCAGCGAAAAAAAACTCTCCCCCTCCTCCCCGCCCCGCTCCCCGGAAAAAAATCAGCCAATCAGAAAATAGATTGTTCTGTTGTTGGGCAGACTGTAGAGTGTAGTTTCAGCTGCTAAGCGCACACTGAGGTGATGATAAAACAAACTGAGAACCATCAGGTAATAACTTCATTTATATAACTCTCATTAGTTGCTTTGTAGTTTAAGTTTGCTCTTTAGACAAACATTTACAGCAGGGCTCTCAAGTCTCACGCATTAAGAGAGACAATTTGACGCGTTCACACGCTCACACGGCATTTCTGACGCAATTCAAGCCCCCCCCACCCCTCGGGAAAAATTGTTCACTCCATGAAATGCTTCTTTATAAAAGAAAGATATTTATATAACTGTGTTATTAATGTTATACATATTTTGTTGTAACATAATTTTGAGTTGATAAGGAGCAGATATCTTGCCTGGAAGAATCCATGACTCATCGCTGTACCAGCGGCGAGTCTGGTAACGCTTGGTCCAGAATGCGCTGCCGTTGCGCTTAGACAGACAGCTAAGTGAACCAAGCCGGAAAAAGAAAAAAGAAAAGAAAGGCCTCTAGAGCTGTCAGCTGCTGTGGTTTTAAGGAATTGATGTGTTTTAGGTCATTTAAGACCAATTTTACAGCTGAATGGAAGGGACGTTGCGGGCAAAGGCGGGTGCACTGACGTAACCATCTTTGAACGAATCAGAATCGCGGAGTCCGTTGTTAACCGGGGGAGCGAGGGTGGAGCGAGGGTGTCCAAATGGTATCTCGCTGTATAGCAAATACAGAGAGATATCATTTGGCTGGCCAGGTAAGCAGATATCATAAGCTTATGCTTCTTTCTGTTCCCTTTTCATTCATATTTAAGTTATAATTGTATAGATGCAATTGTGTTGCATCTGTTATTTTTGTTTTGTTTTAACGAATGAAATAAATAAATGAAAATGAAATTATATATTTAAAAAAAACAACAACAATAACAGCTTAATTGATGCAGGTGTAATGTATTTGTTTTATAAAAGATCGTTGCATTGTTTTGAGCCATTTGTCTGTCATCTGTTATTTGTTTTTGAGTAGAGCAGAGAAAAATCGATTAAAATTGGAAATCAGATTTTTTTTTTTTTTAATCGGAGATTTTATTTTTAGGCCATATCGCCCAGCTCTACATACACACAAGGTGAAGTTTTGCATGTCTTCAGTTTGATTTTGCATGTCTTTGTTTGTCTTTGCATGCCTGACCTGTGGCTTTGTCTCTCTGACTCTTGCATGCTCTCTTGGTGTTGTGGCTTTGCTTCACAGCTCCCAGTGCCCAGGTACAAGAAGGTAAGTCCACCAGTACTCCAAGACCCCCAAACCTGAGCTCCACATGTCCAGGGCACCTGGTGTCCACTGCCCCACCCATGTCTGTCTCTGCCCCACCCACAGCACTCTGCCCCACCCATGTCTGTCTCTGCTCCACCCACAGCACTCTGCCCCACCCACAGCACTCTGCCCCACCCACAGCACTCTGCCCCACCCACAGCACTCTTCCCCACCCACAGCACTCTGCCCCACCCATATCTGTCTCTGCCCCACCCACAGCACTCTGCCCCACCCATATCTGTCTCTGCTCCACCCACAGCTCTCTGCCCCACCCACAGCACTCTGCCCCACCCACAGCACTCTGCCCCACCCACAGAGACATGCCTCTTCCTGCAGCCTGACTGAGAGGAAGTGGCTACAGCTTTCCCTGATGGGCAACTCATCTCATTCATTCGATCAATTTGTGTATCTGAAGTACCTATATTACGAGTATATTACGATTTTCTATGTTATTATAATGTTGTTTCCTCATCACAAACAGACCTGGAGTTGTGTTTTGTTTCAGTCACACATGTTTAGCACATGTAACACTGCAGATTTAGGCTGAGTTCTTCTTTCATCAGAAAACACTCTGTTCCACCTCGTGTTGATATGTGGTCATACAGGAAGGGTTGCACTGTTTGGATTATTTCAGCCTTGGAATTGTCAGTCTCTACTGAACTAAAAGTAAAAGGTAGCCCTTCCTGACATCACAAGATGGACCCGAGCGTTTCGAGCTAAAGGGTGAGTCAAACGTGTGAATGAAACAAAACAGAACTCCAGGTAGGTTTTTGATTAGCACTATTTTGAGCAGCATTTTAATGTTTTAAAGCTCACAAGAATCAATTTTGTGTAACATAAGATCTTTAATAATTGAGATTTTGAGTGTCTTGAAAATGTCATCTTGAAAATAAGCAATTAAAGATTACTCAAATGTGCACGAATTACTCCAAACACTTTGAGTGAGTAAATGGTGAGGAGAAACAACTATAACGTGGTTAAAAGCTCTGAAAAGTCCATTTTGCAAATAAGACTGATTTAACCTAATAAACCTAGATCACATGTCTGTACAAAAGTAATTTAGAGCAGTTTACAATTTAAAATTTAAATAATAGAATATGATTGAAGAATGAAAATGTAACTGTTTAAAATGGGAATGGTTCAGTGTGTGCACAGACTTTGCTCTCCTGTTATATCTGACATGTCCAGGAACTTGTTCTCTTTTATCAAATGACTGACAAAAAAGGAATAAATTAAGAAACATTCTTTGGTATCACTCTGGCTATATTAATAATAATACTAAAAATAACACAAACTTTAGCACTTTTCAAATCACTGACACGCTGTGTCAGCGTAGACTTTAAAGGTCCCATGGCATGAAATTTTCACTTTCTGAGGTTTTTGAACGTTAATGTGAGCTCCCCTACCCTGTGTAGGCGCCTCCCCCCCGCCCCCCCCCCCCCCCATGGTTAAAAGTTGTGAAATAACTGAGCATTTGCGATCCTTTTCTGCGTTACAAAAAATCGGAGCTCAAACGGGCGAGTTTGAACAAGGCACCTTATTGACCTCAGATCGAAAAAAGAAATGCAAATGCAGTTCCACCCCCGTCTGTCTGTACTCAGCGTCTCTGTAAATCACGCTCAGAGAGTTTGGACCGCGAATGCGCTAGGCAATGCGAAATGCGTTTTTTTATTTGCCTGGAGGCACATCCGAGTGTTTCTAGGCTTCTAGTCCTTTATCTGAGCCTCTGGACCTTTGAACAGCAGTGGTTTAATTTTATTTTATGTGGAAATGTGTTTATTTTTCAATGGAACGCTTCAAATATCTCCCCCGTGCAAAAACAAGGAAATGGATCAGCTGTGGGCTCTGAGCTCTGAGCGGAGAGTTTGGCCACGCCCCCACCCTCTACTATTGGCCATCTCTTTTCTCCTCATTTCCATTCAAGCAACAACGCCCAGAATAAAGAGTTTGAGAGAGATATTTATGAATCTTTCTCATCTTATCTCTGTTTCTCATGCACTGAGTGTTGATTTTGAAGAAGGATTCATTTACAGTATTAGGGAACCATTAAGGAGCCATATAAAAGCATCAAGAAGTACCATGTCATGGGATCTTTAAGTGGAGTCCAAAGCGGCCTGAAACCCGATATCCAGCTATAGTTTCATTTGATGACGTCATCATAGAGGACAGTGCGCATGCGTGAATTCCCAGCTGATTCGCAGATAAACACCGCTCTGAACTTTTCTGTTGCGAGCGAGACATGTTTGAAGATTCGGACTTGGAGACTGAAGAGGACTTATTTGAGTATGATGCCGTCCCTACCGTTTGAGCCTGAGTATACGGATGACGAGGTATTAAAAAGAATGAAGCGGAGACAGTTTGAGGAGCACCAGAGAACAGCCATGGGTATCGCATTACTTCTCAGAACCGTGCGCTGAATCCGCTGGCCTTCCTTCTTTTCCTTTGCTAGTAAAAAATCGTCTGGACTGAAGTGGGTACTGCAAAAACGATGGTCCAAATGTCGTACAGCTTTGCAGAAAAGAAGAAATTTACCGCACACTCGCTTCACTTTACTCTTATTCCTTTATTGGGCTTAGAGCGAACAACGCGTTTCGCTTCTACAGTGTCATCAGGTCTTACAGCTTTGCCTTTCATGTCTGGGTCCATTCTCGAAGCAAGTAGCCACATTTTCAATAACTCCGGATTCTAATGAGGAAGCCTGTGAAAGCTCAACTTCGACCAAGATGTCATTTTGTTTTCCGGGATAAATGCATGTTCGCACCATTTTCTCAAGCGGAGATGTTTTTGCCTTCTTAGCTTCTTTCGGACTGTAGCCGAGATCTGACAGCTGGGAATTCACGCATGCGCACTGTCCTCTATGATGACGTCATCAAATGAAACTATAGCTGGATATCGGGTTTCAGGCCGCTTTGGACTCCACTTAAAGTCTACGCTGATACAGCGAGCTTCTGTGATTTGAAAAGTGCTAAAGATTGTGTTATTTGTTGACCGCAACATTGTGCCCCAAGCACTCACGTTACCCGGATATCCTAACCTACCAAATCTACAGAACTGCTCCAAATGTCACTAAAGTAATATGGGGGAGTAAATCAACGTGTTTTATTACCGAAATAAGGTTCAGATTGTAAAAAAACGTTAATATTCCTTTAAAGATCCCATGACATGGTACTTCTTGATGCTTTTATATGGCTCCTTAATGGTTCCCTAATACTGTAAATGAATCCTTCTTCAAAATCAACACTCAGTGCATGAGAAACAGAGATAAGCTGAGAAAGAGTAATTTTTCTCATTCTGAACACTCCATAATGGGCGTTGTTGCTTGAATGCAAATGAGGAGAAAAGAGATGGCCAATAGTAGAGGGTGGGGGCGTGGCCAAACTCTCCGCTCTGAGCTCTGAGCTGATCCATTTCCTTGTTTTTGCACGGGGGGAGAGATTTGAAGCGTTCCATTGAAAAATAAACACATTTCCACAGAAAATAAAATTAAACCACTGCTGTTCAAAGGTCCAGAGGCTCAGATAAAGGACTTCTGAGCCTAGAAACACACGGACGTGCCTCCAGGCAAATAAAAAAACGCATTTCGCATTGCATAGTGCATTCACAGTCCAAACTCTCTGGGCGTGATTTACAGAGACGCTGAGTACAGACAGACGGGGGTGGAACTGCATTTGCATTTCTTTTTTCGATCTGACGTCAATAAGGTGCCTTGTTCAAAATCGCCCGTTTGAGCTCCGATTTTTTTGTAACGCAGAAAAGGATTGTAAATGCTCAGTTTAGACATTTCGCAACTTTTAACCATGGGGTGGGGCTAAACAGGGTAGGGGAGCTCACATTAACGTTCAAAAACCTCAGAAAGTGAAAATTTCATGCCATGGGACCTTTAAGTTTCAGTGCCAATACTAAATATACACATATTGGGTTCTCTCACCTGCTGTAGACTGGGACTGGAGTGTCACAGATTTTGGGGCAAAGACCATTTTGAATTGTGTTTAGTGTTTGAATTAGCGCACTCACAGTTCTGTGTGCATGTGAATGTAGTGAGTGTGTCGTACTCACTAGTGGTGAGTGTATCAGTGTTATGCACAGACAGTGTTAGGGTTATAGGGTTAGGGTGTCCATGGAGCACTTCCTCAACACAACACAATACTCAAATCGACATTACAAATCCCACCAACACTTTTGCAGCTTTATTTTGCTAATATTTCATGGAGCTTTCAAAACGGCTGTTATGGCATTTCTCACAGATTTACCGTTATCATTTCTGCCAGTGTGCAAGTTGGCTTTACTGCACTATGTGCGTTTATGACACTGTAATATTACCCATAAGTCAGTGGTGTGTGTGCGGGTGGTCCCGGGAGACTGGCTCAGCTCATGGAATAAAAGGAGTTAAAGGAGGCAAATGATGCTAAATTCCCTTTTTTCATGCATTTTGAACAAAAGGTGTCTTGCCCCAGTACAAGACAGTATATTGTACAAGTACTGTAGGTTCTGAGGTCAAAATAAGACAGCTGTGTGCTGACAGTATCTAGTTATTAAGTAATTTACTGTCCAAGAATTAGGAACTACACTGTTAGTATGCTAGTTGTTGTCCACACTGGGCTCTAAAATAAAAAAGTGCTTATAAAGTGCTTATTAGCCTTATTCAAAGCGCTTCATTGCTTTCATACACACATTATGATACAATGACTTTCTGAGCGTTTAACCATGTCATAACATTACTGCATCATCCAAAACATGGCCAGGCTGAGTCCAGGGGTGGACTGACAGTCTGTACATTCTAGAAAAGTCCAGAACAACCATCCGATCTACCGGCCATCAGCCAGCAGTCCCATCGTCAGAATTTGTCCGAATTGCGTCCCCCCTCTGCATCCCTGACTGTGTCCCTTCTTATATCTCTATATAGGGGTCATGCCATTTTTAGTGGTGTACTCAAATTTAGTGGTGTACTCAAAATTTTGCACAATGCACCTTGAAAAGTAATGTCCAGTGCTGGTCACTAGAGAGGTCAGTATAGATCACAATGCAATGCAATGAGTTGGAAAAAAAATACCAGTGGACAGAGACACATCTTTAACTGGACTGGACTTTAACTGGACAAATTCACACACTTCTGGTTATTATTAGTCCATAAATGTGTGCCAGCCCAATCTGAGGATTTTCTATTAGAGAAATCCAGTGTTATCAGAGTCACATGACCTGAATGTAGTGAGCTGTGTGCTCTGAGGCTGAACCAGGCTCCATAATGTGCTAAAGACTGTGCAGGCCTATGGAGAGAGTGAGGGGCTAGTGTGGACATTTGGACAAAGCTCTGCTTCTGTATTTAGCTGTATTTTGCACCTTGTATTTGATAATGCCTCCATTCCAAAAGCTGGTACCCTTACTATTGTTCTCCATCCATCCATTTTCTTCTGCTTATCCGGGGCCGGGTCGCGGGGGCAACAGTCTAAGCAGGGACTCCCAGACTTCCTTCACCCCGGACACTTCCTCCAGCTCCTCCGGGGGGACCCCAAGGCGTTCCCAGGCCAGCCAGGAGACATAGTCCCTCCAGCGGGTCCTGGGTCTTCTCCGGGGCCTCCTTCCGGTGGGACATGCCCGGAACACCTCCCGAGGGAGAAAATATAACCTTTTAAAAGTCACAATGAATCATAATTTAAGTTCAGTCTATACCCCAGAATCATCTGAGTGTGATAAATGGCAGTCATGTGCCTATTCGACACATGTGTCCACCAGTCTAGCCTTGACCTGTGCACCGGCTGCTCCCGGGGGTCCCTCCCTGCTGGCCACTGCATTAACTGCCTCTGGTCAGCTGGTCAGAGGTTGTTTATGGGTAGCTGCGGTGATGGATGCTCACAGCCCTGATCACATTGGATGGGAATGTGGATTGTCGATGGGGCGATATCACACAGATGGATGGGTCTGGCCACTCTTAGCAATGAGCTACACCACAGTAAATGGACACAGCTTGGACTCTGCACACACTCAAATTAGGGAGGAACATTTAATAGAAATTAATTTGAAATGGCTTGAATGGTTGTAGTTAGCACAGGGCAAGGGCTGCAATTATCAAGAGATTTATGTCCACTGTAGAATGCTGAGAATCCCAGTGTCTGTGGATCCATGGGGTCTTACTCTGTCTAAGCCTGCACACGGGTGGGAGTCTTCAGATTTATCTCTTCTCTAAATACTAATGCTGCTTGGTTTGTTGAGAGTGTGCACTTTTAGCTTAGGTCTTGAGCAGGTTCTGTCCTGGGCAGACTGTGAGCTGGTCCCTGTTCCATTTCTCTCATGTCCATTTCACAATCTCGTATCCAAAATCAAATCCAAAAACTAGTATCAAAACTAGATACTCATTTGAGCAAGTATTGGTATTAAAAAAAGTCCCATCGACAAGACAGAAATCTTTCCTGAACCCTTCCTGAATAGCTTTAAAATAAACTAGAGCTGTATCAGAACAAGTATAAGAGCACATAGACTAATATACTCCCATGGACCATAATGGAGGTCCATAAATGGTAGTTTGATATGTATTTTATAAGATTGTATAAGATGTGTGGAAATGCTATCAAAACCAGCACCGGGTGCTAGCTATCTGACATTGGTTAGGCATCTTTCGGTAAAAAATAAGGTCTAAATGGAAAGAAAATATAATGTTCAGAGTGAAGGAGAACGCTGTAGGGCCATAAAAACAAAATGAAAAGGCCAGGGCATATTATGAAGTAAAACTCAAAAGTGTGCAAGGGTTGGACCCATACGAATATTTGAAATGGACTAAAGACATCATCTTCCTACCAAGCTTTCACCTCACAAGCATTTATAATTATATGATTTTAAGTGTAAGTGCTTAGACATTTGAAATATTTAGCGACCACCCATCATTGCTGCAGGCCCAGGTCCAGTTTACAGATACTGTAGGTGGACGCAGGGCCTGGAGCTGTTTTGAGTGGATCAGAAGACTATAGTGTGAACCAAGGTAAAGTTATTATCAATTCTTAATTAGTGTGGCGGAAAAAAAAAATCCTGTTACAGCCCTCCTTCACAAGATTGACAGTGCTGAACGTCTGCGTGGAAATGTCCCACCAACAGCTGTTCAAGCTTATTGGACAATGCCATCTGATGTGAGGAAAGTGCAAGAATTTCCAGGTCACATGTCAACTACACCACCAGTGCAGCCAGAAAAAAGGCTCTCGATCAGTCAGGAGGGAGAGAGTGCTGCAGCCAGCATACTGAATAGGTCAGGAGGCAGGCCAATCAAGAAGGACACACTTGCAGACCTTAAATCTCTGACAGACCTCAGGCACCAGCACAGGTCTGCACTGCGCTCTGTAATGCAGGAATTCCACCAATGCAGACCCTGCCCAGCCTTGTATTTTCCCCACATCTCTTGTGTACCTCTATGACCCTCCCATGGAGGGTTATCTGGCTGCCCTGTTTCAGCACAAGAAGACAGCAACATGGATGTGAATATTGCCACACAGCACGAGCAGGAGGAATAACTGCCTCAAATATGCGTGCTGTAATGTCCACTCCCATAACCAAAGCAGCTTTCTCAATAATGAAGAAGCTGTACTACCCATAAAAGCATCCACATCGATGCACACTGAACCAGGGTTCATCAGGTGTGGCAGAGAATATAAAGAGAGGGCAAGGGAATGGTACACCTCACAAATCAAGCTGCAGCACAGGGAGCTGAAGGTGGACAGATGTGGTTTCATCATCAACCCTTCATTCTCTGAGTTTGGAGAAACCCCTGATTCTCTTGTGAGCTTTGAGTGCTGTGGAAATCAAACACCCCTAGAAGCATCAAGAGTATAGCCTCCTGCAGGCCTGTGCACAAAACACTCTGGTCTCCAAACTGATGAGACTCTGCATGTGGACCCAAATGTACTCCAAACAAGTCTGAACACAGATCTTCTTTGTGAGAAAAGCAAAGTTCTGTGACTTTGTTAGGTGGGCAACAAAAATTTGTGTAATTACATATGTAATGCCTGATGTAGACAGTACAGAAACCTATACCTGTAGTTCAAGATTTCTTCTACAAAAATGTTCTGCCAGAGCTTGTAGCATCAGCATTACACTAGCTTTGTGCCCAGCAGGTGACATGTGGAGCACGGTGAAGAATGTCATGCCTTTTTTTTTTTTTTTGTAGTTTTTAAGACCCATTTTAGTCCTGGTCCAGGGTTATTGTAGACCTTGTTCAAACATGTTTTAGTCCTGGTTCAGATTAATGTACAAAGACTTATATTTCTAGTATATTTCTCTCAATAATAACTGTAATAACGATCATTAATGTGGCATACCATGCAATGTCTCTTTGGCCAGTACACAGTACTCAGTACTCATCTCAGTCCTTTGACTGAGATGAGCATACAGTGCATTTATATCATATGTTTGCAATTGCTCGAGCTGCCTTAAGCACATAAGGCACAACAAGAGCATCTGAAAAGAGGACACCTTATGGTACCTTATGGTAGGCTGAGGATCATTTTCACCAAGGCACCAGTCAACAGAGCAAGGGAGGGCACTTCACCTTTGGATCATCGTCTTTGAGGAAGTTCTCATCCAGGCTCTTTTGGAGAGTTCATCTTTGGGTTCTCTTCCTGCAGGTGCATGATCTCCTTGAGCCTGAGGAAACATCCTGCACTCTTGCCTCTCTCCGTCACTGTCCTGACTGCCGTGCCCTGCTTCATCCTCAGATGCCAATGTGCTTAAAGCTAAAAGACAAAAACTGTAGAACAGATCAGTGATATAAAGGCAACACGTCATTGAGAAGTTACCACACAGACAAAAGTGGTATAGCTATATGTGAGTAGAATAACAGAGAAAGTAGTACTAAGAATTTTACCTGCATCATCGTCTGTCTCTGGTCCATTGTTATGAGGAACTGTTGGTGAGAGTTGTGCTCTAGCCCTCCCACTTAACCAGGCAATCCTCACCATGTTAGCAGCCTTAACCTGCATTTGACCGAGGTGAAGAGAAAGCGTCCAGTCAGGCTCACGCTCCAACATTTCATAGATCAGTTTGCCTGAAATCACCAAAAACTAGATAGCCTACAACTTTATAATTGATAACGTCTCTGCAAACCACAACAACAAAGTATTTTACTATTGTTACGTCTTGGCCCAGGGGAAACCAGGGTGCAACATTTACAGGAAAAATCCAAGCTCCCAAAAACCACCAGCAAACTCACGGTAACTACACATTCAACAGTTTAAAATGTATCTTGCACACAAGGTCAGGAGCACACTGGCTGGCACCACAGGCAAAATTCCTGTAGAAGAGTATTCAAAAAAATCTACACGATTCTCTTAGGTCACCTGTTTTGGCTTCAAATGGTAAATTTCGCCAAAAGATGAGTGTTTTTCATGCCTGTCCTTCACCTAAAAGTCCCGGTATTATCCTAACATTACTACCTGCTTCCTCAGGTTCCCTCAGGTTCCCTGTCCACAGTTTTTGGCTGCTCCTCACCCAGTCCATCTTCAATCTGGGCTGCAGAGGACGTGGAGGCTCCAGCCCCTCCAGAGAATATGTCTGTTATTTTAGAATATTTTGCAGTGTCTTTAGCAAGATTTTTTAATCTTTTAGCCCTTAACTTCTCTGCACCCCCTTTCTGCCGCTTCTCCATGTTTCCACGCTCAACACTGAAATTGGCGGGGATCAGTACAGAGAAAGGGGTGGGACCGCTCTCGTAAGCTTATATATCCTTATTGGTATAGTCCACTGTCTGTATTGAAGATGGACCACCTCTAAATTGCGGACCGGTCTCTAAGTTTAAAAAAAAGAAAGAAAGAAAAACCAACAGCATCGGACCCTAGGACTGTCGACCCACCCCGGTATGCCCGATTACCATTCCAGGCCTGATAACACATATATAATAAACTTCTCTTCATGGAAATGTTTGGAACACACCAACAGATGAGGGGTGTTCTGCAAAGTTCTGTTTGGTCTCCATATAGCGGCTATCCTTCCCTTTTGTGACATCTGAAACTTGACTTGCGCTGTTCTTTTTCCACTCTGGAAAACGGAAAGAGACTCTATGTTTGCCTGCCCAAGTCCCCGTCACCTGCATGATTACAGCAGACGGTCACACAACTTCTTGCCATTGTCTCGATTTTTCAATCTGATGCAAGTTTTAGCTGCGTTGGTTTATACAGCCCGCACTCTTTCTTGCCACTACCACCCACAGTTCTTTGTGTTTTCTGACAGAAGTGACATTTTCAGTCTCTATTCCAGGACTGAAATAATCCAAATGATTTTAGTGTTTAAAGGTCCCATGGCATGAAATTTTCACTTTCTGAGGTTTTTGAACATTAATGTGAGCTCCCCTACCCTGTTTAGGGCCCCCTTCCCCATGGCTAAAAGTTGCAAAATGTGTAAACTGAGCATTTGCGATCCTTTTCCACTTTTGGAAAAAAAAGACAGCCCAAACGGGCGATTCTGAACAAGGGAACTTTCTGATGTCACACTCGCGGAAAGGTTTCCACCCCCGTCTGGATGTCTACCCACCGTCTCTGGAACTCACGCCCAGAGAGTTTGGACCGCAAACGAGCTACGAAATGCGAGATGCGTTTTTTTATTTGCCTGGAGACATGTGAGAGTGTTTCCAGGCTCGGATGTCCTTTATCCGAGCCTCCAAACCTCTGAAACAGCAGTGGTTTAATTTTATTTTCTGTGGAAATGTGTTTATTTTTTAATGGAAAGCGTCTCATATCTTCCTCCGCTCTTAAAACACAGAAGTGGGGCCAGCGCACAGCGCACCGCTAATCCAGGAAACAGTGGCGTATTTGGCCACACCCCCACCCGCTGCACTGGCCTGTCTCTGTCCTCCTCATTTGCATTCAAGCAACAACGCCCAGAATAAAGTGTTTGAGAGACATATTTATGACTCTGACTGTGTTCATGAGGCTTTCTCATGCACTGAGTCTTGATTTTGGAGAAGGATTCATTTACAGTATTAGGGAACCATTAATGCGCCATATAAAAGCATCAAGAAGTACCATGTCATGGGATCTTTAAGTTTAAAAACATAGTGGAAACTTCCTGTATTACACGACATCACAAGGTGGAACAGATTTTCAGTTTGAGAGAAGAACTCAGGCTAAATATGCAGTGTTTGTGTGTTGAACATGTGTGATATTGGCCCTTTAAAGGATTTGAGCAAAACACCTGTAACTGGACACATACAAGATAGACACGGTTGCTACAATAGCCACTATATTAGTAAGCTTCAGTCTGGATACTATATAATCACAATCACATTCTCAGTAAATATGACGTAGTTGTTTGCGTTGGCGCCTCCTGCTGAATAAATATGTTTTTGACACTGTTTGTGATACAGTCATCCAGAGTCTGCATGGAGCCTGATTGGAGAGACTAATGTCCTCATCAGGGCCTATTGTTGCCCACCTGAGAAGAAGAGGGCTGTGTGTGTGTGTGTGTGTGTGTGTGTGTGTGTGTGTGTGTGTGCGTGCGTGTGTGTCCGTGTGTGTGTGTGTGTGTGTGTGTGTGTGTGTATGTGTGTGTGTGTGTGTGTGTGCGTGTGTGCGTGTGTGTGCATGTGTGCGTGTGTGTGTGTGTGTGTGTGTGTGTGTGCGTACATGTGTGTGTGTGTGTGTGTGTGTGTGTGAATGAATGCAGCACTGAGCATAATTACCCATGATATGATGCTGGCAGGAGGGGGCAGAGACAAATGACCGCAGATGTCTAAGAGGCCCCTCCCCCCTCCACAGTGCAGGGGTGGGGGGGTAGTTGGAGAGCTTCCTGTTTGTTGGACTAGGGGTGGAGCACAGTTTTGAAGTGATATGGTTTAGATTAAAGGGATATGCCACCCCCAGGTCAAACTTGGGCATCTCCCCACAGTCCAGAGACTAAAATAAGTGGTGGAAAGCGTTTTCCTGGTGACGCAGCCATTGTCCGAGTCTGTCAGCACTGACCGCCGCGGTATCTGCTGCTCCTCCGCGTTAGACTGGAGTCTAACGTCGCCAGAGAAAGATTTCGGCCAAAAGGAATGAATTTGCTCGATGCGTTTCCCAATTACTTTCTGTGTAGTGCGCATTCATATCGAGTGCAAATAAATGTGCAAATCAACACGGAGAGCTTGACTTGGTCATTTTGGGTGGGAACTATTTTTCAGTGCGGAAAAAGACAGCCGAAGCACACACCACGCTGACAGGGGAATCCCAGTTACGCACCAGGAAGGGAGTTCCCCTGTTACGCAGCGTGGTGTGTGCTTCGGCTGTCTTTTTCCGCACTGAAAAATAGTTCCCACCCAAAATGACCAAGTCAAGCTCTCCGTGTTGATTTGCACATTTATTTGCACTCGATATGAATGCGCACTACACAGAAAGTAATTGGGAAACGCATCGAGCAAATTAATTCCTTTTGGCCGAAATCTTTCTCTGGCGACGTTAGACTCCAGTCTAACGCGGAGTAGCTGCAGATACCGCGGCGGTCAGTGCTGACAGACTCGGACAATGGCTGCGTCACCAGAAAAACGCTTTCCACCACTTATTTTAGTCTCTGGACTGTGGGGAGATGCCCAAGTTTGACCTGGGGGTGGCATATCCCTTTAAGCCTTTTTTTATATTAAGCTTTTATTTTGGTCACACACAATGACACACGGGAGAAATTTGACTTCTGCATTTGACCCATCCTTTTCAGGAGCAGTGAGAAGCCATCTTTCGGCGTCCGGGGGGCAGTACCATGAAGGGTCTTGCCCAAGGACCCACACTAGCTTGCTCATTGCCAGGGGGTTACCAGTTGAGCTAACCAGCTGGTGGGTTGAGCTAACCAGGCGGCAGTTGAGCTAACCAGCCTGGTTCACAGTATCGCTACTGCTTACCTAAATAACATGGCATACAGAGAAGAACAAATCCTCCGAACAGTCAGGAGCACTCGTAACAACAAAACTTCTTTGTTTTAGAATATTATTATTCTGATAATGCAATAAAATATTCTACTTCCTCCATAATTATAAGTTATATATTTTCTTAAATTATTTCCTATAAATATACTCAACAAAAATATAAACGCAACACTTTTGTTTTTGCTCCCATTTTTCCTGAGATGGACCCAAAGATCCAAAATTCACTCCAGATACACAACACTACCATTTCTCTCAAACATTGTTCACAAATCTGTCCATATGTGTGACAGCGAGCACCTCTGCCCCGCCGAGACAATCCACCCCACCTCACAGGTGCGCCACATCAAGATGCCGATCCGACATCATGACCAGTGCACAGGTGCACCCCAGACTGCCCACAATAAAAGGCCACCCCGAAATGTGCAATTTTTTTGCTTTATTGGGGGTCTGGGGACTCAGAACCAGTCAGTATCTGGTGTGACCACCATTTGCCTCATGCAGTGCAACACATCTTCTTCGCATAGAGTTTATCAGATTGTCAATTGTGGCCTGTGGAATGTTGGTCCACTCCTCTTCAATGGCTCTGTGAAGTTGCTGGATATTAGTGGGAGCTGGTACACGCTGTCGTATACGCTGGTCAAGCACATCCAAAAACATGCTCAATGGGTGACATGTCCGGTGAGTATGCTGGCCATGCAAGAACTGGGACATTTTCAGCTTCCAAGAATTGTGTACAGATCCTTGCAACATGAGGCCGTGCATTATCTTGCTGAAACATGAGGTGATGTTCATGGATGTATGGCACAACAATGGGCCTCAGGATCTCATCACGGTATCTCTGTGCACTCAAAATGCCATCAATAAAATGCACCTGTGTTCTTCGTCCATAACAGCCTTTGAAGAGGAGTGGACCAACATTCCACAGGCCACAAATGACAATCTGATAAACTCTATGTGAAGAAGATGTGTTGCACTGCATGAGGCAAATGGTGGTCACACCAGATACTGACTGGTTCCCCAGTCCCCAGACCCCCAATAAAGCAAAAAAAAAAATGCACATTTTGGGGTGGCCTTTTATTGTGGGCAGTCTGGGGCGCACCTGTGCACTGGTCATGATGTCGGATCGGCATCTTGATGTGGCGCACCTGTGAGGTGGGGTGGATTGTCTCGGCGGGGCAGAGGTGCTCGCTGTCACACATTTGGACAGATTTGTGAACAATGTTTGAGAGAAATGGTAGTGTTGTGTATCTGGAGTGAATTTTGGATCTTTGGGTCCATCTCAGGAAAAATGGGAGCAAAAACAAAAGTGTTGCGTTTATATTTTTGTTGAGTGTATATGACTATTGATTGAATAATATTCATGAGGTGTTTTATAGAGCATGTGTCTATAAAGCGTTTTCACTCGAAAAATCCGACCATGACCCGGACGTGCGGCCATGTTGGAGATATTGCTTACTCAAATTAAACGCGCTTATAAAGCAACCATGCAGAAAAACTCAAAATTTTGCGATAAACCTTCCACATCGGAATCCAAAACTTCTGACACAGTTGACCAGTTGTACAGAGATAAGTTGGACGCCAAAGAAAAAGAGCGTTATATGAACAAACTCAAATTAATTGGGCAAGAAGATCCATATGAGATGGATTCAAGTTTGCTCAGTGACAGTGGAGATTTGTCGATTCTGCTGCTGTAAGAGATCCTGATATTGTGAACTACCTGGTCTTCTCCCCAAGCCCTGATACAGCACAAGACCTTCAGAGCTCTAAAGGTCTGGAGGAACAACCAGTTTGTTTGTGGCTGGTACGAGAGCGCAAAGTGTGGAAAATTATAGACAAGCGTATTGTGATGTAAAGGTCGGCATACTTGTATCACATGTGTAACGTGTTTAAGTACGAGTATATTGCTTTTTATTATTCATGTTTTGCAAAGATTAAGATATTAACATTGTAATACAATTTATGACAGGGGTTAATGAAGCAAATGAACATGTACAAGTATTTACAACTAACAAAGTTTAATAAGTTACTGATGCATGGACCTAAGAAATTACAAATAAAAAAATGACGATAACAATCACAATGCACAGTATGAAATATCTACCGGCTGCAAAATGAGCTGAGCATACGTGAATGTTGTCATGACTTTTTCCCATTCAAGTTCTGTTGAGACTGGCGATCCACAATCGCCTCTTTTCCTTTGATAATCGCTCTGTTCACCCTGGTTGGTCACTACTTTAGGTAAACGATAGAACTGCCGGTGTTTTTCTCTGTCCGATCTATTGTGACAGCCTAGGACCCAACAATATTTGACCATTTTGCTTTTTTTTTTTTTTACTTTGCGGCATAAGTGCAATGTTTGCTTTGTTTCAACTATCTCCAACATGGCCGAATTCCAGATTATGACGTCACGTGAAAACGCTCTATTGGGTCTAACAGACTTTGTACAGGCTGCAGAGCCTCAGTCTGTCCCAGCCCCAGCGCTCTCCATATGGGCCTCCATTACAGCTCTGAGCCTGGTCACCCTCCTGACCCCTCATGACCAGAGCGCACTCTTACGCACCCCTACCCCAACCCCTCCTCCCTCGCTATTCGCGGGTCCGCGTTTGTGGAAAGCGCGATAAATACAATGAAAGTGCCAATAAGTTTATTGTGCAAGTGCGAGTGAACAATTTTTCCCGTCGTGCTCTGAGTGCCTTTAAACAAATAAAACATTCTATTATTTTTACATACGTGAAAAGTCCATGAGGAACTTTAATAAATGTGTCCATTTAAACAGGAAATATCCGTTATTGGCTACAGCTGTAGGCCAAATATCGGATACCTATTGATTATAAAAATCCATCTACATAGAATACCAAGACTAAGCCAGGACTAAACCAAGACTAAACCAGGACTAAACCAAGACTAAACCAGGACTAAACCAAGACTAAACCAGGACTAAACAAAGACTGAACCAGGACTAAACCAAACCAAGACTAAACCAGGACTAGACCAAGACTAAACCAGGACTAAACAAGGACTAAACCAGGACTAGATCGGGGGGGGGGTTTCGCTGAAAATGCGCGGTGCCTGCATAAATTGAGCCACCGATTTTCTGGGCACCAAAACAAAACAAAACAAAAAAAATCTGCGTGAGAAATGCCATGTGTGGCGTGTGAGCGTGTGAACACGTCGAATTGCGTGTGTCACACTCTCAATGCGTGAGACTTGAGAGCCCTGTTGTTTATTCACTCCACACTTGTTTATTTATTTATTTATTTCAGGGACAGTGCATATTAATCAACATTTCTGTAAATATGCCAGAATTAACCAAAGGCTATTTTTCATCTGTAGTCCCTTGACAGCAGATACTGTCCACCTAAAAACAAGAATAAAAATTACAATACAATAAATACATATAAAACAGTTGAAAAATATATACAGTATTACATAAGATGGCAGACTCACAACAATTATTCAGCTACAAACCACCACTCATAATGAGATCAAATACATACGACAATCACACACAGACACAGGGCAAGAGTCCAGCAGGGGGCAGCGACAGTGGATAAAGTCACTTGGTGGTGGTAAGCTACTTTCTGTAGCCACAGCTGCCCTGGGGCAGACTGACAGAAGCGAGGCTGTCAATCTGCGCTATCGGCCCCTCCGACCCTCACGCACACATCACTTTCATACTAGGTAATGTGGGTGAAGTGTCTTGCCTAAGGACACAACAGGAATTCCCAGCGGTCTCCCATCCAAGTACTAACCAGGCCCTGCCTTGCTTAGCTTCTGAGATCTGACGGGATCAGGCTTTGACAGGCAGGTATGGCCACAATACATAAAACAATCATTAAATGCAATCATAATCACACACACAGACACACATACAGTCTTACATATGTTGACCCGTGCACATACAGCTCAGCCAATTCTCAAAGAGGTATTTTAACAACTATGTTCTGTACAGTGACGTGCGGTAAGGTTTACAGCTGGTGAGGCAAAGTGCAGTAGGCTCAATATTGACGGGCACTAAACTGCTTATATTTTCTTTACAGACACATAAGAATCACCTTTACTAATAAAAGCATTTGGTTTCTAAACGAAAGGGGGGAAAAGAGAAACTCAAACGCTGTTTAAGATAAGATAAGACTTTATTGATCTCACACAGGAGAAATTTACTTGTCACAGTAGCTCCAGGTAGGGACAGTTTGAACAAGAAGACAAGTGCATGCAGGCAAAAATGGCATAAAGATAGGTAATAATAATAATTTAAAAAAATGCTACACTAACTCACTAAATGTGCTTCTTCGTGCACAAGATTATTTGTCTTGATGATAAGAAGACAAAGCACTTGAAAACAGTTCATATATAAGTTATTTGATCAGTTTAAATGAAGAAACAGTGAGGCAGCGCGCTGAATGAACACGCCCTGTGCAGTGTGTATGTGCCTCACTTCCTCTCTCTTTGCATTATATCAGCAAGTACTGGGACATTTCGCTTTTTTAAACCACAGAACTCACCACAAATCACAACAAATCACCAATAATATGGTAAATAAGGAGATATATATAATGTATAAAGTAAGCATTTCTTATTGACACTGAGCAGATTTTTTATTCCCAATATGACTGGTGAGGCACTGCCTCCCCTGGTTCTGTACACTCTATAGTATGTGATTAACTGTGTGGACATAGTAATATCTACCAGCTAGAAGAAGCCTGATTCAGACATAAATACAGACATTGGGGCATTTGGAAGTGACAACTGGTGACAAGGGGAGTCTCTAGAGACAGAATACTCCAGCCACATAAAGTCTTACCTGCAGATGTGTGCAAGATGTTGGATCTGTGCAATGTGTATTGTGTGTATACAGCTGGACACTTTCATTTCCTTCAGGATCAGTAAGGTATCTCTACTATTGTTAAGCAATGCATAATTTGTTAATTGTTGTAACAGGTTAAAAAATACAGGCATACCATTAGGTGCAGCACAAGATCTCTGCGAAATGTCTGCAAGAAGCAAATAGAAAACAGTGAAACAAACAGTGCAACACACATTACCTGTAATGTTTTAATCATCTTATTTTAAGATCTCAGCTGTTGGAAGCAGCATTATCTGGGGACTCTCTGGTCTGGGTAGTTCTTGTGGGTTGAAATCATCAGGTCCACTCTCATTATAGCTGTCATCATCTGA
Source organism: Paratrypauchen microcephalus (assembly GCA_036785185.1). Taxonomy (NCBI): domain Eukaryota; kingdom Metazoa; phylum Chordata; class Actinopteri; order Gobiiformes; family Gobiidae; genus Paratrypauchen; species Paratrypauchen microcephalus. The sequence continues at coordinate 741,104 of JAVJIX010000079.1, read as the reverse complement.
GCCCACACCATCCAATAGAGCTAACACAGAGAAATGTGTCATCTATTCAACATGCCATCTGAGAACTATAAATGTAGTTTAATAAATAAAATAATAAAATGCATTTAAGTATATTACAGTCGATACAACATTCATCAAAGAAGTGTAACAATGACAGCTAAAGTATAAAAACTGTATACAGTTATGAAGCAGTATGCTGATGTCTGAATACTTGACATTATTCAGACATCAGCAAGAAAATTGTACATGGGTAGTTAACTAGGCTGCTGCTACCATTTCTGGTATCGTACCAGCAGTGGATCAGCATTTAGGCATCTGACAGACCCTCAAACATTTGCATTTCTCCTTGTAGCAATTTCAGTGAATACCATTTCAAGACATACAATACAGTGGTACCTCACCTTACGAAATTAATTCGTTCCAGAAGTGGTTTCGTAACGTGAAAAATTCGTAAGTTGAGTTGCTATTCCAATGGAAAAGGCCTGATCCGTTCCAAGGTTGTTTTTTTTATAGTGTAACTTTTGTGTTCTGCGTCCTGATTGGAATAAACCAGGTCTAGACCAGAACTAATCCAGGTCTAAACCTGGACTGGACCTGGACTAAACCAGGATTATCCCGGGACATGGCAGCGCTGTTGGAAGAGCGGGTTGCTCGTGTCTCCGCGCTCCTTGTGCGTTCCGCACTAGAGCTAAGAGGCCGAGAAAGACGCTCTTTCAGCGGGAATAAGAGCGGGGCGGGGCGGGCTCTGGTTCTATGTGACTTCCAGAGCCGGGGGGCTGACACTGTGAGCTGTGAGCCGAGCCGCGCAGGCCCGCGGCCCCATCCCGCGCCGTGTCGCTTTTTGATCCTTCGATGTCGGCTCTTCCTATCATTGTGAAGCAGAATTCACCAAGCGTTCACTCACTAATAGGGAACGTGAGTTGGGTTTAGACCGTCATGAGACAGGTGAGTTTTACCATACTGATGATGTGTTGTTGCGATAGTAATCCTGTGTCTCCGCTCCCCTCGCACTTTCGGCGCTATATTGAGCCGTGTCTACCCCATGCTTCACTATCAACACATTCCATTGAAAATCTACGAATGTTTAAACGAGAGAGAAATGCGAGAAAAGTGTAGAATGTGTGTGGTGAGGCATTTACAGCCCTAAAACATGTAGAACAATTGCCAAATACAAAGTTGTCCTACCTCGTGGACCTCTCCCACCGCGGGCCACCTCTGGAACCTAACCCCGTGTGTGTTGATAAAGTGTATTTATGTTTCGGGACGTGCATCTGAGCGCGCATTAATTGAATTTTTGAGATTTGTTGTTTTTAAAGTGCTTTATAAATAAAGTTGGATTGGATTAGAGATTTCGCGTTTCGTAACTTGAAATTTCATTTGTATCTAGAGACCAAAATTTGACGTGAAGGCGTTTCGTAACTTGAAATTTTCGTTTGTTGGGTCATTCGTAAGGTGAGGTACCACTGTATATTGGATTATTTGTCTGTTGTCATCTGGCTTTGCTTACATCATATTTTCTCTGTTGAAGAGGGGTTTGGGCTGCAGGACCCTGGTCCTCGGCCTGTGGTGCTGGTGTCTGCTGATAGATGCTGTCGTGCTCCTCATTTGAACCCTCACTTTCAGTTTTATCAGTTTCTCTTTATGTAAGAAAACGCTGCTCCCTGTATCTGTCCCTTTTTTCACGCACTCTATATCTGCCAAACACATGACAGTTAACATGAACATAAAGTGATAATTACACACAAAGCGATTAGTTCAAAATCTATAGCTATTGTTATCTTATCCATAACAAACTCAACATTGCTAACAAGGTCAGTGTTTTACAAGTTTAGCAGCTCGTATTTTAGTGTTCCTTCCAAAATTTAGAACAAACCTAAACTTGACAATCAACAAGAAGATTAATGACTCACCAACAATTGTCGGTCTTCTAGCACAATAGATGGATGAAAATTCTTCATCTCGCCTACTCACATGGAGTCCGTCTCCATGAATGACGACGTTCAAGCTTTTCAAGCATAGACTGTTTCTGCTCTCATTATGTTGTATAGCCCCTCTCCTAGAACCACCCCTGGCTGTTGAACTAGGCACAACTGAAGGAATGTGCAGTCTTAAAGGAAAAGTAATGTTTTTTACAATCTGGGCCTTATTTCGGTAATAAAACAAGTTGTTTTTCTCACCCATAGTAATTTGGTGTCATATGGAGCACTTCCGGAGATGTTTTAGATTTGCGATCTCCATCATGTGAGTGCTCGGGGCACTTGTTTGCGGTCTCCAAATAACACAAACTTTAGCACTTTTCAAATCAAAGAAGCCCGATGTCTTAGCCTACGATTTCGTGTGGTCAAAAGTGGCCTGTAATCCGAGATTTAGCCATAGTTTCGAGTAGATGAGGAGGCCAGTGCGCATGTGCGGACTGTGCTCTCAGCTCCCGGGACCCAAACATGAAACGCAAAGCTGTAAGCTATGGATAAATCTCGGATTACAGGCCACTTTTGACTCAAACGAAATCGTAGATTAAGACATCGGGCTTCTATGATTTGAAAAGTGCTAAAGTTTATGTTATTTGGAGCCCGCACGGGGCATATTACATGCTCCCGGAATATATTATATGCCCCGAGCTATGGCTAGAAGTCGCGCTAGGCTAACCGCAAATCTAAAACATCTCTGGAAGTGCTCCATATGACACCAAAGTGATATGGGTGAGTAAAACAACTTGTTTTATTACCGAAATAAGGCTCAAATTGTTTTAAAAAAAACACGTTACTTTTCCTTTAAGAACGCTTTGTGAATCTGGTTCTCTCAGCATCTTTTTAAAGTTGAAGTTATGAAAAAAAATTAAGAAAGGTTCATGAAGGAGGCCCATTGAGAACTAATACTAAAACTACAATCGAAACTAGATTTTTAGCAGAAAAAAAATTACATTCACAAGACAGAAATGAACTTTTCCTGAATGTATTTATCAATCAATCAATCAAACATTATTTATAAAACGCTTTTCATACAAAAAATGTAACACAAAGCGCCTTACAGTGATTAGGGATTAGAAGGTTGACTTTTTATTGATCTCACACAGGAGAAATCGTTTTCTGCATTTTATCTCATTTTGTTTTTTTGTTTCTGGCATCAGTTGGTATCAGAACGGAACGTGAGACCACTGTGTGTTTTCTGCATCTAATTATGTAGCGTTTTTTCCTTGTGTCAGAATCAGGAAGTGCACATTAGCATGCTAGTTGTTGCTAGCATTACCGTGATGTTACATACAGTGGCTTTAAGAGCTCAAACAAAATAGAGGCATTGGCATCTTCCGCTGAGTGGTTTGTAAGAGAGTGATCCGAATAGATGAACATCATTATGTGTATGTGTGTTATAATGTGTGTTCCAAAACATGTCCCCCAGTGCAGTAACACGTTGTGATTTTTATGAAGCCTGAATACTGAAATGTCGAGAACTATTTCATATTTTCACTGAGCCTGAGGTAATGTTCTATCTATAATTCTGTTTCTGTAATTAAACACAGCAGGTATTCTTACACACAGCTCAGTCCATAAATCTGCACTTTCAAAGCCCTATACGACACAAAAGTGACTCTTCTGAGCTTTAAACCATGTTATATTTTGTATTTACAACAAGAATAGTGCATACTGACCAACAGTACAAGTGCATAATATGCCAGATGCGTGAATTGAACTTCTCCTGTTATCATAATATGCCAGAGTTGCCAAAAGGCTAGTTTCCATCTGTAGTCCATTTCCACATGTACAGAAGGCACCCAAGAAAGACGTATCACAACAAGATCACTAGAACACAAATGACACAAATGTGGAAAGTCCAGATCGAGACATAAATGTGAAAAGTCCAGACTGAGCAGCCCAGTGAAACAGCAGCAGCAACATAATATTTACAGACACTTAAAACAGGCTGTATGTAACATGCATAATGTTGTTACCAGAGGTGGGACAAAGTCATTGCTGGGCAAGTCCCAAGTAAGTCTAAGTCTTTTGCACTCAAGTCCGAGTGAAGTCCCGAGTCAAGAGTATCCAAGTGCCGAGTCAAGTCCGAAGTCAAAGCTCACAAGTCTCAAGTCGAGTCCAAAGTCCTAGCATTTTAGTTTTGAGTCATTTCGAGTCCCCTTTACAAAGAAATAAAATTTCTACAAATCATATAATGTCTGCAAGATCTGTATTCATTTTACCTTTTTACACCATATCAAATAACATTAGAAAAGCTTCAGGTGCCGAACAAAATTGGACGTTGTGGAAGCTCCGTCTGTAATCTTTGACCCGCACGTTCTGCATATTGCCGTTCGTTTTTTGTTGACAACTTCGTAGTTTTTATAACCAAACGAAATCACCTTCGGCATCCTTTTGCAAAGTGGTGCGTGGATGCTTTTTTCCGCATCATTTGTTGTGCAATTTGCCTTGGATGCGGTCGAATAAAAGCAACGTAGATCTACTGTGATTGGATGTTGTGCAAGTTGCACGCACATGCTCTTTGCATACATTTTCGCAGATTCACAAGTACAACGAGTGCGGTCCTTATCAACATACTTTTAGAGTTTTTATTTTCATTGGACGTAGCAAATCATCACAAGTCAAAAGGCCTAAGTCCAAGTGAAGTCACGAGTTATTGATACTGAAGTCCAAGTCGAGTTGCAAGTGTTTGTACATTTTGTCGAGTCGAGTCTAAAGTTATCAAATTCGTGACTCGAGTCTGACTCGAGTCGAAGTCACATAACTCCAGTCAACACCTCTGGTTGTTACCTCCTCAAAAACAAACCGGGAGTTGTGTTTTGTTTCATTCACACATGTTTGAGTAACTAGTTGAGTTATTAGTCTGTCTACATCTCCAAAGCTCAAAATGCTCTGCTCCACCTTGTGATGTCATTAATCGATGGTTTTCAAGTCAACAGCTCCTTTCACCTTTGCTCCCTTTTACCTTTAGTTCAGTAGAGATTGGCAATTCCAGGAGTGAAATTACCCAAATTATTCTAGTGGAGTTTAAAACCACAGTGGAGCACTTCCTGTAGTACCATATGACAACACAAGGTGGATTTGTGTCTTACACATGTGTGAATGTAAAAAAAATACAATTCCAGGTGTGTTTGTGATGAGAAAACAACACTGAAGATCAGAAAATAGCAAATATGGACCAGCACCATGACTAATGTGCTTATGATTCTTCAAGCCAAAATGGAATGTACATTTGGAAAGCCTCCCTCTTGCATCCTGTGTTCAGCACTGAGGATATGTGGATGGGGGAGAGGTATTTTTGGATACTTTTATCACATTTTTGAAATATAAGAGCACAATAGAGTATGTGGTGGTGGTTTAGTGAAAAAATGGACTGTCTGCCCGCAGCACACAGGAGGATCATTACAAGTATAATTATCTAGTGCTAATTAAGGCCTCAGGTTTGATTTCACAATTTCTATTTTGGGATTTGTTTTAATGGGGCACATGCATTTGAGAGGGAGCACTTAAACACCGTATGGCAGCTATGGACAAAAACAGGGACAGTGCATGTTTGGACACGCTGGACTTTTTTTTTTTTTACATCCACACCTGAGGCTGCTGTGTGGAAAATATCACTTGTATTTCTAGATGATTGTTTCATGGGGATAGGGCCAGTAATTACAGAGGATATTATACAAAATTGACTCTTGAGAGCTTTAAAGGTCCCATGGCATGAAATTTTCACTTTCTAAGGTTTTTGAACGTTAATGTGAGCTCCCCTACCCTGTTTATGCCCCCCCCCCCCCCCCCCATGGTTAAAAGTTGCGAAATGTCTAAACTGAGCATTTGCGATCCTTTTCTGCGTTACAAAAAATCGGAGCTCAAACGGGCGATTTTGAACAAGGCACCTTATTGACGTCAGATCGAAAAAAGAAATGCAAATGCAGTTCCACCCCCGTCTGTCTGTACTCAGCGTCTCTGTAAATCACGCCCAGAGAGTTTGGACTGCGAATGCGCTAGGCAATGCGAAATGCGTTTTTTTATTTGCCTGGAGGCACGTCCGAGTGTTTCTAGGCTCGGAAGTCCTTTATCTGAGCCTCTGGACCTTTGAACAGCAGTGGTTTAATTTTATTTTCTGTGGAAATGTGTTTATTTTTCAATGGAACGCTTCAAATCTCTCCCCCCGTGCAAAAACACGGAAATGGATCAGCTGAGAGCTGAGAGCGGCGAGTTTGGCCACGCCCCCACCCTCTACTATAGGCCAGCTCTTTTCTCCTCATTTGCATTCAAGCAACAACGCCCAGAATAAAGTGTTTGAGAGAGATATTTATGACTCTTTCTCATCTTATCTCTGTTTCTCATGCACTGAGTGTTGATTTTGAAGAAGGATTCATTTACAGTATTAGGGAACCATTAAGGAGCCATATAAAAGCATCAAGAAGTACCGTGTCATGGGACCTTTAAGCCATGTTATGTTGTTGCTTCATCAAAAACAGACCTGGGGGGTATTCCACGAAAGCTACTAAGCGCAAAGCCCGGCTTTGTTCGTCAGTTGGCGCTAGGTTAAGTGAGAGTTCGGTTCCACGACGCTCGCTAAACTTAGTTCCCGCTGAGTTACTGGGGCAACATGGTCTTAGCAGATAGTCTGCTCGCGGGGAGGCTAAAGTTCTGTCTTAGTTAGGCCGTGTCGCAGAGAATACGTACCTGACGTAAACAGAGTGTCAAACAAACAGTTCCGCACACCTCCCGCATGAGTATCTATGTTGTCTGAAAACAATATCAGCAAAAAAACAAATTACCTTACGTTCTCGGTTCTTGACAATTCTCCGGTAATCTAAACATGTGCTTTTCAACCGCTGTCTTTACGACATTAACATATAGAAGAATTCCAGCAGTATATCAAAGAATATCTGTGGTCGAGTGGATATGTGCTTTGACTCTCGTGTGGGCTGGCCGGGTTCGAATCCCGCTATTGACCTATTGATACCCACGTCAAATTTCAGTTAAATTTTCACGCATTTATATTTGCAACATATTACAGAAATGGAAATGAATTTAACCTACAATTATTGTTATCATCACATCAAATTATATCAGTTAGGCCTAACATCACTCTCACTTGACGACATTGACACTTTATATTTTATGTGACATCTCTATCAAAGAATAAAGTTACAGGTAAACCTTTACTTTTAGAACTAAATGTAGCCAAATAACAGGCACGCTCCATGATGCAACATTTCAATGATTCAACAAATTTGCTTAAGAGATGCTGTGCAAGCCTTTTTAATGAAATCCTATTTATCAATTTCCATCAATAGGCATAAAACAATAAAAGACATTAGGTATGACATTCTGGTGTGAGGCCACTGCTGGAGGACTGCTGAGGGTCAGGCAAGGCACTGCTGGAGGACTGCTGAGGAGGGTCCAAGTGTACACCATCTTCAGTAACTTGAATATACTCTTCAGGAGAACTCGCAGGAAGGATCTTTGATGGGGTCCCTCCTTCAGTTACCTCCACCAGTGGGTGACCCCGGTTTAGGGCCAGTGCCAGCTCCTCTGCAGGTGAAAGGTTTTGAGGGGGGCTCCCACCTCCTGTGGCTTGGTACCTACTGTTCATTTTAAATTAAATTAAGGTACCATTTCAACAGTATTACTAATTTCACTGAATAATAATATTAATATTAGCCTACTTACCACTCTGCAAAATGTTATTATGCTTTGTCTTTACCTGCAAAACAGTCCTCCTCACATTATTCCTGCTCAAAGACAAGATAACACAATTTAACGTATTAGTTGGAGCACATACTTTTACACAGTAAAAATAAATTCCAACTGACAAGACTGCTATACAAATGTATAATAATTATGCCATCAACTGCCCACCATGAGAATCGAACTCACAATCTCCCGCTCTCCAGACGGAAACTTTCCCCCTGCGCCACAGATCAGCGTTGACGTCACTGGTGAAAAACAGACTTAAAAAAATCACCGTCCAGCACTGTTATGGGACTCAACTTATGTATTTAAGCGTTCGGCGAACTTCTGCCACGCCATGTCTCTGGCCTTGGTTATTGCAAATGTGTTGTAGAGTTCCAAAAGCAACTTCTGTTCTGATGCGCTGAAATAATCGGCCCGAATCTTCCACATGATCGCGTTTTCGACAGTCGCTTGTTCAGGGCTTCTTACCTTCCCCGTGCACGCGTCTAGGCCCGGCCTGATTAGGCCTGACTGGGCTTAGCTCTGACTAGGCGCAGCTGAAACGCGTTAGTGGAACGGGTTCAAGCTTTTGTCTAAGTTGTGTCTCAGCCAGGCGAGAACTTAGCACTTAGTCGCGGCTAAGTTTAGCCACGTTCGTGGAATACCCCCCTGGAGTTGTCCATCCATCCTTCCATCCGTCGGTCTTCTTCCACTTTTCCATTTCTGGGTCACGGGGGCAGCAGTCCAAGCAGATCTGCTGCCCAGAACACAACGCACCAGTCCCCATAGATCCTCCCGCGGGTGGTGGGTCCACTCACCTGGAGTTGTGTTTTGATTTATTCCCATGTTTGAGTAACCCTTTATTATTAGTTTGTCTATATCTCCCAAGCTCAAAATGCTCTGTTCCACCTTGTGATGTCATGAAGCTGTAGTTTTCAAGTTAAAAGCTACCGTGTGTGTGGGTATCCTAAAACATGAGTGATGGGATGATGAGGTGAGAAAATAATGACTCCTGTGTAGCATACTGTTGATTGTGAAGAGAGCTGAGGCAGTGAGGAACTGGAAGAAGGAGAGAGAGTGCATTTAAATGAATACCACCTTCAGAGGCAGGCACAAAAATATTAATTAGAATTCATCTTTTTTGTGGATTCCCATTTGGGTGTAGAGACTGGAGCCGGTCCCAGCACCCGCCCACCATGTGCACCAGGGGGCGTTGTTGGCAGGACTGGCATTCCATGTCTGTGCACAGAGGGAGGGAGCCAGAGCACCGCAGAGACCGGCACAGGTGGAACATGCAAACTCTGTCAGCCAGAGGATCAGACCTGTGCTGCATACCCACACTGAAGATTTATTTGACAATGATGAATGTGTCGTTTTAAAGGTCCCATGGCATGAAATTTTCACTTTCTGAGGTTTTTGAACGTTAATGTGAGCTCCCTGTTTAGCGCCCCCCCCCCCCCCCCATGGTTAAAAGTTGAAATGCACATGCAGTTCCACCCCCGTCTGTCTGTACTCAGCGTCTCTGTAAATCACGCCCAGAGAGTTTGGACTGCGAATGCGCTAGGCAATGCGAAATGCGTTTTTTTATTTGCCTGGAGGCACGTCCGAGTGTTTCTAGGCTCGGAAGTCCTTTATCTGAGCCTCTGGACCTTTGAACAGCAGTGGTTTAATTTTATTTTCTGTGGAAATGTGTTTATTTTTCAATGGAACGCTTCAAATCTCTCCCCCCGTGCAAAAACACGGAAATGGATCAGCTGAGCGGTCAGAGCCGAGAGCGGAGAGTTTGGCCATGCCCCCACCCTCTACTATAGGCCAGCTCTTGTCTTCTCATTTGCATTTAAGCAACAAGTCCCATTATGGCCTGTTCAGAGAGAGAAAAATTACTCTTTCTCATCTTATCTCTGTTTCTCATGCACTAAGTGTTGATTTTGAAGAAGGATTCATTTACAGTATTAGGGAACCATTAAGGAGCCATATAAAAGCATCAAGAAGTACCATGTCATGGGATCTTTAAAGGACACACATGGACTAAAGGACTAAAGAGACTTTTTGGAGTTTTTAACCCCGTCATAACATTATTCACTTCTCAAACACATACCTGGAGTTGTATTTTGCTTTATTCACGTTTGTTTGATGAGTCCTTGTTTACTAAGTCTGCTCCATCTAAACCCCATAAAAACATGCAATTATAAATTTCCCAGTTTTGTGAAGTCACAGGTAAAATGTAGGTCTCGTGCCTGTTTTTAAGTTAAAAAAAATCAAAATCTGACCTTTTATAAAAAAAAATAATTTTCTTATGTTCAATGTCCAATGTACATATATACATATACAGTGGTACCTCACCTTACGAAATTAATTCGTTCCAGAAGTGGTTTCGTAACGTGAAAAATTCGTAAGTTGAGTAGCTATTTCAATGGAAAAAGCCTGATTCGTTCCAAGGCCCCGATCCAATTTTTTTTTTTTTATAGTGTAACTTTTTTTATAGTGTGGTCTGGACCTGCACTAGACCTGCCAGGCACGGCGCCCCAGACATCAGGGACCCAGCGGGACACTGCCAGCCCGCCTTAAGAGCTCCCTAAGCGGGCATGGGTCCGGGGATTGTCCCGGTCACCGGCCTGGAGGTCTTGAAGAGGCCGACCTCACGGTTCTATCCAGGCCGCTCTGTGAGTACCTTACACGGGCAGGTCTGGAGCGGGTCTGGACCGCCGCGGCTCTTGCGTGCGAGCGGCGGCTCGGCTGTGGCTCGAGGCGAGGCCAGGGGGTGGACGTGCGCGCGGCGCTTTGGTCCACCTGGTCTAGTCCTGGTTTAGTCCAGACCACTGCGGCTCCTCCTGGTTTAGTCCAGGTTTAGTCCTGGTTTAGTCCAGACCACCGCGGCTCCTCTAGACCTGACCAGGTCTAGAGGAGGTCTAGACCACCGCGGCTCTTGCATGGGTCTCGTTCATGCGTTCATGCGCTCAGACTGCGTGCTGTCCTACTCGCTGCTCCCCTCAGCTGTGACTCGAAACGAAACGAAGTACCGCGCGGCACTTTAATCCACCTGGTCTAGTCCTGGTTTTGGTCCTGGTTTGGTCCGGGTTTGGCCCTGGTTTGGTCCAGGTTTAGTCCTGGTCCAGTCCAGGTTTAGACCTTGGTCTGGACCTGCTGGCAGCTCCGCGCCGGGTCATGCTGCGCTATCAAACATGTCCACGCGCAGTCTTCTCCCCCCTCCCGCTTCCCCCCACACTTCACTATTGATACGTTTTGTTGGGAATCTGTGGGGGTTTGGGGGTTTGAACGGGGGACAGGTGTGAGAAAAGTTTAAATCCAGTCTGAGAAAAGCTATAATGTGTGTGGCTGAGCGTGCATTATTTGAATTTTTGAGATTTCGCGTTTCGTAACTTGAATTTTCTTTCGTATCTAGAGACCAAAATTAACCGTGAAGGCGTTTCGTAACTTGAAATTTTCGTTTGTTGGGTCATTCATAAGGTGAGGTACCACTGTATACATATATGCACGCAGACACATACATCTACATAACATTTTTTACTCATGTACATATATCAGTGCCCTGCTACTACATACTTGTTTGGACACATGCATGTACGTACCCACCCATAAGTTCAAATTCATACATATACATGTATACATACACATGTATACATACACATATACACATACTGTATATACATACTTACATTACATCTCTTTTATATTTTCTATAATAGGAGGCAGAGCATAATATTGTCAATATTATACTCTACCTATACTTTTTTTTCTCTTTAACTAGTGATCCCTCACCGAAGTAATTAAATAAAAATTATAAATGAATAAATATGTCCATACACATTCACTCACACACATACACCATACACACATACACACATTCACACACACACTAAAGGTAGGGTACAGTTCAGTTTGCCTCTTGTATTATAGGAGCCCACAACTCCTTAAATGTCTTAATTTTAAGTTGCAGTCTTGCTGTTACTCTTCCCATTTCCATCACATCTTTAACCCTTTCCCACCAATTTTCTTGAGTAGGAGGTTGTGATTTTAGCCAGGATTACAAACGTACAAACATATACAGTATAGAAGTCTTGTGCTCTTAAACCAAATTCCTTTTTTAACTGTTCAAACGATTTCATGTGTTCACCTTCAAAAAGATGTCCAATATATACCAGTCCATTCTCTTTCCATTTACAAAATCCCCCTTCCAAAATCATTTGAACGTGAAATGTATGTGAGAACCCGTTTACTCATGAGACCAGTATTAAAATTTCTAGTCCTCTTAACTCACAGCTCAACTCTTTGTGGCTAGATTAATATTTGACTTTAAATGATCTTTTAACCTCCTCCTCATGAGTCATCTCTGTGCAGATCTCTGGACTTCTTTCAACTCAAACGCAGTGCTTTCTTATAGCAGTCATTTTTCTGGCGCACAGATTGAGCCCCCTCCCCCTTCTCGGTCTAGCAGCACCCATGGGCGATTGCTGACCTTTCTGCCCACTCCTCTTTAATGTCTGCCATCGATTTGGTCTGAATAGAGACTGTGGACATCTGTGTAGTAGGGGCGGGCTCGCTCACCACACTGGACCCTAGACCCCAGGACCACAGGGACCAAGAGGAGGGCCGGGTTGTACCAGATAAGCACTCCACACAGCAGCAGTGAGGCTATTGATCGGGCGTGGGTTTTTACTCTCAGTACTGGACTTGTACTACTCAGTCGGGTACAAATGTCATGACATCGGGAGGTGTCGTTGATGTGATGAAGACAGAAAATTGTGAATTTGGCTCCTGGGACTAGAGCAGCTCTTAGCAGTAAAGAGGAGGAGATGGAGAGGATGAGGAGACTGGTTTTTCTGCTGGCTTTTTTAGATTGTGCAGTAATGATAGGAGAAGAATGGCGACTCCCAAGTAGAAGTCTTCAGGAAGCACACACGCATTGACCAATACCTGCTTTTTGATTCACACCACCCACTGCAGCACAAACTGGGAGTTATTCAGACATTATAACACAGGGCCCAAGTGGTTCCCACGAGCACAGAGGGTAAGGAGAAAGAAGAACAACATGTGCAGAAAGCCCTCTCTGTTTGTGGATATCCTAAATGGGCTGTCAACAAAAATAAGAGAGACAAAGACAAGAAACAAGACAACAGAGAATCAGAACCCAGGAGGAAAGGTGTAACTATTCCTTACCTGGCCGGCGTTTCTGAAAAACTACAGAGGATTTTCAGACAATATGAAATTCCAATTTATTTCAAACCCATAAACACTTTAAAGGAAAAGTAACGTTTTGTTTTTTTTGTTTTTTTACAGTTTGAGCCTTATTTCGGTAATAAAACAAGTTGTTTTACTCACCCATAGCACTTTGGTGTCATATGGAGCACTTCCAGAGATGTTTTAGATTTGCGGTTAGCCTAGCGCAACTTCTAGCCATAGCTCAGGGCATATAATATATTCCCCAAGCATGTAATATGCCCCGTGCGGGCTCCAAATAGCACAAACTTTAGCACTTTTCAAATCATAGAAGCCCGATGTCTTAGTCTACGATTTCGTTTGAAGCAAAAGTGGCCTGTAATCCGAGATTTATCCATAGTTTACAGCTTTGCGTTTCATGTTTGGGTCCCGGGAGCTGAGAGCACAGTCCGCACATGCGCACTGGCGTCCTCATCTACTCGAAACTATGGCTAAATCTCGGATTACAGGCCACTTTTGCTTCAAACGAAATCGTAGACTAAGACAACGGGCTTCTATGATTTGAAAAGTGCTAAAGTTTGTGTTATTTGGAGACCGCAAAGTAATGCCCCGAGCACTCAAGTTAACGGATACGCTACAACATAACTTCTACGAAACTGCTCAAAATGACACCAAACTGCTATGGGTGAGTAAAACTACTTGTTTTATTGCCGAAAGAAGGCTCAGATTGTAAAAAAAAAAGTTACTTTTCCTTTAAGACAGAAACTAGTCCAC